>VNJU01003356.1:0-131988 GCA_008042675.1 Drosophila seguyi
TGACTCCACCCCCGAATGTTGCCTTTCATCTCCATCTTCCATCTGTCTTCCATTTTACTCCATAAATAGGACAAGTCTAAAGTGTCTTTTATCAGGAGCTGCTCCAAGAACAAAACACGGATACTGCAAACGCATCTTGAGTGGAACAATCAAGGAGTTAAGCGAATACGATTGAAATTAACTTAGTTAATATTTTATACTTTATTCAGCGGGAGGATGGAAGCGTTGTCATTGAAATACTTTCAGCTTGCCTACAATTGAGTGATATTTGTTTGCTTTAAAGCTTAAACTAATAAATTTTTTTAGAAATAAATATTTAGGATAAGGAGAGATCATAAATGAAGTCTGTGGTTTTCTGAATACATTTTTCTTTTCTGTGTGACAATAATACACATCCAAATCACTATTTTCATTCAATCGAGTACCTAATATTTTAAAAATTGTTATTCTTAAAGCCCGCACACTTTGCAAATGGGTTAATATTGTTACGCTCTTAAGCCCCATGGCCTGACAATCATGGCTTACTTTGAATTCATAATTAATTCCTTTGAAAATATCAAAAATCATTACTAAATACAATTTATTTTTTACCCATAAAATGAAAGATTAGAAAACACCAATTCAGAGATATTAGGATTTTTCCGAATTTGGAATTATCCATTTTTCAGTGTCGCGCTCTTTTGGCCGATTCGGCGCACTAACATGCCAAGCTATGGCTTCCATTTCACAAACCAAGGTACGCACTGCCCCCTGGCGGGGAGGACCCGAACAACGAACATGTTAACTGCTTTTGAACAGCAACGTGGCTCTCTTCGAAAAACGCATCTTATACGCACACCGAGAACCCAGGCAGGGCTTATACCAATACCGATTTGGAAGCACTGGGATAAATTTATAGCTTATATTAAAAATTTAAAATGAATTATTTAATTTCTGTTTCCAAGTTGGTTTAAATTAAATTTAAATGATTACTGGTCCAGGAAAGTCTTATATTTTCAAAACAATATAAGCTACGAATCTGGAGTGTGAACAAAGATTTATTGTTAGCCTGGTATGTGAATAAAATTTCTAAAAAATTTTTACCTTATGAGCTTTAATTTATTATTAGACATGGTCATATGTTTTAAAACAAACTTTAAACTAAACCAAACTAAGTTCAAATAAGCGTATAAATAAAAATAATATGTAATATCACTTTGCTCAGTGTACGCTCAAACACTCTCAGTCTCAGCTTCCCATGTAAAAACAGGTCGGCACATACTTCTCTCAACCTCTCGCTTGCACCCTCTTTCTCTCCCTCAGTACCTTTCGGATATCTCTATCTCCCTCTCACCAGGCCCAGCCCAATGATTACGCAGCACACACACACACACAAGCACACACCCTCCCTGGAACAGAGCATCATGGCTGCCAGTACCGTTCGCGTGAGAGATTGGTCATTATGGCCGACGCATCGCTTAGCGGGCTGTATACTATTTTATATATTTTATAGTACGCATGTCGAAGGAGCGAGCTCGGGACTCGGGGCTCCTTTAAACCCGTTTTTCATGGCGTTTTAATAAACTGCAGGTTTATAGGGTTTATGAGAAGGAGCTAGCCAGCTAGCCAGCTAGACCGTAAAAGCCGCAGTCGGCCACCGCCACCTCACCGCGATTAAGAATATTTATGAAATTATAGCCGCAATTACGTTGCGGCAAAGGTGAGAGGCAAGAGGTGAGGTATGAGGTATGAGGTGCCAAAACCGCACGCAACTTCGATGCCCGTTCGCCGTTTGATGGCTGATGACTGTGACTGGCGCTAATGACTTTAGTGCCTCCCATAAATCCACACAAACGGAGCGGCATTCATTGAGTGGTTGCGCTATTAAGTGCGCCATCAACGATGGCGCTCAATTGAGGAGAGGAGATTCCACCATAAAACCAGGGCAGCCAGGAGAACTGCTCGGAGGAGCAGGAGGGTCAGCGGGCAGGGGGTAGAGTCCTTGGCCTGGCCGGCCACGGAATATAAAGAAATGGAATGCACTTAACACCTGATCGGTAATGAAGCGTGCGCGGGAGCAGTGTGTGTTGGGTGCTATTTCTGGATTGTATTTTTAGGCATTATCCCATTATCCGGAATTTAACGGAAATAACTTGCTCCACATACTGCAGCCTAGGTTGGCCCGATCATAAACATAATTGACGCCATCGAACACGTGAACCATTGCGAGACAATTAGCACAATCTCACATTTGAATATAATTTTTTAGGAACGGGTTTTATTATGTCTATAAGGGTCTATAAAAAATTTAAACTGTGGGTTCAACAAAGATTAAAAAATATTGTACATTACTTCTTTATAAAATCACAAGTAAATTAAATATATTTTTAAGAAGTAATTCCTAAGGGCACATGAAGCTAATTATGGCTATCAAATATCCTATCAGCTTGGCTAATCATGAGATCATTGGATCACAAAAATTTGCCTATCGTTCAATTCATTTTAAAATGGTGTACGAACTTTAAATTATATGTTTTAAATATTTTAGGTAATCAGCTGGAAGTGTTTATTATATTATTAACCTAGCTTTGAAGGTTAACTAGTTTATTACGTATACGACACGTGTAATGAGATTTTAAAATATTTAAAGCAGTGTGATGAGATTAAAGGCAGAAAAAATTTATGCAACCAAGTAGAGAAATCTTCGGCATTTAATTTCTTCAAATTTTGCTTGGTAAATAATTTATTTCTTAACCATTTTAGATTTTTGATTATAATCAATAAACAAAGACTTTCCCCCGACAATCTTTTGCTTTATACATGTTTATTCAAGAAGCCAAATAGTTTAAGTGTTTTAACACTAGTTATACTTGGAAAATAATATATATTAAAACACAAAAAATATATTTTTAAGTACATAAATACAACTTTTACCTATGAATGAGGCTAACATAAACAAGAAAACGAAAAACAAACATTCTGTGCATTCTTACAACGGCCGCTACCCTTTTACAATTTTAGTAACCCATCGACTAGTTGGAAGTGCTTTTCCGATTTGCCACGGCAATTAGAGAATATATACCTCGGTCTCGTAGACTTCGCTGGCAACCTTGAGGACTTGACACCTTTTTCTCGATGGCCTTGGGCGCCGGAAATGAATATTCAAATTGGACACACCGCTCACAATTCGAGAATTATACTCGGCAAGGACATGGAGAGTTGAGTCTGGGCACTTACTTGATTTTTATCGGACAGATACGGTGTATTTTCGCGGTTTGAGGTCAGTGAAGTGCCGTCGGCTTGCTGCGGTTTTCTTCTATGTCCAACCTCATTTTCACGCACTTTTCGGTGGTCAAATATCACTTTTAATTGCAAAGGCTGACTGTGGATTGATAATCCACGAGGGGAGCCTAATAACTTGGCTGTTTGCTTATTGATTTGCTGGCTTTTGTTTTTGTTGTGGTTTTCGGTTATAGGTCCTCAGTTTTCGGTTTTTCGATTTTGTTACTCTTGCGATTGCTCCGCGCACTGCGATCCGCTCTACACTAACAAGAAGTTTACGACCAAATGCCATAAAATGCGATGTAAAAAGTCGACGAGGCTGGAAAATGTGTTTTCCGTTTTCTTCCCTTGTAGCCCCCTCCCCAACATCTTCGCCTTTGCCCAGAGCCCGTCTCGCTCGCACACGTGCGCATGCCCCAGCTCTCCATCGCTCCATCTCGCTCTGCCCGCATATGTATCTGTTGGTGCGCCTGCCATGTGTATCTGTATCTTTTGCCGTTGTGTATCTCTAAAATAAAATAAAACTACCCCTCGGCTTCTCTCCACCTCCATTTCCATTCGCAGCCATTTTATTGCTCTCTCGCTTTGTGTCCTCTCCTTTGTCTCCTCTTCTATTCTGCTATTCTCTTTTCAGCTACCAAAGAGGAATGGAAAGAACTACAAGAATTTCTAATCAGCAAACGCTTTTGGCCTTTTAAATGTTCTGAAAAAAAGAACAGAAATCAGCTTGGCATTGTTTCGCACTGAAAGCCTTTGGATGCTCTTTTGCTATTTGAAATTGCGATTGCCGACTCACGATTCAATGGGGAAACTCTGAAGAAAAATTCTCATGCCCAATGGCTGGATCATAAAAGAAGTAGCTGTTCGTTTAAATTAAATAGATTTTAGAGGAATGACAGACCTCAAATGTCTGGTTTTATCTACATTTTTAATTACATAAATCATAGACTGAACTTGAAAAGAAATTAAAAGAAATTTTTAAAAAATATTTCAGATCATTTTTTATTGCAGCTTATTTTCAACTAAAAACCAACTAGAATGGTAACTTGTTGGTTGCATTTCTTAAACATATTATTTGATATTTTCTTAAGAGGAAAGGAAGAAAGTCAAAAGAAAATTAAAAGGAGTTCAAAATAAAAAACAAATTAGAAAGCATCTCAGGCAACCAAAATTATAGTTTGATTATTATATAAACTATAATTTCTTATGTAAACGGTATGCAAAAAAAAAAAATATAATAAATCCTGACATTTAGAGTCCAGAATCATGTTACAGAATAATGCTTTCTTTTATGAAATACCTTTAATTCATGCTCATTCCTCATAAAATCCGAAAATACCCAGCCGCACTATTTTTAATTAACCTTTGCACGAAAACAGCATCGGCTGCTGTTTGGCCAAACATTATTAATGACAAAAACATGTCACTCTCAGTCCGCTAGGAATGCAAACAAAAGCCTTTTCCTAACTTTTCGGGTTTAATTTTAGTCAACACCAAACACGTGTGTGTTACATTTCGACCCCTCTCACTCCCATATACTATATATGGCGATGTGGGTGTAACTTTTGGGACTCGTAGGCAACTTTATTTCCGTAGAATGCTAATGCAGATTCCGTTCCAACGCTCGGGGGTTGCGATTTTAATGGGCTTTTCCCCCATTCCCCCTGGCTTCCCCTTCCGGTTTTACGAGCCACGGAAGCGGAAGAGGAAGCAGCAGAAGCATCACCCCCAAATAAAGGCCCAAAATCCCCAAACGAAGCCCAAACACCCCGAAACCTTTTACGAGCTTAATTCGTTTGCCACCCCCAAAAAAACATTGGGGGTTGTCAGCGCCATTTGCACAGCAAAGGCAGCGGCCTCCCAACCAACACCCCACAACTCAACCCTCAGCGGAGGAACTGAGCAGAGCAGAAATCCATTATAATTTTACAAAATCCGAAAGTTAATCATACAAAAGGCCCCCCAGACCTGGCATCTTTCCGGGACTAGAGTCCTGTACAGAGGAAAAAATACTTAGGAAACCTAATATTTACAGAAAGCAAGTATATTCACCAATATTTGTGAAATATTTTAATTTGAAAGGTAGATACGCCTTATGATTTTATTTATAATTGACTAATAAATTCCCACTCCAGTATACTATAGGAAGATTTTAGTTTCTTCTTGAAGACTTTTACATATTAAATTATTATCATCATTTGTAGTTTTAATTTAAAATTATTTCTACTTAACGGATTATTTTTAAACATTTTATTCGCTTTATTTTTCTTGCAAGTGTAATGGACTTTGGCTACTGAAACTGCGCAATGCGGCTGAGGCTCATGTTTTCGGGCCATAAAATCCGCCCAAAATCCAACTGCTGCTCCCAAAGTTTTTTGAAGCTTAGAATTTTTGGCTGTACTGGGCTGGGGCTACGACTGTGAATCTGTTTGCATTACTTTACTCGGCAATTAAGAATTCCAAATGCCCCGCAATCGGACCGCGTTCTTTATGATTTAATTTATCTTTTTATCAATTTGCCGGTCACTCATCGCTGGTCCGGTGGTCTCAACTGGACATCCAATTCCCATTTAACGAGTACTTAATTTGAGCAAGTGTTTGCTTGGCTGTAAATATTTATGGCCATCGTATGTGCTCATTTCGCTCACTCGCTGGCCCGCTGGCTCCCTGGTCCGCCTTCGCTCTATCTATCCGACTGCGGAGCGTTCCATAACTTTATTGTTTTATTGCCATTATTATGCATTATTTTTATTGAGATAGTCGCAATTAGCTAAACGCTCTGGCCCGCCTAATTAGACGCTGGCCCAGTGGCATGTGGTCCCCAAATCGATCGAATGTCAGGCAATCAAAATAATGGCATTATGGCCGTCGAGCGGAACGCGTTCAGCCAATGAAAAGAGTGGGCTTTTGGAAATAAATTTTTTTGTAGGCCCAAATTGGGGTAATGAAGTGGAAAATTAAGCAAAGTGTCACTATTTGATTAAGTCGAACGGGGGGAGTATTAAATGTTCTTAAACAATTCATTTCATGTGGTAATTTAAACTTCTTTAAAAGAAAAATGTTATAGGAAATATAGTAAACTAAAGAAAATAGGTGTTCTGTGGGTCAACTTTTATTATTTTTGCAAAATATTTAATAGTCCAAATTAAGTTTAAATATAATACCTTTTAAGGTAAAATAACCTAATGGCTGACATCATTTTTCGTAAGAGGCATCAGGTATTCCAAAAACAGAGGAGACTTGTTATGTTATCGCAGAATTTAATGATTATGTAAACTAGTGATAATTTAAATAAATATATTCATTTAAAGAGGAAAGATATTTTTTTTGGGTATTGAAAAAAAAGAAGGAGGACTATACACTATTTTAAATTTATTCTAATTTTATTTTATTGTGAAATTCTTACTCTAAATGTTTTAAAAATGCACTAGTATTCCAATATTACTTTAATTTATGATTTATCGCACAATATTCCCTTAATATATATATCTTTATTATATAGAAAACAAAGCAAATAAATCTTGTACGAAGTTCAGCTATAAATATATCAGCATGACAATTTTTTAAGGCAACATTTTTCATACTTAAACAGCAAACCTCACAACAAATTAATATATTTACTAGGACCGCAAGCTATGTTTTTTAATAAATGTATATAAGCACACAAAAATGTCACTCTTTATTTGATTAAATATTAAAAAACACCTTATTATTTGCAAAATAAATCTCTTACCGTCATGTAATAAATACAAATTTGATTGTAAATGTTCAATTTTTCAAGCAATTGTTTCCTCTAACTTGCCAACGGAGTTTCTTCATATTTTTTCACTAGGAATATTTTGTTTATGTTAAACTGCAGTCAAATTTCTTCACTGAACTCGTTAAAACCGAATCAAAAATCCAGCAGATGCATTTAATAACCACTCTGGGACAAATCTTTTCGGTAATTTGAACTTTTCAGCTCGCGATTCTCGATCGCGATAGGTAATTATTGTGCCAGATTAATCCGAATCGGATCGGGGCCGGGTCTGAGTCGATTTCGATTCTAGAGCTTTATGGCTGACACTCCGCGGTTTTAATTTCGACTTTATGCGGCGATGATGACGACGACAATGACGACTCGCGGTACTAAAACTCCATTGTAAAGTGGTAAATACTCGGGCGGCGCACCGTAAAAAACTCCAAGCGCCAAAACCAGAACAACAGCATTAAAGCGGTATACACACACACGCACACGAGACCCGATGGCCACACAGATACTCTCGGGCGGGCCTGTATTGGTGGCGGGGCGAGTGTGTGCGTGCGTGTGTGCGAGAGTGAGGCAAATACGAAATCACCACTTTGCACGAGTGAGCGAGTGGAAATCTCTTGGCTTTCGGCAGGCTCACTCGGTGGGTCTCTCTCTCTCTCTTTTTCTCATGGGGTCCCCCCTTCATCTCGTAAAAAATTGAAAATCCGAACCCAGCTGAGGTTGACGTGGCAGCCTTCGATGGGGAAATGGAAATTGGAATTGGTAATGGAAATGGGAAAATCCGCAGAAGAACGCCCCTAAAACCACATAACACCTGACATCCAAAACCAAATCGATAAAGCCGAAGGCTGCCTTTCTGCGTTAAAAACTTTTGGCAATGGCCGCAACGAAAGATAGTTTAAGGGCCGAGAAAATTCCATTTAAAGCTTGATTTTCAATAACTCTTATAGTGCGTAAATCAAAATATTTATGGTTTTACAGTTTTACAGATCAAATCAAGAGGTTTTCTGCTGGAGAAAAGTAAATGGCTTTCAGTTAAATAGGAATTCATATTGAAGAATAATAATAAATTCAAATAAATTATGACAATAATAAAAATAAAGAATTAATAGTCTAACACCTGCATAAAATGGATTTATCTTTAATAGTTCATTTTACTTTGAAATAATTAAAGTTTACTAGAGCTTAAATTGCATATAGCTTTATGTTGACTAAATAGAAATGCATTTTGGATAGACTTAGGCCTGAAAACTACAACTAAACCAACTTATTTTTACATAATATAATATAAAACAAGATAATTACATTTTACACATTTTAAAGATAATTTTAAACTTTACTTTAAACAATTGTAACTTCCCTAAAAAATAAAATTCCTAATAAATTAAATTAACCCCAAAAAGTTTCAATTTTAAACTAAAAATCAATAAAAAAAAATCTGCACGTGTACAAGTAGTAATTCCAAAATGAAAATCAACTTGAGCAGACGCCAAGTTAAGTTCGAAAACAATTTCCACGATTCATTTGTGTTTAGTGGAATCCAAATTACGAGCCCATAATTTACGATCCGAGTCAGTGAGCTTGAAAATATTTTGCAATTTGCCGAAATTGTCCTCTGTCGTCTGCGTTGTGTCCTTGCCAATAATTTGATATTTTCTTTCAGGGCGGGCAAATAAAACTCCCCTCGTCAGCCATCTTGAAAGGACCTTTTTCTTTGGGGAGGACTGACTACTGTGCGGTGTCGTGTCCTCGCCGGCTGCTAATCGGAGCGGGCAAGAGGCGATACATTTAGGAAATTGTTCACCATTTCGGCATTTTCGCAGCCCAAAAAAATAAGAGAAAAAGAGGCGGGCAAACATTTACGACTTATAAATTATCGTTGTTTTTCCTTTAGTTGCGCTGCCGGCCGCAGGACACCCAGAAGGGCGGTTATGAGGGCGAGAGCATGGGCTTGGGTGTGGACTCAGGACTCTGGCTCTGACGGACTCCTCAGCATTGGGCGCTGCTGATTGTGGAGTTTCGGGACATTAAGACACTGACAGGCGCAATTTATGGCCTCCGCAGTTGCCGGCCACAGGGCTGGGCTTGGCCCATTCTCCTCGCCTGCCACTCACACATGGAATCCTGCAATTTGATCCTGGGCGAGGCCATCACCGCAGCCATTGTGCCAACTAATTTCCAATTTAACTAATGAAAAATGGACGTGGCATTCGGCTAAAGCAAAATATATTCCCTGCCCGCTGGCAAATGCCACAATTGAAGCACATCGCAACCGAAATTGGTAAAAATTCCAGCCTGGCTGGGCTTGAAGATTAAATTTCCGAGAACGATTCGGTTGAGCTGGCTCATCTGGAGCACGCCTCTTGACAAAATCTCCTCCAGAAGTCTCTTTTTTTAAGGGGAAAATAAAAGGACAAGAGCAGAAAAGTGGGGTTTGCTTTTAAATTAGCTAAGAAAAACTTAATACAAAAAAATATTAGGCACTTTGACATAGCTGAGAAAAAATATTATATATAAATAAATAAAATACTGTCAAACATTTAAATTTACTTGCTTAAGTCCTCCAAGCAGCTCTTAATCCGTCATGCTCTTTAATTTTTAATAAACTTCACACTTTAACTCAATCTCCGAGTTGATTTTCCGCCAAGCCGGGAGCCATTAAATCTGTTATGCAAATTACATTTTTGATTTTTTTTAACGCGCGCTATTAAATTCATATGGTTTTATTATAATTTGTTTTTTTTTCTTCCTTCAACTTGAGCCTGGATTTTGGCAAGTTCTAAAAAGCCGGAGGAATGCATTTGACATCAGCTGCCAGCAAGCCATTTTAATGCTGCCAAAAAAAGCGAAAAGAAAAGGAGGAACGTAATTTCCGGCGGGCGATAAAAACGATGCACAACTTCATCGGATCCTGGGGGCTCATCAGCATTAAAAAATGGCGAAGCGATGCCGGAAGAGGCAACAAAGATGCCCGGGAAAATGTCACAGTTAATCGAGCGGAAGGGGTTGGAAAGATGATATATCCCCGGATCGATCATCCGCCCTGTTGGCCGTGTTGAAGATGAGCCGGCAAATACTACTTCGCTTCGACTGCTGGCCGCCGTTCTGGAAGCACTGCCAAGTTTTAGTATTTTGTTTAATTGGCTATAACAGTTTTTTACAATCGAACGCCACTAGGAAGAAGCCCCTTCTCCTCCCCCTTCGAAATGAGCTGTGTCTGCCGGCGGCGCCCCTTCGCAATTCACTCACTGCAGTAGTTAAAGAGCTCCGTAGGTCTTAGGGCCCTGGTACTTTTATGGAGTCGAGTCCGCCTGGATTGTGAGCAAACTGTTGTGGCCCATTCGCGAAACGATACGATACGAAACGAAACGAAAATATTATTGACGATCCAAACTAATTGAGACATAAACTTAATTTGATGGCTGATTTCATAAAAACACAGCGACAGCAGCGACAACATTGAGCCCCGAAATCAATGCAACTTGCTGTGGGAATCAAAGGAAAATTGCGTGAGCCGTCGGCCGAGCAGAGAACTTGGATTTCCATAACAAAAGTGAGTAAGTGAAGCCCGCTTCATTATGCAAATAGACAAATGGGCAAACGTATTCACATAAATTTATTATCACGAACTGTTAGGCCATAAAGTACGTTCAAACATTGTTTTTTCATTCCCCCTTTTCTATACCTTTTTTTGTTTTTTTATAGCTCTTGTGAGTTGGTGAAAATTATTCTGATTTGTTTTTTTGACAGGCGTCAAAGGGTATTTAAATATTTAAATTGACACATATTAGCTAGGAACTTGGTACTATTTAAACCTTAAGGATAAGTGCATACAAATCTTCCGCTTTTCAAAGTAGGCTTCTTTTTTCGTTACCCTTTACTTTAATTTTTTTTAATTTTTTGCATTTTCTTAGCTTTTATTGCTTCTGCACATAATCACCAAGGCAAATATTGACCCACTAGAAACTGATTTCCTACTGTAGACTCATTTACATTTTGATTTAAAAATTCAAATTCATGAAATTTGTGGAGTTAAGACGTATTTATGAATAAATTTATATTTTTACTGAAGTTATTTTGGAATTTATAAGTTCCTTTTATGTTTAATATTATTGTATGCAGGTTAAATAAATGTATGTAATTAAGTTTTAAGTTTTTTTTAAGGATTCAAACTATTTCATTTTATTTTTATTACAAATCCATCTTCATTCTAGTTACCCAACTAAATAATTTCTTCTCTCAGGTAAGTGCATTAAGCCCCAGAGCTCTGAAACCTGCTGAGATAATAACGAAAACAGGCTCCCATCCCCACCAAACCGGACTCCAGCTCCTTCATGCATCTCAAGCTTAAGATGGGTCCGGGTGAGTCGGCTGATGATAAGTCAAGATACACTCGCTCCTCACAAAGAGACTATAATTTATGTAAATGCGAGAAGGAGACCCAAAACAACAGCGCAGAGCACCAGCATGACGCGGTTAGGTCCCAGGCTCGGAACCCGGACTCGGACTTGGACTCGAGGGATCGGCTTTAGTGTTTCGGGGCTCCAAGCTGGGCACAATGGTGGCCCAGGAACTGAGGGGGAGATCGGGAAGGGAGATCGGGAGACGAGTATGGTCGCTGTCTGACTTGTCTGAGCCCGCGCCTCGCCTTCAATTACAAACACATAAATTCTCATTTCCATTTGACACATGACATCCCATAAAACTTGTTAAAAAGTACGGCAACAAAGGCCAACCTCGGCGACCGAGATGGGATTGGATTCGATTTGATTGGATTGCGGAGGAACGAGAAACACTGCATCCAAAATGGTAAACTCTGCCGCACAATCTCAACGCTGGCCATAAAAAAAACCAAAAAAAAAAAAAACGGAGGGTTCCCGCTTTATTCTCTTACGGACGCCGAATGATATCAGATTTCTTTTCATTTCTGTGCCTTTCGTTTCGTTTTGGGTTGAGAATGTGAATGTGGTTTTCGTTTCGGTGTCTCGCAAGAAAATGGCGGACGGCTCTTTTTATAGAGTCCGCGCCCAAAGCTGCGTACAAAGCGAGGCTCATTATATAAATCTCATTGATCCGCCATTAAAAGATACACTTTAAATGCAAGGCAGCGGGGAGTGCAACACTTAATGGCCTTGGTCTGCAGCACATTACATTTCCATGAAAGTCTTGAAAAGCGATTCGAGTGGACAACCGACAGTCTGGTGGCAGTGAAAAAGACTCAAGTAAGTCTTAAAAATAACTAGCATTTTCAACTATTTGGATAACAAAGTATCTAAGCGAACAGCGACGGACAACAGACAACAATCCACCCTAAAAGGCAAATCCACTTTGTGACAGCCATTCGTATAAGCTCCTCTTCGCGACTCAAACATTTGATGCCATAAAAACGAAATTGACATTTTCGCAAAGTCCGTCTCGGTCCCTGGCAATAAATTTGCTTCTTTCTGGCATTTCCGTTTATTTCTACTTATTTCTTTGGCATTTCGCAGACAAAGGAGCTGCCACTGACATTGTATGGGGGCCATTGTGCTGTCTGCCGGGCAGTGGCGTAGCTAAGGCTAAGGCAGACACATGAAATTCATTTTAAAAGTAATTTTTAAGAGGAAATTTTAAAGTAAATCTTCTTGAAAGAAAGTCAAATATCTAAATAAATCCTTAACAAAAAACCGATGTAAAAGTATTCAAATGAAAATTTTAAAGCCACAAATTTGTATAGATTCAAATTTCTAAATTCTTCTTCCGCGAAATTTAATCCAAATGGATATCAAAACCCCTCGAAACCCTCTAAAAATATTCTCTAGATCCGCCCCTGCTGAAGTTGACTTGGGTTTTTACGAGTTCACGTAGCAAGGAATCCAAGGATCCTTCTCCGGCGATTTGGATTTACGAGAACGCTTAGATTTCGCGGACGATGGAGCAGAAAACGTTACTGCCGCACGTGGGGACCGCTGGCAATTTCGACAAGCGTTTTTTCAATTGTAACCGCGGAGATTCTAACCCAAAAACCGATCAACGATCCGCGATCCCCGGGACAACACATGTTGCACACCGCTGAGCTCGTAGGCCACACTGATTTGCATCCCGTCAGGAGACCAGCCCACACCCACGTAATGCCGTCGACCTTGAGGCCACCAGCGAAACACTTTACATAAAGGACTCGGCTCGACGCAACTGCAAACTCAACTCTTTTCATCTCCGTCGCCAAATGGCATTAGAAACCGGATCGTAACGAGCGTGCATTCGGCTCAAGGACACGACATATCCTTCAATTGCGTAATGTTGTGCTCGATCACACAGACCACATTTGGTTCAAGGTCGCCATTTGATGGTTATGCTAGGACATTAAAAACTGGCCGAGTTTCTAATGAACATAAAGGGTGCCGTGGATAAACGGTCGCAGAAGTAATTTTGTTGTTGTGTTTCTTTTTGATAACATTTTGCTTGAATATTTTATTGTTTTGTTTACAGTAGAAAATTATGATTTTGTGAGGGGTGTTGATTTAGAATTTTATTTATATATCATATATATATATATGTAATTGCATTTTTTAAGATTCAATCAGTTTTCATTTTGAGGCGTTAGTTCTTTAATAAAGTAAATGAAAGAAATTAATATACATAATATTAAATATTAATATCCAATAACCATTAAGCTTCAGTAAGATATATAAAGTTTTCTTAGCTTATCTTGTTATTAATACTTTAAATCTAAAACATTACCATTTAGGCAAGTATTAAAATATATTAACTAATGAAATTTAAAAGCGACTTTCATATATTAAAGGGAATTCAGTGGCTTTATATATATTTATAATTGGAATGATTTCTTAGAATTTTGATATGAACAATGAACAATACTAATTTTATAGCAAAGTCTTGACCAATTGAACTCAAAATTAGAATAGCTCAAAACGTGATTGTAATTTTAGATTATTCTTTACAATATTATTTTCAAATATTTTTTTATACACGGTTCAATCAGTTAATATACAACGATATATGAAAATTTTCAAGTACATTTCCTAGGGAACCTTTATTATTATCATTAGGCCTTTAAATTATTATTAATATTCAAAAATATATAATTTGTAATCATTTACAAATAAAATTCCTCGCTTTTGTATTTTTCTAAAGCTAGCGTTTTCATTATAGATATGAAAGATATGTGGAACTTAGATAAATCTTTTTTAATGTCTGAAAAAAAACTAAGTTATTTACAATTTTTCTACAGGTAATTTATTAATCAAAAATTAAATTACTGTTTCATGGCGGTATTATCAGCTTAAGCTCAAAATGTTAGAAAAAAACACCTCAATCTCAAATTGAAAAATTTGATACAACGGAAATTCTAATAAATGACATTAGTTTTAAATAATATACAAAAAAAACACACATTCCGTCGCTGCTTTAAATTCCCCCCAAAACACATACACACAAATATCGATTCCCCTTGGCGGCCATCATGGAATTTGACTCCGCCCCAATTGGTATACAAACAGTTTGCCGTTCTCTTATACTCTGAGGCAGACTTGTCTTATACGAATTCTGTGTGTGTAGCTTTTAGAGTCCTCTTCCTGCAACGAGGTTTGTGACTTGGCTAAGAGCTTTCTTGTAGCACACTTTTACGGGCAGGTAGAACAGCATGCAAAAATTACAGTATAAAAATAACAAGATGGATATAAATATATTTTCAACAAGAATAAAAATCGGAATAAACAGCCATGCTCCGGTAATCGTAATTTTTTTTCGATTTCGATTTGGCCAAAATTTTTCGATTTCGATTTTAGGTGCTCCGGTTTTCGCATAATTTTTGCTATCGTTTTGCTATCGGAATGTTTAAATTACTTACTGCTTGATTTGTGCTTTCCCTGGATTTAGTAGCTCATCGCATACTCGAATAAAATAAAAAAATATTTCTTACACACATTTTAAGACATAAAGATAACTTAACACAGCTGTTTAAGCAGTTTTCTACACAATTGAGCTGCCACACTTTCCACAGTCTTAATTCCGATGTTCACAATTACTTTCTAACTGCATTTTGACTATTACAGTAATTTAATGAACTAGCAGTATTTATAAACAATATTTATGGCCTTTCTTTAAATTTATTTAAGAATTCATTTATATTTTATAAGGACTTTTACCAGCCTGTTTCGTTTCACCAACAGTATGGCAACCTTCGCGATAAGTTTCGGCGAGTTTCTTATCGGCATTGGGCAAATCGAAATTTCTTGTTGCCGACGGCAAAATTTGGTTTGTCAAATTTGAGGTGGGGTCAGAAATAAATATTTTATAAAATAACTACATGTCAGAATGATCTTGTGGCGGTGTGGAAAAAACATCAATAGACCACTGAGTAAACTATTTTTTTCCCTTGGTAAATAAGAACTGATTTGATATAAAAAAAGGCATTTACTTTTCATTTCGGCCAGACAAAGGTGCCCGTTTTACAAATCAAGAAAAATTTTACGATTTCGAAAACCAGAGCACCGATTTTTCGATTTAAAATCGAAATCGAAAAAATTTTACGAATTCGATTACCGGAGCATGGCTGAATATACAACTTTTTTTTTTGGTTTTTAGCACCTCCACTCCAAGTGCGTTAAATAGGTAACTCCCAAAGTTGTCCTCTCGCATTTGATCAATCAACTTGTTTAAAAAAAATAAAACCAGGTGAAACGTGGGCATTGGTTTTCCCATTTTTTGCGTTTAGTGTGCGATTTTTCATTTCGCGTCTGTTGCATACTTTTTGGCACCTGTGCGCGCGACGCCTCCATTTTCCAGCCGCATCTTTGGCATTTATATGTGCCTAGACCCACGCCCCGTCCCGCTGCCTTTCTTCGAATATGTTCATTTTTTGAAATGCCGTCAGTTTTTATGCCTTTCGCTTTGCTGGGCGGGATGTTTTATGGCCGCAACCACAGCAGTCGGCTCCAACAGGAGGTCGCCGGTTTGCAGCCAGCTGCCAGGACAGCGAGTCCTGCTGCCGCTCCGCATGATTGCACAGGTGTCAGGGGTGTCAGGGGCGGCAGGTGAGTCGGGTGAGTCAGGTGTGTTCAGAAGGGAAACGGGTCCCTCTCGGCCTGCGGAGGATGGCTGACATGTCCTGGCATTTTGCGTTTGGTTTTTTAAGAAACGTTTAGGTTGTCAGCTAGTTTTTCCCTGGCGTTTTTATGGCCGGCAAGGACATTACGGACTCCGCGCCGAGTTTTGGCTGCTGCCTTCGCTATTGTTGCCCCAGACAGCTGGAGTATAGTAAATGCGTTGTCAATGTCAGTGCCCCCTCCAGCCATAATTCAAATTCGCGGCCTCTGAGAGCCAGGTTTTTCAGCACAAATATCGAGTTGTGAGCTTAGGCGGTGGTTAATGTTGGGGAAAATGTTTAGAGTTTTACAAGAGATCCGTGGTACCAGAAAAAATATGTTTTAAATATGAAATGTATCATATTAATGTATTTCTCTCTCTCATAACTATATATTTTCTCATAAACGGTATTAAATTGATAAAATTAGTGTTATTAGTTTATTGAAATGGAACGATTTCCATCACAATCGTCAATATTTGATTATTTTAGTGAAATATTTAAAGAAAATATTTCTACAAATACAGCAAAACAAAAAAAGTCTAGGCATACACTTCCTGCTGTACTTCACAAGTTTATCCCAAACCTTTCGATTGCCAATTGAATCGATAAATATTTGAGTGAAATCCGAAGAATACTTGCAGATTTAATCAGAATTAAAAATAAGTAAAACTCAGTTTGAAAGCGGTATTAGATTTAATCGCCATCAAAACAAGCAATTCAGCAAAAATGCATATGGTGGTGTATATAAATATATGTATAAACATTTGAAAATAAAGCTGGAAAACTAACACAAACAGCACTTGAGTGTTGCCTACACCACATGGTGGGTGCGGCCACTTGATCTTTTAGCTAACGAGCGCATTTCAGCAGGAGCACCACTCACCACCGCCCCGAAGCCACCACCACCACCATCATCATCATCATCATCATCATCAGCAGAAGCAGAAGCAGCAGCAGCAACGTCGTCGTCGTCGTCATCGTCATCGTCATCGTCGTAGTTTGTGCTGTCAGTAGGTGGTGGTTTTGGGGTCGGGCTAGCTATTGGGGGTGGTGCGGGGTCGGGTGGGTCAGGCAACGGTATCTGCCGGGCACTTCAAAATAAACTCACCGCAAACAAAGTGGCCTCCAGCTCACCCATGTCCTTTGGCTCCTGCCTCCTGCTCCCTGCTCCCTGCTCCTGCTCTCGCTCTGCTCTAGTTAATCACTCAAGCGTAAATCTATTCATCATTCATAAGTTATAAATTTGCCGGAGCCGCTCTGCCGTGGTCTCCTTTATTTTTCGGGGGAGAAGTGTCAGCTTTTGCCTTTGGTTACTATTCGCTTTCACACTGCGGCCCACTTGATCGAAAGGATTGCACGACTAGATGAAGATGGAGGCAGGAACATAGTTCCTATTGATGAATATTTGCAAATTGATTTCGCTGCAAGCTCGAGCATGCTCGCCACTTGACATTATTCCTCCGCTTTTTGTTGTAGGTGCCACCACACCACATAAAGACGTATCAGACGGAGAGACAGGAGAACAGCACCCTGGAGTCGGTTACGAGTGCCATACATTTCATGGTCACCACTCAACATTTTCTCAAGAGCCAGATGAGGGTAAGGATATGCAGGACATACACTTGCAGTGGCAATTCTAATTCGTATCCATGTTCCCGTTTCCCTTTGTCAGCTCAAGTGCACGGCCAATATCTTCGACATCTTCAAGGAGGAAATGGAGAGCGTCATCGAGGAGGACAGACCCAGGATAATGGCCTCTGGCAGATCGTATGACATGAACAACTATCCCCTCGAGGAGAATCCGAATGGCGAACGTGGTGGCTACGAGGATCACAACGAGTCCTACCTGACGTACTACTCGGGTAAGTATTTTTGCTAAAAATAATTTAAAATATTAAGGGGATTATAACTAGTTCATAAGTATAGGAATATCACGCCCAAGAAGGGAGTATATTCAAGGGTTAATCGACTGGCAAGAAACCATTTCGATCCGCCAACAAACCCTATAAAACACATCTGTCTGCTTAACCGATAAATTTAAGTGATGTCATTCCGCATCGATTTAAGCCAGGGCAGAGCCTTTAACAAACAACAAGGATGGACTGGGCCTGCATCGTGGCGATGTCGGGCACACAATGTGAATTATGTAAATAAAATTGTGCAGCATAAACATCCTCTCAGGCTGCCTGCCTGCCCTGGCCCGTAACAACCAGCGGCAGGAGCAGGCTTATCGAATCAAATGGCGGGGAAATCAAATTGGTATAAACTAAGTTTAGACATGAAAGATTGTCGCGGAATGGCGGCAGACTGTGCAGGACGGAAGCGATGATTGGGGCCGCTGGCAAAGCTGGTGCGAGTCCTCTGCGAATCCGTATCCTCGCCCGAATACCCTTTGCGGTATTCCCTTTTGCCACTTACCAGCGCCAACATTTACTTAACACCGAGTAACGACAACACCAGGAATAACAAGTGTGTAAACGCATTCAACTGAAAATTGTATTTAAAATCGAGTTCGCTGGATAACTGGGGGTGGGGCCCGCATAAAAGTATGCAACAATATTTTGGCAGCGGAGCCCGAGGCGAGTCCTGAAACGGAAGTTGTCAAGCCACCCTCGCGGCTCCATCAGCAGTAAGCAGATGGAATGAGGAGATTGCAAGTTCCGATTCCTCGCCCAGAATTTTATGCAAATGCAATGTTGACACACACACACACACACAGCTGAACCCGTTTGGCTGAGGAGTATCTTGTATTTTTAAATATCTCGCTGGATACCAAACTGGATTTGCTGTGTACTTTGTGCTCCTCGCTCTCGAATATTGCCGTGGTTCAGCGGAAGGACTTCAAAATACAACAGATGATGAGTACTCCATCCGATGGGAAAAGTTTATATATATAGTATATATAAGAAAGAATATATTTAAAGGAAGATGTATTAAAATGAACTTTGATTTTGTATTTTGAATTAAGTAAAACAGTAAAATAGGAGCCCAACTTGAGGATCCTGCTTTGTGTTCTCTTAATTTCTTGATATGCATAAAATTTATTAAAAAAAAATAGTTAGGGGGATTAATTATGTAAGGGGATCCATTTTCAGGAAGAGTTTTTTCCATGTTTCATTTATAAAAGTCTAAGCTAAAGTTAGTTTCAATCAAGTTACCAGTACCGCCTCTTAAAGCCGCCTTTAAAAATCATTGAAGGAGGTGGGAAATCACTTTTTATTGCTTTAGCTCGGCACAAAGGTGTCAAAGGCGGAAAATACGCTGCCCCCATTAAGGGCATCGTCCCCTCTACATCCATTTTTCCCCCAAACCCTACTCACACTCGCCTGTCTCCCTCTGTCTCTGTCTCCTTGCAGCGGATAATAGTGCATCGGGCGCTTCGACAGCTGCACGTGAAATCTTCTGGCAATTCTGGCTAACAAAGCTCCCCATCAACAGGCAGTTCGAGGGGACGTGGCAGTGGATCCAAGAAGGAGGGGCAGCGGTGGCAGCCCTGCTCGCAACGCTGCTGGCCCATCAAATTATCAACTGTCAATACACAAAGCCGGCAACTGGAAGGGCCAAGGTACAGCGGCAGCAACATCAACAGTTGCCAGGAGCCAGTAGCAGCAGGCAGGACGCGAGTGCGGACGCGGATGTGAATGTGAATGAGAATGTGGATGTGGATGTGGATGTGGATCTGGAGGATGTGGAGGATGTGACAGCTCCAAAAGCGGCAACATCCGCAACGAGCGTCAAATGCTTTTATAATTGTCAAATGGCCATGGCAATGGCAACTTCAAATCGCAGTGATGCTGCGAATATGGCAAGTGCAACGGCAACTACAACTGCTGCTGCTGCTGCTGATGTTACTGCGAGCGGCATTAAGCGCCTGTCAGCGACACTTGCGGGGGGCGTGGCCAGCTGGCAGGATCAGCGATTATTGATGACTCCTCCACGGCGGCGGCAGGACCAGGATGCGATGCAGTCGCGTTGGAGCGCGTGCTGATGCCGAATTGATGATGAAATGCATTCGCGAAAGTAGCTTAAGGTGCTTGCCGCCGCCCCCCATCCGCATGCCACACCTCCCCGAGTATAATTAATATATGCGATTGCGAGTATGGATTGGCCTTGCACTCGAGTGTTACGCACGAGCCGGGCAGCAGCGGGATATATTTAACAGTTGAAGGCGGAGACGGCGCGAAATCAATGAATAATAACAGGAAATAAATTAATATAAGATTGAGGAGGAGGGTATATAACTTGATGGTGAAACCAATATAATATATCGTATGTAAACATAAATACCCTGTACGCTGAAATCGCACATACAAAAGGTTCAAACTACATATATATGTATATGCTTGTGTGAAGGTTAAACCTTTTGTTTTATAAGTAACAGAAACTACACATTGCCGCAGTAAATATATGTAGTTCATTATTTTCCTTAAATCAAAATACTGAGTCTAGAAAAACAAGCTAAAACCTTGATATTTTATTTGCTTTATAAGTTCTTGTTACTTATCTAGTACTCTATTTTCCACTAGTTTTCCTGCAAACTTAATACACTTTTAATCCTCAATACTGAGCTGTTTTTAACTGCTGATGGTAAAGTAATCACTGAAAACTGCGCGCAATAAACCAAGTACTTGAAGGAATCAATAGAAAGCGAAAACAAAACATTATTAATCGCAGAAAGAAGTCACAGTTAGTTGTGGATTGGCGTACAGGGTGAGAAAATACTAGTGCTTATTCAAACACAACATAAAAACACACACATTATATGCATATATTACATGTACTCCCCACACAGTCGCTTGAAAGCTCTTTATGTTCTGGGTCAGAGAAGCAAATATGCCTCGAATTGTGCTCAGTGTACAGCAAGCTGAACTTTAGACTGCACTTGAGCTTAGCTTTCGGGTACCGTAGTGCATTGTAAGGCGGGCGGCTAAAGCTAATATAATGCCAGAGAAGCCAAAGGAACGGAACTAAACAGTTAGTTATGCTCGCCAAATGAATGTGTAAATAAACAAGAAGCTAAGAATAAGTTAGCGAATAATAATACCCACTGTACAGAAAGGAACTTTTTACGGTTGTGGACACAAAGCAAAATTAATTCTCGAATCAATTCCTTGTTTGTAGAGAAACTCGAAGTCATAGATGAAGCAAATAAAATAGGAATATTTTGGTTTAAATGCTATTGGGGCAATATTGAAACTCGAAAAAGCAAACGATTATTTCAACATTTTTGGCCAACAAAAATCCAGCGGTAAATAGTTCCTTTGCCTTGAAAATAAATCAATGTTAATGGTTATTAATAACGCCAGGAAATAAAATGTACATTTAAAAACCGAAAAGTTAGATTACGAATGTTTGTTTTAAAGAGTAGTACAATAAATGTTATATGATATTACAAACAAAAACATAATATGTAAATAGAAGTGTGTAAATGTTAAAAAATAATAACAAAAATATAAGCACTACAATACTCAAATGCATGCGCCAAGATTTCTGTAATCAAATCGTGTTGTGAAAGTTGTCTTCCCTAATTTATGTCATGTGCTCCCATACATTATCAAGAAAATTAAAGTGCAGTCATGGTTTGTCCCTTAGTTTCAATATGGTTTCATTAATAGCAAAACAATTAAAGCCATAAGATATACGATAATGTAAAAACTAGGTTTATGTATATAGAAAACAACGTGAAATTTTGTGTATTTTCCTTGAAATGTTACAAAATAAATAAATTTATTCACGAAATATTAAATGTATGCATATTAACCCAAACATATAGAAATAGGAGGTAAAAAATAAAGTGTTCTACATGTAAAGCTCCGAAATGAGCTATGCTAGGTCAGTAATGAAAATCAAAAAGCATACAGATGCATTTTGCATTGAATATAAAATATTCATATCCACAAACAATTAATAACCAAAGTGTGTAAAGCCGGAAAATGTAGCACTAAGTCCCCAAGAAAAGTAAACAGTGATGTAAAAACGCAGCAAGGAAATAAAGAGAAAAATTAATCAATAAATCATAAGAACATAATAGTTTTAATGATTTCAGAGAATATTAATGTAAAAAGTGAATTCAAATCAAAGCGCAGCATATAAAGTTAGTGTGTATGGCATTTGATTAAACCATAAGCAGGCGAACTATACATAAATAAACAATAATAAATATTTAAAGCTGTGTTTTAATTTTCGGTATGGTTTAATTTTTATACCCTTGCAGGGTATTATAATTTTAGTCAAAAGTTTGGAACACAGTGAAGGAGACATTTTCGACCCTATAATGTATATATTCTTGATCTGCATCGACAGCTGAGTCGATCTAGCCATGTCCGTTTGTCCGTCTGTCCGTCCGTCCGTCAGTTTCTACGCAAACTAGTCCCTCAGTTTTGAAGCTATCTGAATGAAATTTTGTAGATCGTCTTCTATATGCTCTCACTACTATATAAGTAGGAACTGGCCGGATCGGACGACTATATCATATAGCTGCCATAGGAACGATCGGTAAATTTTAATGAAAAAAATTATAACTTAGCCAATTTTAAAGATATTTGCATTTGGTATTATTTTAGAATTTCGGTTTTAGTTTTATCAAAATCGGACAACTATAGCATATAGCTGCCATAGTACCGATCGGAAAATTTTGAGAAAAAAATCTAACTAATCTAACTAATCTAAATTGGCTAATGTTGCACATATTTTCATAAAATTTGAGACATGTCTATTTTGTATTATTCCAAAATTTCGGTTTTAATTTTATTAAAACCGGACCACTATATCATATAGCTGCCATAGGAATATATATATCTGTTTGGCTTTGTTTTGTTGCTTGCAACATTTTTCGCCAGCAACATTCTGCACTGGCAGCATTTATTTCATGACATTACCCGATAAACCGAAAAAGTCAGAACATTTATCTTCTTCTTCTGCTAATTACTGCAAGGGTATTTAAGCTTCAGCATGCCGAAGTTAGCTTCCTTTCTTGTTCACAATAACAAACAAGGTAAGTAATTCAAAATATAATTCAATTTTATAATTTAGAACTTATTCATTTACTTTAAGATTAAGTTATTTATAATAATAAATTATATTATAAGTAGAATATAAACCTGAAGGGCTTTAAAAGAAAAATAACATCAATTTTGTTTTTGTTATTTCAATAATACTTATAATAATTCAGAATTTGAAATTAAAAATAAGCATGAAACATACGTAATAAAAGAAAAATGTTTTAAATTCCATATTTAATTATTTAACATTTATTATTAGGACCTATAAAAATCAGGATAAGTTCGTGTTTAACATACAAATGTTGTTCAATTATCCAATTGAAATGCCTGCCAAAGCTGGATTCTTATTTTGTTATTATTATTATTTATTATTTTTTGTTATTATTATATAAAATTAAATACAACTGTGGGTGTGCAGAATTTTCGAGCTCACTGTGCTGACACTCGGCGGGGCGACATCTGGTGGCAGAACCTGAAAGCTCCGCTCTGTTAGCTCGCTGATGGCCACAAGCTCCTAGCCGAGTCCCGTTATCCGACCACGCAAAGAGCTTTGTGTTTACGCACCTTGCTGGTGGATCAAGTGGCCCCCCGCTGCACCGCTTCCATTAAGACTGAGAGAGCTTTCGGAGCTGAAGGTCAGTTGGGACACGGACCCAGCGAAAATCCGCTATGAACTTAGTTGGACTTGAGTCGCGCTTCAATGACGACAACTGCACACGCCGGGCACCGCCACCAAACCTGATATAATACAATAATCCAATGCTATAATATATAACAACCAATACTTGACTCCGGACAACGATTCAGTTTCGCTTTCTTACTAGCTTTCCGTTGCATTTCCCATTCGCAACTTCCATTTACATTTCCATTTCCATTTTGTGTTTTCCACACACGTGTTTTTCCCTCTGTTACTCGCCTCCTTCGGTAGTGGTTATTTTTTTCGGCCTGCATTGAAAAAAGTACATCGACTGCCAGCCGAATAGTCCCAATTCGAATCTTGATTTGACCAATTTGACGGAAAATTAATTGCGCTTGAAATAAAATCGACAAGCGACATGTAATTTCTTCACCCACCATTTTTTTTACGTGAAAACGAGCGTGTTAGTTTTGTTAAATTTGATTTTACAATTGATTGTGTTTAAGTTAATTACATTTGTGTTTGTGTGCACCGATCCGATCCGAAATTTGCGGTAAGTGGCGTGTTTTTGGCGGCAAAAAAGTCGGGTTTTCTCGGTCCTCTCGTCCCTCCGCTTTTTCTGGCGCCAAAAGTGAATGAAAGCGTAACAGCGCTGGCAACATTTCGGCTGCTAGCTTACAGAGTGCCGCTAACAGCTGCTAATTGCGGGAAACATGTTGCGCAACATGTTGCTCTGTGGCCCTTGAGCGTCTTTGTTTTGTTTTCTCTTCCCTTTTTTATGAGAGAAAGAGTCTGTGTGTTCGGTTTTTGGTTCATTGACCCAGCAACAACAATGGTCGAAACGCACTCTCCAATTCATCCGCCTACAGTTAGATTTTTCGGCAGGCGAAAATCGGCAATGTCCCGCGATCGAAAGTCGAAGCCCAGAGCCGCGTTCAGTTGCCTTCGAGTCACACTTGAAAGTGGAAGCCAGCCAGGAGCTAAGCCAGACATTCCATACTCCAAATACTAATTCTGACGCATCCCCCTCCACCCTCCCCGACCCCGCTGATACATATATACTGATATATATATATATAGCCGCGCATTCCCAGATCACAACCTAAATGCCTTTCGTCGAACGATTTCAACAAATACGTAATTTTGTTATGAACGTCTGTCTCGTCGAGGCCATACAATTCGTCCAGGATTTCTCGCACGCCATTTGCCTGGACTTCCAGGGTCTGCTGTTCAACTTTAAGTAGAGACCGATCGGTAAGTTTCCCCATTGGCTGAGTCGGAACTCTCTGTTCCCAGGAGGAGAAAGTGTGGCATTACGGTTAACAGTTATTCGTCTCTGCCCGTTCCCGGCTTCGTTTCGCCGCTTCTCGACGAGAGAAAGGGAGAAAAGGAGAAAGGGAAACCTCATGGCAGGACAGTTTAAGATTGAGAGGTTATGTCGCGTGGAAAATAGAAAATATCTGCTAACACATTGTGAAATATTATGCAGTAAATATGCTTAATTGATTTTATAAATTATTTTTTTAACTATCCTTCGAGGCTGGATGAGTATTGAGAGATAAATAATTGAAAATCCATGTCAATTATTGGCTCTTTCCACAAATATTTAAACCAAACTTTTTGTAAGTTTTTTTTAGTTCCCGCTTTAAACTTTTTTCATATTTAAATAAGTTGTATTTTAAAATGTGGGGCACACACTGTTCTAATCTAAACTTATATACTGAAACAAACAAGGAGGTTAACTTTGTACTTTTTACAATAAATAAAATAATAATGTGCCTAAAACAAAAAAAAAAATTGTTGCACAGCTTTTTTACCAAATGAAGAAAAAGTAATTATTGGTATAACTAAAGAGGATTTTCTTATAAAGGATAGCTAATATTTTTCAAAAAAGATCATTTTATTCTCTTCTGGAAAGATAACTAAACAAGTGTTTTTTTGCTGAAAATCGAATATGTGAATCGCGCAAAATAAATTATAAATCAAGACCACAGCAAACTTTGTTTTAGTAAAGCAAACGTTACTTCGAATTCTTATTAAAAAAAAAACGAAATTAATTTAAAAATTAAATATATGTTTTAAGCTCTTTCATCTAAACAAATAAATAAAAGTAATAGTTTTATTCTACTATCTCTAAAACCTTAGGTCTCACTTTATAATTTTATAGAGTTGGCTGATTATTTATGCACAATATATGTAAAATATTCTAGTCAATGAGAAAATTAAAAATAGTCTGGAGTTTGACTTCCCAATTAAAAGCAAATTAAAAAAAAGAAAAAAAATATACTTTCAAGCTATTCCACTTAAACAAATAAAAATCAAGAACGAGAAAGTTATGTTATGGAAAAGACTAAAAGGTCTCAATTTGTTTGTGTTTTATATTAACATATAATACAATATGATATTGGGATATATGTAAACTTTTTTAATGATCTTTGTCTCAAACCAATACTTGTCTATGGGAAATAACCAGTTATAAATGAGTCTGTATCCATTTTCCGATTATATTCTATTCCTCTTAATAGCCTTGATATTAGATACAATTGTTTGTTTTTAACTAGTTTTACCATAGGGTCTTCCTAATAAGAAAACCAAATAAATATAGATACAAAATATTCTTCAATATATCATCATCATGTCACATCAAATCTCATTCCCAGCACACCCACTCATTACACCCCCACACGGATTTCACCTCACTTCGCTGACCAGAAACGCATCGACATTGCTATTGTCGAGGAACAGAAACGGACATTTTGCTTGGTTTTTAAAAAGAACCTCTACTCACACTGACCCACTGATCTGTACCCACATCTCGACTTCCTCTCGAACCACTGACCCACTTCCCCACGATGCTGTCCTGCGCTTCGTTCAACAAACTGATATATCCGACGGCAGCAGATGTCGCCAAGTCGCCGATGGTGGGCGTGGGCATGGACGGGATCGGATCCTTGGCCAGCCTGCAGGCCCTGCCCTCGACCACATCGGTGGGCAGCGGGGCTCCCAGCGAGACCCAGAGCGAGATCTCCTCGGTGGACAGCGATTGGAGTGACATACGCGCCATCGCCATGAAGTTGGGCGTGCAAAATCCAGACGATCTGCACACCGAACGGTTCAAAGTTGATCGGCAGAAACTGGAGCAGTTGATAAAGGGTAAGAGCTGGGAATTTCTTTATTGTCTTTGCCACCTCTTGTTACCTATGTATTTATATAGCCGACAGCGCCATCGAGGGCATGAATGGAGCCGAATATTTCTTTCATGACGTAAGTGAAAATATATAGAAAGCTCTCTAAGAAATATATATAAATACCATTATCCTAATAAAATGCTAAAAAAGTTATACAAATTTTCAAAGATGTTTTTAAAAGTGTCTATAAAATATTCTAGAAATGTAAATTAATATATAAAATGTCCCTGAACAATTGAAATTAAACTAAGAATGCTTGTCGGAAGATCATAGTTTCACAGATGAGATATATTTATAAGCTTCATTGGAAACTTTAATATTACCAGAAAACAAAAATCCATTAACTCGATTAATTTTTGTAGATGTTGTCGGAGCCCTAGAATGCCATGCCTTTTAATTTCATTTAATATATAGTTTATAGTAATATGTTTCAATTTCAATAGGATCTTACTCTTTGAACAAAATTTTTAAGTGATTTGATTAATGTCTTTTGTTTGGACCTCTGGCTGTACCATTATAAATTTCAGTTTTTTTTAGTAACTGTTGAGATTAGCTAAGACCTTCGCTGACTTTGGTATATAGAGCGTCATATATCCAATACGATTTGTTTTTAGATGATGAACACCACGGATACCTATGTGAGCTGGCCTTGCAGACTCAAGATCGGTGCGAAGAGCAAGAAGGGTGAGGAGTTTTTACCTCCAATTTGTTACTTCTTATTAAATATATTTTATGTATTTATCCGTATTCTTCCGAAGATCCCCATGTGCGAATTGTGGGCAAGGTGGAGCAGGTGCAGCGGGCCAAGGAGCGCATCCTGAGCAGCCTTGACTCGAGGGTGGGTTGAGTGGGGGACTAAATTAAAAGAGTTAATTTCTAATTAATTTATTCCTGACACAGGGCACGCGTGTGATCATGAAAATGGACGTCAGCTACACGGACCACTCGTACATCATCGGACGCGGCGGCAACAACATCAAGCGCATCATGGACGACACGCACACGCACATCCACTTCCCGGACTCGAACCGCTCGAATCCCACCGAGAAGTCCAACCAGGTGTCGCTGTGCGGCAGCCTGGAGGGCGTTGAGAGGGCCCGGGCCCTCGTGCGGCTCTCCACGCCGCTGCTCATCTCCTTCGAGATGCCCGTCATGGGGCCCAGCAAGCCGCAGCCGGACCACGAGACGCCGTACATCAAGATGATCGAGAGCAAGTTCAATGTGCAGGTGAGTGCGGCTCCGAAATGGAGTTAAAAGTGATAAGTAGCATGTAATAGAGTTTAACATTGAAACAATGCCACCCCTCAGGTCATATTTTCCACACGCCCCAAGCTGCACACCTCGCTGGTATTGGTCAAGGGATCCGAAAAGGAGTCCGCCCAGGTCAGAGATGCCACTCAGCTGCTGATCAACTTTGCCTGCGAGAGCATTGCGGTAAGCTCTCTTTTGGGATAACCTATGGGCATTACACTACTAAAATCCTTGGATTCTTACCTTTTACCAGAGCCAAATCCTTGTCAACGTCCAGATGGAGATCTCGCCGCAGCACCACGAGATCGTCAAGGGCAAAAACAATGTCAATCTGCTGAGCATCATGGAGCGCACCCAGACCAAGATCATCTTTCCCGATCTGAGCGACATGAATGTGAAGCCGCTGAAGAAGTCTCAGGTCACGATCAGCGGACGCATCGACGACGTCTACTTGGCGCGACAACAATTGCTTGGCAATTTGCCCGTAGCCCTGATATTTGACTTTCCGGACAACCAGAACGATGCCTCCGAGATAATGAGCCTCAACACCAAGTACGGCGTGTACATCACGTTGCGCCAGAAGCAGCGCCAGAGTACACTGGCCATCGTGGTCAAGGGCGTGGAGAAGTTTATAGGTAAGCAAGATGCTGGTAAACAATTGTCCTTTGATTGCCAACTCTAATTTTATTAGACAAAATTTACGAGGCCCGCCAGGAGATCCTGCGCCTGGCCACGCCCTTTGTGAAGCCCGAGGTCCCAGACTTCTACTTCATGCCCAAGGACAAGGACCTCAACCTGGCCTATCGCACCCAGCTGACCGCCCTCTTGGCCGGCTACGTGGACAGTCCCAAGACCCCATCCCTGCTGCCCCCGGTGCTCTCCGGCCAGCTGACGCCCTACGCCAACAACAACCACTTGCTGCTCAGCGCCAACGGCCTGGCCACGCCCACTGGCATCTGTGCGCCCACACAGAAGTACATGCAGCTGCACAACAGCTTCCAGCAGCAGAGCCAGCAGCATCAGCAACAGCTTCAGCAGCAGCAGCAGCAGCAGCAGGCGCAGGG
This sequence comes from Drosophila seguyi, assembly GCA_008042675.1. NCBI lineage: Eukaryota > Metazoa > Arthropoda > Insecta > Diptera > Drosophilidae > Drosophila > Drosophila seguyi. The sequence continues at coordinate 29,242 of VNJU01003356.1, forward strand.
TCGTCCGCTGGTGGTCAACCACAACAACAACTACCTGCAGGTGCCATCAGGTGTGGCCGGAGTGGCGCCGCTCAAGCAGCCGCTCCCGCCGTCCACCGGCTTGAATGTCTCGCCGAGGAACAGCTGCAGCCAGAACACCAGTGGCTACCAGAGCTTCAGCAGCAGCACCACCTCCCTGGAGCAGTCGTATCCGCCGTATGCACAGGTTCCGGGCGCAGTCTCCTCCAGTTCATCGTCTTCGGCAGGGGCGGCAGCCTCAGGTGGACTAGGAGCAGGTTGTGGCAATAGTCGGGCGCACTACTCCCCGGACTCCACCTACGGCAGCGAGGCGGGCAGCGTGCCAGGCGGCGGCGGCGGCGGCGGCGGCGGCGGAGGCGCCCGGCTGGGACGACGTCTCAGCGACGGCGTACTCCTCGGCCTGAACAACTCCAACGGAGTGGGTGGCGGAGCCCACTTACTACCCGGCAGCGCCGAGAGCTACCGAAGCCTGCACTACGACCTGGCGGGCGGGGGCGGCGGAGGCCACAAGCATGCCGCTCACCGCGCCTTCGACTTTGACATGAAGCGGGCCCTGGGATACAAGGCCATGGAAAGGACTCCGGTGGCGGGAGAGCTGCGCACGCCCACGCCCGCCTGGATGGGCATGGGCCTGAGCTGCACCTCGCCGGCACCCATCGACACGTCGGATGACAATGGCAATGGCGGAGCAGGAGGAGGCGGCGGTGGAGGCTGGCGACTGCCACCGGGCCTTGGCTCTCCGTACGGCCTCAGCGCGACCACCGGACTGCTGGACGCCACGCCCGTAAATAGGCGCATGCAGTTGGCCCATCACAAGGACATCCAGACGCTGCTAACCAGCTTGGGTCTGGAGCATTATATCAGTGAGTAGATCCGTCCAAATGTGCCAAAGTTCACTGTGTATTTCCGACATTTACTATAAAGACCAAGTTATCCTTGAAACCATTTCTTTTCTTACTAAGATGGAGCATTTCGGGGAGCTTTTATTGGTTTCTTGTACTTTCCCGGCTAACTTTCGGTTTCACTTGTCTTTTTCTAGAAATTTTTGTGCTTAACGAAATTGATTTGGAGGTGTTCACCACGCTGACTGAGGAGAACCTGATGGAGCTTGGCATCGCAGCGTTTGGAGCTCGCAAGAAGCTGCTGGCGGCCATTCACACGCTGCTGGCGAACGAGGCAGCCTGCAGCAGCATGCCCAGCAGCAGCTCCTCGCAGAACTCATCGTCGCCGCGATTTTCGGGCAGTGCGGCTCCCGGCGCAGAGCGCCGGCCCTCCAACCAATGGTGATCTGCCCCCAAGCGTCTATTTATTCGCTTCCAACGCTAGCTAGTTACTGCATGCCCCACTACCCTCACTAATCGTAGTCTTAAGTGCAGGTGAATCGGAAATCGAAAAATCCGGAAAAAGAAGAGACCACCGGATCCTGGGGGACGTACAGACCTTCCCGCAGATGCGCGTGGCAGCTAGGCCTTGACCTTGACTTATACTAGCATTTGTACTCAAATTCCAAGTAGCAGAGCTGCGCCGGGAACAGTGCCCTCCGGGGTCCGGCGCTAGGTCCTAGTAGTTTCCTTCTTTTTAAGCCATTAATTTATTGTGAAAATATTTATAGAAAACCAAAACCGAAAAGCGTCTTCAACAAAAATATTGTGAATTATTTATGAAATCTAACTAAACGCAATCACGTATTGTAAGAAATGAATTTATGTAAATCAACTGAAAAAAAAAACTACAAACAAAAAAAAAACAAACAAAAAAAAAAAAAACAAAAAAGAAACCACGCATGTATTAAGTGATAAGCAAGAAAGTCACACACACAAAACATTTGATATGAATAAATTGATGTCCATGAAAAACAAATCTAAACCCAAGGGTTTTGTGTAAAATTTGGTTTATCTATAACCATGCAGGGTACCTAATATTAAGTACATTTTAATGGGAAAATTTTCTGATTATATCCTTCCACACATCCAACAAGTTGTGATTATAAAACCTTTAATTCAAGTTATTTATCTTTAAAATAAATATGCAAGGAAGAAAAGCAGATTGATTCTATCGGATAACTTTGACTAGCTTTTACCTTTTGATTAACGCAGCTCAGTCTTTGTTCCATTAACTTGATCTTGATGTTCTTACGTTAAATATTGAAAATATATTTAAATATAAGAAAGACTTTGTGTCAAAAAAATGTATTGCTGTGGAGTAAAAAGATCTTCTGTATTGTACATGCGGAATTTAATATCAGCTGGTTAGCTGAAACTAGTTAAATTGTTAAATTGTTTATATGTTATTGTTACCTATATTTATTACAGCAAAAAATAGCCATAGTCACTTTTTTTTAGGCTCCTTAAGAATTGTTTTTATTTGGATTGGTACGAATAAAATTTTGATTAACAGTTCGCAGTTTTAAAACTGTTGTTGGATCTGTATACACCAATAATTTGGGTGACTAGAAACCTTTAAATAACTGGGACATAAAGATAATAAAGCTCGAACTTGAATATTTTAAAGTGTTTAATTATTATAAATTATTTGTAAGTTACTTAAAGTTAAAGATTCGTTTCATTCTTTTGTCTTTTAATAAAGAACAAAGAAATGCTTTATATGAACCAATTAAACAAAACCCTAAGGTGACACATCGAACCTTAGTCCCCTTGCCTCTGGGCTCTAATGGCTAAGAATGGAGGCTAATGACTTTATTGTCTCCAGTTGTCTGCATAATTTGTATTGCATTATTCCCAGTCTGGAAGTCGTGCCAAGTAAAAACCTCCCGGGGTAACAAAATCCAATGTGTTTGGTGTCCTCACACGGCCCAAAAGATGGGCGGTGCCAAGAAGCTGGGGGCGTGGCAGGGGCGTGGTCTGGCTAATGAACTGGAAATGCCTTGCTCCAGTTGTCAGTTTGTTGTTGTTGCTGTTGCTGTAGCTGTGTTGCGGTCATCAGCATAATTGCAAATTTTTATGATTATGACATTTTGGGCGCAAAGTGTTTCTGCCAATGGCAACTAATTTTTCCAGCCATTTCGGTCTCAGACTGTCGGTCATTTACATGAGGCTATGTTCCACTTAAGTACAGCTTCGAGTAGGTTTCGGATGGGACACTTTGGCAAGCGATTTGATTTACAATAATGCTGGTTCCCGCAACTGGAGTCGCTGACCAGACCAAGAGTCGCCTGCCAGGACTACTGTTGACCATACGTCAAAGTTGGTCCCTTTTTGAGCTAGGGATAAGTACGCTTTAATGGGTTTGTAAATGCGACATTTATTGCAAAAATATCCAAGTAGTTTTTGTAAGCATGAATAATTTATTTGCCTTTAATATTTATATATTAAGATTGTCATTGTATAACTAAACCACCGTAGCTTCAAATTGTTATGTTTTTTTTTTTAATAATTTTAATATGTAAATGAATTTGTAAAATACATTTTTTTGGAAATTTTATTGCACATTTTTCTATTTCTTACATTGCCATTGAACTGCTTTGTTTTCCCCATTTAAAGCAGTGCGTTGTGTAGGGGAATGTGGTGAAGTTTAGTTTTTGTGGTGACTTTTAGATTTTGAAAGAGGTCCAGATCGTCACTTTGATATTATAATTGAATAATCTGCTGTTTAGCCCGTTTATATAGCAAATATTTGTGATATAACAAATTTTAAGACCGCTAAGGCGCACAAACCTTATTTATTAGGCATAAACTAAATAATAGATGCGATTAGAGACATACAAAATCAATATAGAATTTGATTTTAATTAAATGCTCGTCCACGCCAATGATTGTGCCCAATGTGTGATTTTCATAATAGTAAAAACATATTAATAGCTATAGAGTTATACTAAAACTAAATAAAAAAATAGTGTGATTAAGGCGGGTTGTTAATGCTTTTTTAGTTATGTATATTTCCTTTTAACTTTTTTCTTTTTGTTATATATGTGTTTACTGTTTTTGTCAGGCTGACTCATCTGAGCAACCTATACGGATGCTAACAAAGACCTTGATGTGCAAAGAACTTCAACTTTTTAACAACAACACCGACGTATGTGTTGTTAATTTAAAAAAAAACCGCTCAACGAGGGCCTTATCTAAAAACAAAGAGTATAACTTTGGGGAAGCGAGCTGAGACGAAACAATCGCAAAACGCCAAGAGTACTGCCGGCGCCAGCATCTTCCCCTCTCAGCGGCTGCGGCCGGCCCGACGATCAAGGCGTCGCGGCGGCAGAATTGGTCGCCGACCAAGTCCAAGTCTGGCAGAATCTGGGCTGCAGCGGGCATGCTCGGTGGATAGAAGGAGAGGGAAGAAGGAACGACCGCAAAATGGAACGCCGAAGGCAGAGGATCAGGGCAGCGCTGCCACGAGTCTATCGGCAGAACTAGGCCACGACAAGCCACCAAAATTAAGCTTCGACACTTTGCTGAAACCCAACTTCCGAGAACGACGTGTGCGCCGAAAAAAGTCTGCTAGTTCGCCGGAAACATAGTCCTTTCAAGGATACGTCATACCACGCTGCTGGCCCTAACCAGAACTCGATCCTTAGCCCGCCTCATCGAGGGGCAACCTGCGCCGAGATATACCGGGTAAGCTGGCCGAGGGTTATTATTTGCCAACCCAGTTGGAGTGGGGCAGGGCCAAGGCAGAGCCCCTCCAAAATAACAACAAGTGCCAGGAGATTTATTTGAAATAAATATCGGGAACCGGGGCCTGTGGCCGCGATAGCTGTTCCCCTGGTAGCTGAACCGATCGCACTAGTGGCCGCTGGAGAATTACGGACCTGGGTCAGGGCGAGACGGGAAGCCGTTGTCTCTGGAGAATTCTAGGCTCGGGCGAAACCAGAAGTAGCCCCAGGATTCCCCTGTCGGGAGGATCGACTCTTTATTGCCGTTTTGCGCCTTTGGTAAAAAAATAACATATACTAATAATTCTGATTTTTAAGTGTGATTATTATTAGAACTAATTATTTTGGTCTTTCCTTATGGAAAGCAGTTGGCAGTAAAAGTTTAACAGGGGTAAAATGTTGAATATACGCAAGCAGTTGAATGCAACAATGCATTGCGTTGGGAAGATCGAACTATATTTTCGAATGCATACATTTCTCCATTCATTAATTTTAATGTGTTTGGTACATACAAAAAATTTTATTAATCTGTTATTAAATTGCCAACTCTTAAAGTCGTAGTTCCACACTGATATCTCTTAAGCAGTGGATTATTTATCGATTCAACAAAAATTGCCAAATTCCCCACAGGGAAGTGCAGGGGAATAAAGCAGTTCAGTTTCCGTTCCCCAGATACCACAACTCACCACACTTCTCCGACTGACACACTTTACTCTCTCTCTCACGCGAGCTCTCTCTCCCCTCGCTTTTCCATTCGTGATTTTCCGCTTCGTGGTGCCTCGGGTTAACCGAAGGTCCTTCGGCCAGGATTCATCGCTTCGTTCGCCAATTGGGAAATCTGTGCACGGAACTCGAAGCGAGGCGAGTCCTGTTCCTTGGCCTGCAGTTTACATTGCGTTGCCTTTGCGTAAGGACGTGCGTAGATCAGCGCCTGAGCTTCCTTCTTTCGAGTTTTTGGCCATCGGGAATAACAAAAAATAAATACAAAAAAAATCATAAATAAAAAAGGACGAAACTGAACTGAAAGTTGAACGGAAACCGCAAAATTGAACGCTTGGTGGTGTGCGTGTGTGCCCGATTCCATTTTGCGATGCAGTTTTTGTGTTTTTGACATTGCATTTACAACACAGAACGGCAGAAAAACAGAAAACAGGAGAAAGGATCCGGCAAAAGGATCAACATAACGCTCCGCTACGGCGTGCGTGTGTGTGCGCGGCTGTTGCTTCCCTTGTGGCCGTCTATGTGTGTGTGTGCTTGTGCAGTCACGTGTTCTAAGGTGATTTTAACGAGTTCCGTGATACGCGAAATGAGATAAGGAACGGGAAAGGAGCCAAGCAGCGGAGAAAGGAGCAAAGCGGAGCAGCAAGCGGCTTAGGCGAAAAAAGAGCATAAGCGAAAGCCAAATCCCACGTTCGCCAGGACACACAGGATACTCGCTGGCTGCCTCGCCTTAAAGGATTCGCAAATAAATCATCCAAACATTGCATAAAAATCAAATTGATTGCCAAATTGTGCAGACCGAGAGAAAACCAAGAGCATAGAGAAACTCGCATAAGCAAAAATTATGACTCCCAAAACAGATTGAAAATATTACAGAACTTTAACACAACTTTAAAGCAACTGTGAGAGATATCCTAAAGGTAGGCGATAAGATTCAAGCAGTATTATATGGAAATTATGGAAGTGGTGAAGTTAACACTAGATCTTGGCTAATTTTGTAAATTACGAATTTGTAGAGGTACCTCATTCCCTTCATTTGTTTGTACAAGAGCTAAAATAATTGGAAAAATATAAATTAGAAATATGGTAAACTATAGTTCTTCATAACAGTTTTCTATAGATTTTATATGCTGCTCCTGAGAACCAAGCAAACCATAAAATTCGCCCTCGAACTTTTCATAATTGCACGTTTCGCAATGCTCGACATGTAATTTTTGACGAACGTGGAAGCATGAGCTTGGCAAGCCAATTTCAGGGATAACCTTTCCCATCCCAGGCGGCGGATGATAAACCGGAAGATAGACAGGAGGGCGGGCCCCGGACTTATTCAAAAAGCAAACAAAACTTGTCAATTGCAAGGAAGCGTGTCGCTCAAGCCCCGGGCTCCTCCTTCTTGAGGACATTTGCCATAGTTGCTGGGAACTATGCAACAATGTCTTGAGCCGAGCCCGCTCCTTCGATTTCCTCCTCCCCTTTCCCTTTTTTTGTTGATGGAAAATGTCAACTGCCAGGCTGAGTTTTCTTCTGGCCGCTCCCGTTTTTATCTTCCTCCTTTCGGGGCGACTCACTGACTAGGCAAAAATTGTATTTAGTGGGACAATCAATATCGACTGCGGGAGGGCGCTGGGGCGGTAGTCAAACATTTATTTGATTGACTGATTGATATGTGAAATGATTTATTGCCGCCGGAGGCCGTAGAGAAGGGGAGCCGACGGGGGAGGGGCCAACTGGCAAGTGTCCGCAAACAGCTGACTGGAAAAAGTTTCGAAACAAAGCGAGAAATCCTTTACCCAGTTGAGAACCACAATTTATTTCACTCTCTATCTTTGCCATTCTGCTGCGTTTTTCTCGGTGCGCGGCTTGCGAAAAACTTTTTCGCACACTTTATGTGAGAATAAAGTAAATAATGAAAGCTATTTAGCACAGCCAGGGGGCGCATTAAGTCGTCGCCAGCCTTTTCGGATTATCCTGCGACCGGCTTAAAAATAACAACAGGAGAAAGTGCCACAGGACAGCACTGCGAAAAAATACAATTTTTAAAGTTCATTGAATTTAACATTTTTTCAAATGTGTGGTTATCGCGCATTGACTTATGGAATTTGTTAGAAAAAATATTTGTTAGTGGAAGCTTTACCTTATTAAAGCTTATTTAAATTTTTTGTGAATGTTCCTCTGATCTTTTTTTTTTTTGTATATTTAATGTATGCATATTTAAATTCAAAGCATACATCGAAAATAATTTTTGGTGTACACTGACGAGTACTTTGTTATATATTTTTTGATTTACAAATCATTAAATTTTGAATCATTTCAATTATGATAAATACACAAGTACAAGCTTTAACATATTAAAGCTTGTATTTGTGTATTTATCATAACATGTTTAACAAACTTAAAACATTCAATTTTTTAAGGCTACTAATTAAAATGTAGCAAAATAATGAATGTACATTTTGTCAGGGCTTATGGTTTAGGTTTCTTTTAAACTATTTTTGTTTAAAAGTAGTTTCTCTATTTTTGGCCGTGTATTATCGGCCAAAAGAGGTAAACTGTGACCCGCGTTTAATGAGCCGTGCGCTGATCTGAGCTGCGGATGACCCGCGGCTCTCGTTCTTCAGCTCGCTCCTTGGCTGGAGAAATTTCAGCAATTTTTTACTGCCACCTGCAACGGTGTCGCATTCTTCTCGGAGCCAGGCCGGCATTTCTCTTAAGGCCGGGTCTTTTATTTCCTTATTTTTTGTTTGGCTGGGAATGCTGTGGTTTATGCAAGAGGACGCTGGGAGTGAAATTCATGGAAAGATGTACAAAAAAAGCAGTCCGGCGAGAGTGTTAATTAGTTTTTGGGCCAGGACTCTTATTTAATAGCTGGCAATAATTTAAATTAATTTGTTCTTTTTCATATCAAGAGACAAAGACATGATTTCTGAGCCAAGTAGTGCGATTAGAACTATTCTACAAGTTTATTTCGCATAAGTATAATCGCATTAATATCTTTAACTTTCAAAAGCTCCTGACAGGGATCAATATTAATTAAATTTCCTAAACTTCTGCAAAACATTAAATATTGAAGGCATAACTTCATAATATGCAGAATGTAAGCCCGGAATTATATGCAATTAAGTGATTTATTAATTGCTTTACTGCTTTTAATGAATTACTAATGTTTAGATCAGGAAAAGTATCTCTTTCCGCTATATAATGTTTAATTGAATGCTGCTTTGTGCTTTGAAGTGGACCAAGTTTCTGGTTTCGAAGTCATCAATTTTTGAGCGGAAAGTGCGGTCTCAGGCAAAGTTTTACACAAATCCCAAGTCTAATTCTTATCTCTGGTAATATATGGATTGCAAGCGGAGCAAACTTTGCAAATTTTGCACCGCCGAAGTGCGCAACTTCCTGCTTTTTTTTTATATTTGAGCTGGCATCACAAATCTTATACCGACTCAAACTTCGCCCCAACAAATAGGAAAACATGGCGGTGGAAGGACCCCAGGGCGATTGAAAAATATTTCATATGCAAATCCATTGTTGTTGCCATTGGCATGGCCAGTGGCTCTCCACATTCTGGAATCCGGAATCCAGAGTCCGTAGTCCCCGGTCCGGAGTCCGGAGTCCGGAGAGGTTCCCTTGAACGTGGCAGTGTGTGTAATTTAGGGCTTCGTTGCCTACTTTTTGGCGCTGCGGGCGCATCTCAAGTGCAACATTTGCCGGAGCCAGAGTATCTGGCAGCGTGGCACAGTTGTTGCCCTTGTTGTTCGTTTGCGGCTGCGAAAATGTTGTGGCATGTGGAAATTTATTTCATAATCTCTGAAAAAAGGAGCACAACTTTGGCTTGGCTTGGGCCCGGGGACTATGAGTAGCTAAGCATGTAATTTATATCCTAAAATGGCCGCTCCACAACTGGTTTCACTTCGGTGCCTCTGTTAGGTCTGGGTATCTGCATCTATGCTATCTAGTTATTGCATATGCCCAGTGGCGCGGACAGCAGAATTATTGGGGAGGTGATTGTGAGCCAACTTCGTTCAGGTTAACACCGAAGAGTTCCCGGTCTAGGTAGAAGCTGAACTATTTTCCCATGATTGTAGTCCTATTCTATTGTTCGGTGGATTAATACCTTTAATATAGATTTATAGATGTATTAAATTTGTGAAAATTAGAATTTTAGCAGGGTTAAAAAATCAAGTAATTTGGAATATAGTTCTACCTTAATAAATAATTTGGCATGGTAATTTGATTCGTTTTTTCGTTGTTTCTGAAAATACTTTTTCAATAACTCCGAAATGGGATTTGAAAAGAAAGACATTATTAGAGTAGTTCCAAATTGTATTGCTAAATAATAAATAGTTTTAAGGGAACCAATTTTCCAATAAACATCGCACTTTCGTAGTATTTTTAAGCTGTCTTAAAAAGATCTCCATTATCTTCTTCTACGGTTATGTTCATATTTCCAAATATCCTGTTTTTGACTGCAAAAGTTTATTGCGAATTTTCTGGTATTGGGTTGAGCAGTCATAAATTCGCTTTTGACTTTGCTGCTACTGCCGAACCGTCCACTTCGCAACCATTTTATTTGACCACATAAATTGTTTACCAATTTTCACATGCTCTGCACAACTCCACAGCCAACTTAGTACTTATCCGTGTGTGTGGGCTTTGAAGGCCAAAGGCGGTTTAATAGATCTCTCCTCTTGCCAGCAAACTCATTTTGATTTAGCTCTAAATGCCGAGCCATCTATCCTGGTGGGTTAAAACTGTGTGTTCTTCGTTTGCATTGTTGTTTCCTGGTTATTTTGTAATCGAGAAATCTGTAAAATGCTACAATATCAACGGCAGCAGATGTCATGGCCTTTGCCATGGGATGACTGGACATATTTATTGCACTGATGGTTTTGCAAATTGCCTTGGATGGTGCAACAAGAAGTATTTTGATTGGATGATTGTTGAGGGATTTATGAACTTGCTTTTACAGATTAAAAACGAATTGTTTCCGAATGGATATTTTTAATATCTTTTGCTGTGCATCTAATTGGAGAACAAGCTGTATGTGTGGATGAAGTTTCAGTTTAAAGCCATGTTCCTTGCCTTTTATGTAAAGTTTATTGGAACTTTTGATATTTTCAAATAGGAGAACTTAGTCAGTTTTAGTGAGAAGCTCACTTGAAGCTTCTTATGTAAAGGAAATTTAACAGGTTTTGTTATCGGTGTAAATCGAAGAATAATTCATTACTCTATCGCCACCATGTCCCTATTTTCTTCAATTCATTTTAAAGCTCAGAGAAAGCCAAAACATCTTGTTCACAGTTCCAAGAAGAGACTAGGATTATTTGGACCGCAAATTGTAAGGCTTTTCGGCTTCTGTTCAAAGTCGATGCGAAAAAACTCTTTAAGAAACCGTGTCTAGCTTTACTAAGCTTTGGTACGGATGCAATTAACGAAAAGAACAAGGGTGAAAGGACTATATAAAAGTATATATATTTTCTGCCCTTCGGGTGTTTTTGTCTGCCCCATTTTGAGATTCGCTTAGGTCAGGAGAGGGGAAGGAGGGCGTCTGGGAGTGCAGTCTTTGCGGCTTATCGCATTGGGAACAGACTTGGCCCTTTTGTTTGTCCTGCTCCCATAGTCGCACTCGGTCGTTTAAGTTTGTCAATGCATAAATTAAAAAGTTAAAAGTTTTCACCTAATTCCCCCCTTTGTTTTGGCCGCCTTCGAGCTGCTGACCTTAATGAAGCCGAAGCAATTAAGCCCTGACTGGACCCTGCTCGGGGTTAATGGGTTATACGGAAAAGACATCGGTGCTTCTTGGCCATGTGGGTATATATTCGCATACGAGATGTTTTCTGGCCAGCACTCCCCGAATGCCCGATGCTGATGCTGTAATGCAATTTGCTGCCATAAAAGATTACAACTTGTTAAAGTTCCTCCTCAAGGACCCTCGGATCCCTTCGCATTCTCGGCGAGTCCACTCAAGCTGACCATGGGATTATTATAATCCGATTTTCAACTTTCCGAGTGCCCCGAAAAGTCGAAGAATTTATGGAAAAATGTTGTTCTCACCGACGCAAGTCGGGGATGGGAGGAGGCAGCATTTGATGTGCAGTTAGCCAACAATGTGTTTTTCGGCCAGGCACGGAAGGAACACATCCTTAATGGAAAACTTTTTGCCCAAACTGTGTGTGTGTGTTTGGTGGTGGAGGGGAGGGGGTAAATCGCTGCAGTTTTCTTTATAGTTATTACTTTATACAGTTTCCCCTTGTTCCTTTCCGGCTGATTACAAAATTGCTTTCAATACTTTGGCCCGCCCAAGTAGTGACTATAAGAAACTCACTTTGCAACACCTGCCTCGAGGAAACCGGCCCAGTCGGTTGCATTGGGCCAACAGGAGTTACGTGGTGCAGCCAAAGTTTAACGCATTAAGGACCGATGTTGCTGTCTGCCGCCGTTTCGAGATGTTATTACCGTCGATTCGGGTCTTCTAGTGGGTGTTTTAACTTAAACTTTTACCCATCCAACTCCAAAGAGTGAGGTAGTCTTTGTCTGATGGAATCACTCAAGTTCTTTGCCAATAAGTGTTCCACAAAAGAATTATTTTCTTGTTTCATTTCCACTAAATCATGTAACTACAATCACATATATATTTTTAATACTTTCAGAAAAGGAAAAACACCTTCATCATGCAGGTGCCACAAATTGTTTATCATTCAGCTTTCAAAGTGGCGCTTATTGCTGCCTTAATTGGTAAGTGAAATTGAAAAAAAGTCTTTATTAAAATAAAATCACATGTTAGCAAGGAAACGAAGTCAAAGACAAAGGAAATATTTGCTTTTCGTGTATTTCAAAATGAAATAATAACTTAATTCAAATATTCAGCAAATAATTGAATAAGAATTAAACGCAAAAGATCTAAGAATTTCATTAAGACATTCGAGGAATTTTCGGATAAAAAATATCTATAAAAATATTGCCAAGAAATGTACATTAATTTATAGACTTTCTTATACATTTACAAACTATAAAAATGCATACTCGAGAAATATAGAAATCACATATAAAAGCCAAGACTTTAAACACAGACAAAATTTAAATCGCATAAAAGAATTTCCAAATGTTGTTTGGATAAAGTGAAATCAAACTCTGTTTTATGAAATACTAAAAAAACTATATAAATGGAATTTATTTCAGTCGATTTACCATCAACTACGATTATAAATGCCTAAATGTTAATTATCCGTAAATGAATTGGATGTCATAGAAATTCAGGCTTATTAAAATTGTATGAGTCTATAAAACAAAAAAGGCTTGATTACAGTTAAACTAAACCAAAGCGTAGTATTTAACATACTTTAAAAGTGAAATATAAAATTAAGTTAAGCTAAAACGGTTTAAATAAACAGGAACTATATACAAATATAATTTTCAACTTAACACAGGAACTCAAGGGAATTTAGCACCTCATAATTCTCGAATTGTACTGGCTGAGACCACATCTAAATCGCAAAACTGCGAGCCGATAACTCATTCTGTCAGCGTCTGCCGTATACAGTATACTCATATAAGATTATATCTGGCCCTGCCTTACACACACTTCAAATTTTTATTGCCTCGTCTTTGCGGCTTTCGCCGCCATTGGAGGTCTCATTTTATTTACCGGCGCACATAAATTTCAAAACCGCCGCGTACGTACGAGCGTTCACATAAATATTTCAGCATCTGCTAGGAGAAGACTCCAAACTGATTTATTCAATAAATCACACAAGGCGCTGCGGCTTCCCCCGACGACCGTTCACCTGGCTTTAACCCCTGGACGTGCGGCGCAGATTTAAATTTTATCTGCATCCCCGACTCAGTCGGCACTCAATCGGCTTCGGAGCGGTTTGCCGGGACACATGTCAATAGGGGCGGTGGATGTATCACAGAAATGCATTTACCCCAAGTTGTAGGCCTTCGCCGCGCGCCCGGAGCCTGAGTTGGGCTCTCCGACGTCTGACAGTTGATTTTTCTCCTATATATCTATCGCTCACTCTATCAACAGAAACTTAAATGACAGAGAATACATCAAACGACATTTAATCCCTTCGCGTGACTGAAATTTTCGACTCTTTGTCACTCGGCGGAGCCTTCCCGGCCAAAGAGTTGCCTGGATTTCGGCCTGTTATCCTTTTCCACGGCTCTCCCTGCCTTTGTCTTGTTAGCACAAGACGTCCGTGGGCGGATGTGCGGGGTCTTGATAAATGTTTCCAACGTGCCTGGCATTTGTTGTGTGTGGCATACCTTTTCGGGCTTTATTTAGTGTGGCACTTTTTTTATATTTCTCTATTTTTTTTTACGTAGGCCGAGCAGCATCTGTGGATTCTGTGACAGGTGACTGTCGGTCGGGCTTAGTTTTCTCTATTCCGCATGGGATGCTTTAAAGTGTATAAAACTGAGTATTACATAGAGCTTGTCTGGAGCTATAAGAGACATAGAAATTGATGTTCTATATTCTCTTTATTTTATACCGTTTTTGAAGTGCATTTTTGGGTGATTTGGCATTTTAAAGAAGGCTATAATTGACCTAAATTAGTGTCAGGATATTTGAAACGTACAATTTTATGTAAAACAAATTCAAGTTATGACTTGGCAGTAAGAATATGTAACATCGGTTCTATGACAACCAAATTCCCTATTTAAATAGGGATTTTTTGTCATATTTTAGACTTTGAATTGCTATTTGGCTTCCAGGCTTCCACAACTATGATTTTGTATAAACTCAACTAATAAAAATGCATATAATTCATATTTTTATATATTATTATTATATTTAATTTGAGAGATTTTTAACAATACGTTAAAACAGATTTGAAACGATTTTCACCGATATGTCGCCAGGGAATAAAAAAAGGGTTATGCTGCCAATTATTTGTATGTTAAGCGCTTTTGGGGCTTTTTAAATCTTTCCGAAGAGACCATACAAATCAGGACTTTTTACTGCTCTCTTCCCGCCAGTTCCTCCAGGACATCGACGTTGTGTTTTCATTGAATTGGCTCCATTGAACCGTGATTCACTGCGATATGCATAGAGACCGTGCATCCCAAGTTCAGAAATCCCACGTCCTTCAGGTCATCCTTGGGGGCTGGGACTCGGAGGGCGGGTCGGGTCGGACATTAGCCATGCAAAAAGGGCTCTTAAAGGACTAAGGGACCAAAGGACTACAGGAACGGGGACCAGGGACCAGGGCACTCGGGGGCAACCCCACCTGAGCGTCTGCCGCATACTCACAAAGCGTCTCGCCATGCGTTCAATGTCGCACAAAAACGTATATTAACCTGCCATTATCGAGTCGGGCCCAAGTGCACTCGATGTAGACGACGACATTGTATTAGACTCCCGGGACCTTACCCAGCACCCACACACCCACAATTTACGGAGCTCGATAGAAATCTCCAACACGCACAACAAACGGAAAAACGCAAAATGTTTTTGTACCCCCCAATGGCACGGCTGGTAACTCGGTTTTGTTGAGCCCGACTCTCGGTTCGGCTCAGCACACAAGTGGCTAATTAGTCTGGGGCTACGTAAATCGGTCGTGCACTTGATTTACTTTTAATAACCACATGCCGAAATGGAATCGGAGTGCTTGCAAATTTGTGACAATATAAGTTCCCAATCGTTTTGTTTCAAAACTTGTGTGTTAATGTCTTAATGCCAAGCTTTTGTTTGGGGAAATTATCATTTATACGGGCCCAGATGTAGGCTTGGGGGAAATTGCGGGCTATCGTGCACAATAGGCTGTAATTTGTGTAAGTGGTAAATGTGATTTAAATTGCAAGGAGCCGGAAGGTCAGCGAAACTTGAAAGGTGTGGCCCTCCCAGACTATATTGATTTTACTCCACTGAGTTCAATTAGCGGCAAAGTGTTGGAGTAATTGCCCCAAGGCCAAGCAAGCACTTACCTGTCTCCCGAACTCATTGGTCATTAGCTTACTGCCGCTTTTCATTTCCATATTTCTTGCATAGAGCTTTATATTTACCTATCAAAGACAATCAATGTTTGTGTTCGAATTGCAAGTTTTATGAAATGGTGTTGCTCTCCTTATGCGTTTTAATTGATTTTGTGTGGCAATTAGACTCCAGGCAATTAGGCTTCAGACTTTCCATTCCATAAATCATCACCATCAAATCAAGCATTTATCAATATCCTGTACTAATTTTACTTTCCTCAAAGGCAGAGACAAATTGTCACCTCAAGAGACGCTCGCTCCCTGGCCGGGTCTTTAATTAAGGCAAGCCATCGTGGCAGCCTTTCCGGCCGGGAAATCAATTCCCGTATATATTACCAAACCAATTATAGTGCATTCCGTGGCGAGGATTCCCCGGATCTCCGATCCCATCCGATCCGAACCGAACCGATGTCATTCCGCAAACCACTCTGCCACTCGAGACTGCCGGATGGGGATTCCCCCCGTGCGAGAGCCCGGGGACTTGACGATGCTTGACTTGGTTTCGCCTTTCGCTTGGCATACTTAAAACTAACTGGCAAATCAAGGGACGAGGAGGGGCTGGGGATGGCAAAAAATATGAATAAGCCGAGGAGCGCTGCCAGAGTGTTGGGAATTCAGAATTTGAGTCGCTTCCTCGTTTGCTAAAAATCATAGCCCAGCGCCAAGCCAAACCCAGCCCCAAACAACCATTATTGATGCAGAGACCTGTGCAGGCTGCGGGTGAGAGGTGCCCCGGATCGTTACATAAAATGCATGGAAATCTCGATTCGACTAAAAGCAACAAAAAAGGGGGAAAAAAAGCGGAAGGGCCAAGAGGATGAGTAGGGAGCGAGGTCGGGACAAATTGAAGCTTTAGCCACGACTGACAAACTGCAGCTGTAACGGCCAAATGTTTTCGGCCATTTTATTTTTCATTTTCGCTCCGCTTTCGTTGTCAAGCGGATGGGATGAAGGCACGGAGCTTAACAATTTTTATGGCCATGCCCCGTCGAGAGGGTGGGGTCTGCGAAATATGGCTGCCCGACAGCCCTGGCTGCCATGGGTTAAGCGGCTTAATTGCTCTGGTAAGGTCAATCCCGGGGATGCAAGCGCTCCTCGAAAAGGAAAACTATTTGCCAGCATGCCTCCACGAGGAAATTTACATAATAACAGGAAACTATTTCGCCTGTGTGCGAGTGCGTGCCCGATGCGACCATTAGGGTTCCTAGGTCCCATCGGACCCCGGTCCGTGACCCCAAAGCTATGCTCCGGAAACCGATGTGTTAGTTTGACAAAATGCAGCTGGACAGCAAAGTGCAGAGACACGCAGGAGGAGAGAAATTCCAGTTGGGCTTAGGTGAGCAGGATAATTGCAGGATAATAAACAATTAACCGATCCGAATGACAGAGGTAACAATGTTATACATTTATTAATGTTTATATATTTAATTGAAAGATGCAAAGAAAGCGTTGATATTTTGAATAAATATAGAAAATATATCCAGTCGAGTAAGTAAGAACTTGTTTCAGAGGCTTTATAGTGCACTTTAAAAGAATATCATATTTAAAGCCCGGCGGCATGTTATTGTTTTTAACACACAATAATTATCTCCAGGGTCCAGCACAGATTTGCATGCTCGAGAATTTTAATATACGCATGTTAGCGCACATTTTTATATAGTATAGTGCATAGTGCATAGTATGCCATGTATGCCAGCTATTATCCCTTGCTGTTCGTTCCCCGGCAACGCTTGCAAATAGTTAATAATGATTATTAATGCCGGCGTGGGTAAATGCCGGGCGCATAACAGAAAACGTGGGACACACACGACACGCCATTCGGGGGCAGAGACAACAATTTTCACCTCCATTATGCAGCAAACCACTAAGCCGAACGCCCACCTGCCGATCCCCCTGAGCCATAATAAAGAGGTGAATTTATAGTAATAATTCCGTGTATATTATAAACGCTTTTTATAATTTAATAATTACTAAGCGCAGGGTAAAATAGATATACGCCTTTGAAGTGCATAAATTAAAACTTTCTTTTTTTTTCTGAGTCTATGGATATTTTATGGTGGCTAAACAGATTTAGAGGAGACGGGAAAACATTTTGAAAAGTCAAAAGTTGGTAAAAAGTTAAATAGAAATATTTTAAAGTTTGGTGAATTAGGTTCTTTTAATGCTAAAGTATTTAGTTTATAAAATATAAAACCTAAAATAAAAAAATATAGAAAATGAGAAAAGATAAACGATTAAAATGTATTTTAAGATACTGCTAAATGTTATGTTATTAACTTTAAAAATGTTGAAGGAATCGATTTCCAGTTAAATTTTGATAAACCCAACATTTTTGTTGTCTTTGTTTATTTCCAATAAATATTAAATTATTTCGTTTGCACTACACCTTTATTGTGGGCTTATTTTCGGGGCAGCTTTTAACCGTAACGAAGGCCTTCTCCACTAACGCCTTTGCCTTTGCCGTGTGCCCACGAATGCCTTGGGAAGCTGCCACTACGAAATGCATTGCAATTCATAACCCAGAGACCGAAAAGGGGTCTCCGAAGAAGCAGCTCAATCGGGGGCAGGGGCAGGGGCATGGGCGGGGGGAGAAGGGAGTGCTGCATATTTAATGGCAATATCACCTGCACATGTGCACTGCTCTGGCATTTGCAAGTCGGGCAATCAACAAACAGCACGGAACGTGACCGTCCGCCCCGGCCGCCCCGACCGCCCGACCTTCCACCTGCCGGCCTCCGACTTTCACCTTTCACCTTCGCCTGCGCGCCGCAGCAATAAAAACGTAATGAAAGTCCTTCCCCTGAATAGTTTTTCATTAAAACATTTACGAGACACTGCAACCAGGGGCAAACGAAGATTGTCGGGGCTCAGCAAATTAATATACTTGACAGTTCCCCCTGGTAATTGCTGCGGCAGCAACAACAACAGACGCAATCAAAGTTATTGATTAAAAATTCCTTGCGCTCAATGCCAGCTCCATGTTGTAACAAAAGTTTGCAGCTAAAAATTATTGCACATTTCGCCATACGCCATTCCCCATTCGCCATTGTTGTTGCCTTCTTGTGACCTCAAATAATGAACGTGCAACCGAGTTTCCAATAAACACGTACGTATCGAATGGCACTAATGGGTCATAGGGAAACTTTTCCCGGGCTCCGGCACTCGCCGGCAATTGCGATTGACATTTCCAGGGTGTCGGTGGCGGTCGACTAATCAGAAAGTGTGGCAAGTAAGCTGCGAGTCGCTGTCAAGTTAATTGTTAGCGGTGCAAAGTGTTATTGCATATCGATTTATTTGCTAAAATTCTCAACATTCTGATAAATTTGTCATTTTAAAAAGTGCTCAAATTGATTGAGTAACGAAGGTTGTTTTTTAAATCGATAAAATAATAACAACATGGAACTGCTTTAAGCTTTTAATTATTTTTCTTAAGCTAAAAAACTGGCAAACTTTAAGCCCAACTTGAACGAAAATACAGAGCTTCGCGGAATATTCAGTCCCTTTAACCACATATCCCCAGCTACCTCAGACTCCTGCAAAAAACCGCAACACACTCACATTTTTTAGTTGTGAAAGCAGCCGCAAATCAATGAATAAAACTCCACACAAAACTCAATTTTCAACAAGTTTTCCGCATTCTAAACACATTTTTCTTGAGCCCCAACAAACACACTTCCAAAGGACACAATGTGGCCGACACCAAAAACCTCGGAGATGTGCGGCGGAGGCTAAGGCTGAGACTGAGACTGCGGCTGAGACTCGAACTCGGGGCCAAGAAGTCCTGATAAAAACTTTGGTCTGGCCGTGTTTATTTCCGCCAGCTTTTCCCTGCCACTCCGCTCCCTGTCAGTGTTGGTTTCTTGCCTTTCGCACGCCAACTTGAACTTGACGCATGTTTGTTGGCAAACAATCCGACACATCACGCCCCCAAGTCGCCTTGACTTGACTCATTAAAATGCGCGGCGGCGGGTCGGTGGCAAAAGTTAAAACCAGCGAAAGGACATTCTGAGGGCGGCAGAAGGACCTGACCTGCCTTCGTTCGGCATCTTTGAACGGCAGCCAAACAAATCTTATTTAATTTTGATTCGCCGCCTTTGAGTCAGCGAGGTTCCTTTCGATTTGGCAGAGATGCCAGCGTGTTTTTCACACATCCAGAGGAACGGAACAATGTATATAGCAAGGGATATATTACGCATCTGATGACAGAAACTCAAGTTCAAATGGTGATATCTCTGCTGTAAACATGTTGTCGGGTTTGAACCAATCAAGAAGCTATTCCAGCATCATTAATCATGTCCTCCTCACGGCCGAAAGTAGTTCCCAACTAATTTCCATCTCTCAACTAATTCGAATCACGCCGTGCTGCCAACACTAACGGCCATTGACAGGACCCCTTTGGCGAGGCGCAGCTGTTGCTCCTGGAATTTGAAGTGCATTTGAATGGCTTGCCAACTTGCCGCCTCACTAACTCGCGGCGGCCGCTGTTTGCCAAAGTGTTAAATGTCATGAAGGGAAGCGCAGCTGGGCCGCGAATTTATGGAATTTTCACAGCGCATTTACATTTGAAACATGCCATATTTAATATTTATGCTGGGGAGCTCTTCCAATAGACGGGCTGACAAGACGCATTTTCCACTGACGTCTGAGTCCAAATCCCGGTCCCGTCTCCCTTCCGGCTTCCGTGGAATTTCCGCTTTTTATTAGTTGCAAAAGTTTGGCCCTTGTTCCTCCCATATTTTATAGTTTGTGCACACACATTTTCGCTGCGAACTTCGCGTTTCCTATATAGTTTTCCAAATATTTTATTATGAAAACAGTCAAAGGGTAGCCGGGATGGAGTGCAAGGAACAAAAGCTAAACGCGCACTTCCGTTCTGCTGCTGAAAAGTCGAAATTAAATTAGGGCCAAAAATAATGCAGCTCCAGTTGGCTATTTTATTATTCTCTGCACTCCGTAAAGTGGCGGAGCACATGCATGCCTGGCATACTAATTAAAGCGAAATTGATTTCCCGAAGCACAGGACAGGCGAGGGTCTCGAAGAGCGACGGTATTAGCCATCAATTAGCAGTCATGTCGTACTAGGACACTAGGTGCCAGTCTTTGGTGAGCTGAGCTAATGAAAAATAGGTTAATAACAATAAGAATATATTGTCCCAACTATTTAAAAGGCGAACTAATTCACAGACAACATTTTCTTGAATAAATTTCCAACGACATTTAAGTATTAAAAATAGTTCTGCGAATTAAAGTAAAGTATAGTGACTTTATGTAAGACTTCTTATCGGTATAAATTTCAAGAATCCAAACTATTTGCTTTAATTTTCAACATTTTCTGCTCAGACCCTTTGTTCTCGGATTCCTGCTCTCCGCCTTAGCATAAAGTATCTGGCAAAGTATGTCGAAGCAGACGGCCCAGAAATACAAGTCCCAGAATAACGTTTCAACAACATTAATAAATTAGTTGAAGTAATTGAAACTTTGCGGTCTTTCGAGGACAGAATGGAAAAGTTTTTTGTTGTTTGCAATCAAAAGGACAAATAGAATTATTGTGAAAATAAGCAGAAACCGCTTTGTGACAAATCGCCAAGAAGCCTATTTGGTTTATGGCTTCAATGCTTTGGGGAATCGATTAGAGTGTATTTAATTTTACAGTCTGGCCAGTCGAACAGAGGAAGAGAGACCGAGAGTCTGGGGACTGGGGGACACTTAGTTAAATGGAAATTTTCAAGAAACGTGGCATTGAGACACAAAATGTTGGGGACTGGCCCAGGTGTCAGTTGGAAAAAAGCGACAAGTGACCAATTAGCCCTATTCGAGCAGTCAATATAGCGAAGTTAATTAAGTGTCGGCTTGGCCCGCCCTCCTTCTGCCCTTATCAATTTCCCGAAAAAACAATTAATCATTTATACGCTCATTATACTTTAAACGTAGCTAATTTCAACTTAATTTGGCCGGGCCTGCCACCCGTCACCACTCCCGCCGCCTTCACCCGGCCAACCGCGCTGGAAAACTTGTCAGGCAATGGCTGTGGCAGGATTTCCCGGGCGTTCTCGGCTGGGTTTATTTGAGGCGGCTTCAATTGTGCTTGAAATTTGCACGATTAGCGGAACGCTCGACTGGCCAACGGACTGGCACTGAATCTGTGCTAATCGGACTGTGCCAGGAATGGCTGGTTGGCAGGACCAAAACTTTGCGGATGTCACTATATATAATGAAGAAGGAGTTTTCATCGCACAAGTTTTAATTAATTCAACTGATGTTCGGTCTTTTTGCAGTCTTTATTCAAGTTTTGTTTGGAAAGAGTGGCTTTGAATATTTGAGATTTTTAATAAACTCTTATTTAGAATCAAAGATCTAGTCTCTGTTCTTTTAAAATTAGAGTAATTTTGTTAAAGTGTAAACTAAATTTGGTCCTGTACAAATCAATTTAGCATGTCTATTTTAATTAGCAAATGTCAATTAAATTTAATTAATTTTTCTAAACCAGTCGCAGATCTGGCAAAATTCATTTCAGTTGTCACAATTAACATTTATGACCCCAAGGAGCAGAAGTAACTGGCTGCTACTTAGAAACCATTAGGTAATTAACTAGAAAATTACAAAAATTAGAAGTATAAAAACGAAAAGGTTCTAAACCGAGCTCTCATTTTTTGTGCTTCCCAACGGAAAGGAGAGATTTGCGGCTCTGGCAGCCGGGTCTTAGACTGCTTAAGGAAAATTAATTAAAAATAAACATGGCACACGCTTGTTCTTTGGGAATGCCAACCAAAATAGACCGCGGGCAGCAATGGAAAAAAAGACCCAAATAAGAGAGGAGGAGGTGAAAGAAGAAAACCCATATCCAGACAAATAAGAAAAATGAAAGCCGGGCTAGCCAAATTCCAAACAAAAGCTCACGAAACATTTTGCGGCCACAAATCCGAGACGATAAGAAAATAAGTAACAAGGAACGGCGCTGGACGAGCGAGCACGAGGAACGAGAGGCGAGAAAAAAGGACCTGACCAGGACAGAGAAAGCGCCAAAAGTATTTAGTAATTACGTCGAGGGAAAGCCAGGGAGGGGAGCGATTAGAGGGAGTTGCCCCAGCTAGGTGAAAATTGCATTAAAAATGTTCCGGTGAGGGGAGAACAACTTTACCAGCACAAAGAAAAATGTACAATTTCTTGGAGATATTATAAGAATTATTTTTTGATCTAATAAATATTATTCGGACTTATAAATAATATTACAAATATACAATAATAACACTTTCTTTGATTTCAAGATCCAAGCTTAGTGCATAAATATTTAATAAGAAATATCTTTAATGCAAGGGCTTTTAAGAACTCCAAACTTACATTCGAGGAATGGGAATTTTTTCTCTGTGTGCAATAACTTGAGCATGCGAGCGTCCATAATACGACTCGATTCTGCCCACATGGTAGGGGCGACTTAGGGGCTGTCCAGCGGGCGGAGGATGTCGAATTGCCACTGGAGGGAGCAATAGGGAATATAGAGGCTCCGCCGGAGGGTGGATGAGCTGGGTCAGACACATGAAAACTTTAGCACTCAGGAAACAGGAAACTATTGTTCTGCGGTTGCTGCCTCATGGCCTCAACGGTAATTGTCCTGCCTCATCCAGCTATGCTAGCAACCTGCCAGCCTGCCACCCACCCGGCTCCCCAATCGCAAGGCCACCACCACACCCATTTATTGTTGTTGCGGTAGGCCAAGTAACGTCAGATCCTGATATTTGATGCATGCATATGTCTATGCAGTTGGGTACCCATACATACATACATATATTCGGGTTGGATTTTATGTTCCTGGCAGGTAATTCGAGTTTAATTTGTTGGCAACTTTGACCCCTTTTCAAAGGGGTTCGTTGGGAACATTAGCTGCATGTGCATGTGACATCATCAGCTATTCGGGCCAAGGCGAAATGCATCAATACCCCTAAGTGGCCAAGTTTTAATGTTCATGCGACGAGAGCCGGGAAAAGTAGCTCATTGGTGAGCTGTCACACTCATTTGACGAAGATGCATTGCTTTTATCAAAAATATTTAACCCTAGTGTCCTTCTTCATCGCGAATTGGTTGCTTTTAAATTTTTTGGTCTCATACTTTAATCCTAGGATAATTAAAAGTATTCTATTTCAATATAGCAAAAAAACTAAAGAATTTACTGAACAATCCACAGCAAACTGCAGGCTGATACAAATACGTTAACAATTCAATAAAAATGGGCAGGAAAAATAACGTAAAATTGATTTCCAGCGAAGCAAAAATAAATAAAAATAAATACCATTTTCATCTTGATAAACGGAAATATCAAGGAATATCAGCATCGAAAATAAACAACAAGGAAAAAATCTGAAATGCATTTTGCATCAAAGGGAAATAAAATAAAATATTAAAATAAATCAAGAGGAAGGAGCATAACCGAAACACATGTAGGGGAAATTCGCAAGTCGAAAATATATATAATAAGCCATTGAGATAAGCGGACTTCTGAGAAAATATTCACAAAGAACTTTGCTTGGATGGGATATCGAGGAGCAGTGGCGGTTTAAGAGTAACAATGTGAGCCGCTTATCAGTTTAGTGCACTTTGTTTATTGTTTTATTAAAATTACATCTAAGAATTGGCAGGATTTAAATAAAGGGGGACACGAACGTTGGAGTATTGACATGTAATGCGTTGACAAATAATTTTCTTATGATTATATTGCATTAACTTTATAAAATATTAGACTTCAAGCCAGATAGAGTTTAGCTACATCGAAAACTACATAGTTAATTGCTTGCTTTGCCGCTGAATCTAAACTTTATTTAGTTTATTTCCGCCTACAAACTCGCTCTCATTCTCATCAGAACCCCCTCCTTCCCTTCCGATTCACAAACTTTTATTGAACACTGGGTTCCGCTGCCAGCATGAGCAAATCAACAAGAATTAGGCCTGTCAGCTCAGAGGCATAGAAATTCGTCTTTCAATAAATTGCCAACTGGCTGAAAGCCGAAGAAAAGCCCTTTTCGCCAGCTATTTGTGTCATTGAACTGCAGCAGGCGGGTGGAAAATTAACGCAGCCGCTTTAATTTGCAATTTCAATTCATTTGGATTTATCGAAGCCCCTTTTCGGCTGGCGTGCCTGCTGATTTCTAGACAATAAAGCACATTCCTAGTGCATGTCAGGCATTAATATATTAAGCGGGGAGGAATCCTCCTCCCCAGCTCCACAAAAACTGCCAAATCGATTCACCCTCGGCCACAAATCTCCCCCACGCCCCTGCCGTCGCGTGTCTGTGCCAAATTTTGGCTGGCAATCAAAACGCATTGCCAATCAATTGATTTACACAAGACCCCCTCCATCGATGTCTGATTTGGCAAATAGCTGTCATTGGGTTATCATAATGTCAGTCACAGCGTTCGGGCGGACATGTCTATTCCCTGAGAGAGAGCGTTCGCTGATGATTTGTTTTTCTAAATTTCCAAACGCATTCAGGGCACTTTCCTATAATGAAGAGAAAGTATAACATGCAAGGCGTTGTTTAAGAAGAGAAAGTGACCTTCGAAAGAAAACTATAAATTATTTACCAAAGTCGAAGATTTAAGTCGGCGCAAAACATTTGCAATAACTTAATTATGGTTAAATAATTCCCATTTCTGTATTTTCCACTTATTTTCTTTAGGAATTCTATAATTTGCTAACGATATTCCCCTTGTCCTGCTGTAAATTAATTAATGTCCGTGCCGGAAGCGCTTTCGGCTTGTTGTTGAATTATAGACGAGGCCAGGCAGCAGCATTTACGTTTAACTATTACTTAACTATTTAGTTTACAAGTTGCATTACGTTGAACCTTACGGCTTCGGAGGCGGACCAAGCAAATTGACCACATCCATCTTATCTGCCGTCACCTGTGTTCGGCTAATTAAACTAATGCAATCCTCGGCCGAAAGTCAACAGCCGGAGTGCGAAGCCAGGCCAGAATATATATGCATGCACGAAGGCTTCTGGTCAAGACCGGATTGGCTTGAAAGGACAAATGGGATAACAAAACATGACAAAACAACAAGAGCCACTGAGGCAGGAGAAGAAGTTCCGCATAAGACTAAGTTAAATTTATAGGCATTGAGGGCAGGAATTGCAACTTCCGGCCAAAATACACACACTGAGACACACACACACACACAAACCGTAAACCATAGGAATTCCCCAGATCCTGTGGAGCGGCGGCGGCGGGGCGACTTGCATGGCAACTTCATTTCGCAGTTGCTGGAAGTTTAGAGAAGTTCGCTTCACATGAGCCGACGACAAGGACAAGATAAAATATAAATGGCTTCGGTTTACTTGCGAGTGGGCGGAAGTATCGGGGAGCGGAAGTGCCACTGATAGCCGTCACATGCTCCAGATTTACTTATTAATGCCAGTCCCGTGTCCTGGGCCGACATCCTGCCCAGCTGGGGAGAGTCTTGCGTAGCGGGCTTTGCTTTGTTTTGAAGTCGATCCAGTAGCTCCCTTGGCCATTACACAGAAAGAATATAAATACTCAAATCGTAGTTTCTGACAATAAAAATAACAGGTTCTGTCAACGAGAATCATTCGGAGTTGCAAGAGAGTAACTGAAAATTCGCAATTGTTTCCAAGAACTTATGTTTTTTGTTCTTAAAAATTTACACAAAATATCAAGCCGCTTTCTCTGCGTGTACTTTTTTCCAACTGCTCCTCTGTTGACTTCCGACACCCTTCGGTGTGCTTGGAACATAATTTGTGCCTAGAAGGAGGTCGCAGGACAAAGGACATGCAGTCAGCGGGGACAGAGGCTGTTGCTTCTTGCTTTTAGTGACTTTGACAGTTTTATACGATTTACGTCATGGTAAATTAAAAATTACGCGTGCTCCCTGTAGCCCTCTGTAGTACATTGCTGTTAGGATTTGCTGGAGGAGGGTTAATCCCGGGGGTGGATTGCGTGGGTGCCTTGGGGGTGGGTTCAATGTATCGAGTGGGTGAGATTAGAAAATAAAGATAAATGGTGTTTCTAGGAGGGGTTGCTGGGTAATGTTTATATTTCTTGGTGATCTTATCGGTGAAATAGTTTTTATGCACAGAGACGTATGATTATTTTGACAAATGGTTTCATTTGCATCAACTGTGGAGAATCTGAAGTCGGAGATAGTGCGTGTATTTATATAACTTTACTTTCTATATTTTAATTCCGAAGTGCTTAAGATAGTTTCACTAAAAAAGCTAGTCACTGCGAGATTATTGCAATCTAAAAGGGATCTAAATTGCGAGTAGAAATCTAAAGCTTTATCCATTCCATTCAGCAGTTACTAAATCTCCTTTCCACACTTTTTCCCATTCAGAAGCCACGCCGTTTTTTATTTCCCCGCCCCGGCTGGCTCACAAAAAATGTATAAAATTCGCCAACGAATCTGGGACGTTAATCTCTTCGTTAAACTCAAGTTATTTACAGGTCAACAAGTCAGCGGCTCCCTTCGCGATAGAACGGGGGCCAGCCGAAGGGAGCGGGAACCTTGAACCCAGCCCCCAAATGGAGCTCCCTCGGCCTAAACGACCATTTAACAGACACTTGTGTGGCCCATTTTGTCCGCCTGGCCGCGACAAATTGTGGAAAATAAAATGGTCGAAAAGTGCATAGAAAGCCCGGAAATGTAACAAATCCTTAAATAATTTGAACGTCTGGCCGAAGCGGCTTGTAAGCGGGCCACCGTGGGTGTGAGTGTGAGTGTGTGTGTGTGTGTGTTTGAGCACGTATGTGTGTTGGGGGCGTGGCAACACGGTCGCTGTATAAATTTCCACCTGTGCTCCTGGCCAGAAAAACACGCTGCCCCTGCAATTTTCACCGCTCGCATCCGAAAAGGAATGCAAAAGCGTGCAAAAATCCCCTCGAAAAAAGCAGGAAAGGAAGACCCTCTCGAGTTTGTGAGTGCCAGAGCGGGAGGGCGAGATCGAAAATGGATAATAAAAAGCTCATTGCAACAAATTCCTGCACAATTTCCAGTGTTAGATTAGAAACGCTGCACAAAGGCGTGAGTCGAGGGTTCGGGGTGTAGGTTTCGAGGGGACCGGGCACCACATGCAACACCGCTTGCCACTCGGTACTCCGTTGCAACGAGGGTATATAGTAGATACTCGTACAAAAATATGTGGGGTACTCACCAGGGTGCCCCAGAAATTGTTAAGAGATTGAAATACATTTCTATCTTTATCAAATTTACTTAACAAATATTTTCCCAGCATACTTTTGTATATTATTTGCAATTTAAAATGCACAGATTACGGCGAATCTCATAGTCGAGGCACTGTGAACTTCCTTTTTCTTTTCATTTCGCTGCCAGAGGCTACCATTTTTTGCCTTTCCTATTTTTCCTTTATTATTTAGCGCAGCTGTGTGAGTGCGCCTCGCTCTCAGTTGTTTGATCCTTGCACTTTTCATAGCTTTTCACCTCCCAACTGTGCTGCGCTATCTCTTTCAATCCATTTTCCTCCCCGACTCCTTCCTCATGCTTGAACATTTCCCACGTTGCTTTACACTTGGGCACTTGTTCGGTGGATTTTATGAGCTTAGTTGGCGATTTAGCGATGCTTGTCTTATTTAGTTTTTAAATAAATGGCCAAGGATGTTCACTTGGCGTTGGTCCTTCCTCTGTGAGGGCGAAGTGGCTGCGACTTGTTGGATCTCTCATTTTTTATTTCTATGTCTGTGAGAGTGATAATAGCGGCTATTAAAACAGATGGGCTATGTAGTTAATTACAAAAGAAAGGCGTCTTTAAGAGCTCTTATAAAATTAATAGTGGTCTATGAAGGTATTACAATTTTTGACATCTTCTTTAAAATATAGAAATAAAAGTTATGCACATTTATTTTCATACATATATTAACGAAACAGATGTATTAATTTCAATTTAAAGCATAAAGCTCCTAATTTCCATACATTTCCCTAAAAACATATATAAAATAATCTGAGTCTAATGGAAAGCATTTGTAATCTCAACTTTTTTGCCTGCTCATTTCGCCATTGCTAAAATCTGTTCACAATTACAGAGCGAACACATTAAATTTAATGAAACAACCCCAGAAAACCCAACCGACTACGATTTGTCTGTGAGGAAAAGTGGAAAATGTGCCATTAAATGGCAAACACCAAAGACCCAGACTCTTTAAGCATAAACAAAGGGGGTAGCCAGACCGTCACGGGGTTTTTGTGCTTAAATTTCATAATAAACACAAAGGACAGACACAGGGACTGAGTCCTGAATGTTGGCGCTGAATGGCTCCAACCATCCGGCAAAGACACACACAGGAGGAAAAGAATACTATATTTAGATTTTTATATTAGAATATATTATGTTTTAATAATATATTTGAAGTGGTATATTAATTTTATTTAAATATCAATATAAATCAACAAATGTTTTAAGATAATGAATATCTTCATTGACTCTCACCCATTTTCTTTCCGTGCAGCTGCCGGAGAAGAGACTTGGTCAGAATTGGTGGTCCTACAAATGCAAGGACTGCTGCACATGTGTGTGTGGCTGACTGACAGACGAAGGAGTGGGCCTGGGCTCCGGCTTGTGTTTGTGTTTGTGTTTGTGCAGGACAAACAACAGCAGCATTCATTTTCGCCAAACCAGAAGAAGTGACATAAAAATGCATTAAGCTGAAATTGTCAACAATTTTTCAAGCCACCCCCAAAGGACGACGGACGAGTCGAGTCGAGCATCCGTATCCACATCCCCGGCGCGTTGGCGACAAGTCCGCCCGAGTAAACAGCCCCGGCAGGGACCTCCCCCGATCCAAGGATGGGCCGGGGCTGATAACCCCAGATGGCAGTCAAATCTGACTGAATAATGACTGTGCAGCGTCGCGACAGTAATAGTGCCCGATATGATGTGGCGGCACTGCCACTCCTATTGGGTTGCCACTGAGATACGGTTTTACATTTTTAGTGTCAGCACAAATTATGATAAATTTGGCGCCACTTCGCCAGTCAGGACATCCGCTCAGGCTGGGGCTGAGTGGGGGCAGCTCGTGAACTTTGCTCGCTCTGCGACTAATAGAAAATTAAAATGCCAGCTTGCAGGCCGCCCATCTGTTGCACAAGTGTATCTCGACATCATGCACATTTCAAAAGCCGAGCTCCGTAAACTTGGACTTTGGAAAGTTTCCACTTGCCCAAGGAACTCGTAGCCAGTTCCTTTCAGCAAACTGTGTGGTCAGTGAGGCAAACTGTGAGGCTGCTGCTCTTGGCCCGAGAGTTCGTGTGGAAGGGAAACTGTGTGCGAGTCCAGGTCATAATGTGGCCCCGCTCGGTCAAACTTACAGTTTGCCCTCCTTCGGCCTTCAATTAGCTGGCCGTAAGTTTTCCGAAATATGCTTTGACAGAATGTCCCGGAATTTTAGCAGCAAAGAGTTTTATATGCAAGCGTCCAGGCTTGAATTTTATTCACCTCCAAGGAGGTGGATGGTTAAATTGTCTTGGCCAGGATGTCATCGAATGCCAAGAGTCAAAAGTTGGCTGGCAGTAGTAGTGTTAAAACGCTTTACTAATAATGATGAAGAAACAAATAATATCTGGTTTAAAGGATATATTAAATGGAAAATAATGTTCCAGTTTCCAAATGAATTATAGGGTTTCCAAATTTTGAATTAATACTAATATAAAATCCATATAAATAAATATTTATATATGAATACAATCTAGTCTGGCATTGCGTACCTCGCGAGCAGTTAATCGCCCAGGGACACAGGTACAGAAGATACTGAAAACATCCAGTCCTTCGCTCAATTCGATTATACGCTGTGTGACTTAATCGAACTAAGGTCCTTGGGCGGCGCAAAAGTGAGCAATCCGCAGAGCAATCTGTTAGCTGAAGCAACACTTGGAGCACTCCAATCTGGCGGCTGCCGGGTGTAAATCACTGGGCAGCTGGACATTTGCCTGACACTCGAGACTGGTCGGCACTTCTTAATATATGCCATGCATGTTGCATAAACAAGATTTAAACAAAGGCAGTGGCAGAGGCAAATATTTGCCGCCGCGTGTCGCCAACAATGGGGTTGTGCCTCTCCAAGGAACCAGAACGTGGGTGAACGGATGGCAGGATAGCTGGATGCCCGATGCCCTTTCACTGCCACCCAGCAACGTCGAGTGCGGTCTGGTTTTTACTTTGTGTGCCACTCACGTTGTGCTCGTTATTCATATTTATTGCACACGTTGTGGGGCGCAGAGCCACCACCTCCCCAGGACTCCGTGCTCTGGAGGAGTCCTGGGACCGCTACAGCACCGCCTCCCCAGTCAAATGGCCGGGCTGCATGTGCATTGTCCTTGTGCCTGGGCCTCGTGTCTGGCTGTAAAAACTTTGCAATTACAGTTATTTGATGGGATTTACAAAGCACCTCCCGCACTCGTGCCGGTTTGTTTGGACATTCGTTTGCCGCCGGATTGTTGCAACCTTGTCTATTTAGTGTGGCATGAAATGGGAGCCACAGAGCCACACAGGGCTGAAGGCGCTAAATGACAGTGTAGCAACCAGAAAGTCTAATCCAATGACTGGGGAATCGGGGACGTTGAGCTGCAGGCGGTGCTGTGAATGTGTCTCCAATGTGAAGCTCTGTTGATGGAAGTTTGTCATTTTTTGTGGCTTCAGTTTCGTGATAATGAAGAGTCACTCAGCTCGTGGCAGGTTTGATTAGGGTACAAGGGGATACATTGAAGGCGTCTGTGTCCTCAGTCCTTTAATGTGGTTCAAGTTGTTCTAATTAAGTGCAATTTGATCAAGATGCAATATAAAGGTAACATTTTAAGTTAGTATAAATAATGTGAAACCAATCTGGTTATCGCTTTTATTGTACTTCCAGAGAGTATCGAAGGTATTCCATTCCTGTCCCGTCTGCTTTTGTTCCAAACATTTTTATTAAGCACTCAATTTCAATCAAAAGCTTATGAGGACCATAAAATACAAAATTTATTGCGACTGCAGGATTTGGGAATATCCGTCAAATGTCTGATAGCCTTTCGGCAAAAACTCATTTTTACGGCACGACAAGTGAAGGAGGATAAAAATGATTTTTAATTTCATCTCACATAATCAGGGAACAATTTATTCATATTTTATTGAGGGGGAGCGATAAATGCAAACAGGTGGAACGGGGCTCTGGTTACACAAAGCCATTTTTTCTGTCCTTTCGTTTGTTATAAGCTGATTTATAATGCCAGACCTGGGCAGTAAAACAGGGAATCGGACATGTGTACAAATGTCCGCCACATTCTGCATTAAATATATTAAAATATATACCCATCAGAATATGTAGGGCTGAGGAAAGGTCTGTGTGTGAGAGTGTTCAGTTAGAGATTTGTGGCATAAAACCATGCCGAAAGTCATGTCAATACGTGATCAGAATAGATATTAAAAATGTAAATTTTTCAGTTGAGGGAAGTCGAAACGGAGTTACTCTTTCAAATTACATCAGGGAAATAAATTCAAATGGTTTTAAGTGGTGGGGAACTGGGGAAGTCCGCCCTAATTATAAATATTTTATTAGCTTGCACAGTAAAATATTTAATATAACACAATAAAATAAAAAGCAAGTCGTAAAATCAGTTTACGATGCAGTATTCCTTCTCAGCCGGAAGGGTAAAGCTCTCCCAACCAACAGGCATCTAAAATATCGTGGGAATTGTCGAGTCAATAAAATCCGTTTGGGATTTATTTAATAAAAAGTCCAAATAATAAAACACAAAATGCCCATCATAAATTATGCACAGCACCGTAAAACAAAACGAAGAAACGGAGCGGCAAAACAAACAAACGAAAAAAAATTGATAATAAAATAAAAGCAAATGGTAAATTAAAAATGAGAGGCGCGATGATTTTTTATCGCTTCCAGTTGATTTCTATTAGACACGGCCCGCGGGAGTTGTTTGTTCAGTCCCTTTTCGCTGAAAGCATTATTGCCTTAAATAATTAAACATAATTGTTGAAGGTTTGTTTTTCATTTCCCGTGTTATTGTTTCATTTCAGGCCTGACCGCCGCTCTGCGGGACGTCCGGGTGCGAGTGCCGCACGCGGTCAAGCGCGGCGACAAGGCCATCCTCAAATGCTTCTACGACATCGAGGACGACAGCCTGTACTCCGTGAAATGGTATCGTGGCAGGCGCGAGTTCTACCGCTACACGCCCAAAGAGACGCCGCCGATGAAGATCTTTCACTTCCCCGGACTGAAAGTGAGAGTAAGTTGACAAATTTGATGTTTTTAATAAAATATATAAGGCAAAAAATTAACTAGCGATCATTGAAAGTTAAATTTATTAAATTAAGTAACAAAATAACTATTGAAACTTATATATATTCGAACAGCCTAGGTATTCTATATAGTAAAAAATGCTACAAATCCTTGTTTGAAAAGTCTGTTTATTAAGCAGTGTCTTTTCTTTGAAACTTACAATTCAGTTTTAAAAATTATTCCACACTCTTCTGAGTATAGTAAAGAATTTAATATGTAACTAGAAAAATTCAGGCGTCTCTACAAGACTTTCCCTTTCGACATGACCTCTTTTTATTTATTTCCTGTGGCCTTCTAAAAGAGAGAGACTAAATGCACAGATGTATACGTGTATGTAAAATACAACAAAATAAAAGTGCAGCTGGGGCAAGGCAGAAAGGAACTATCACAACTAACCAAAGCAAATTGTAAAATTAATTTATCTTGCCACTAGGTTCTTGTCTAATTTTGGTTGCATTTCTTAGTTTCCTTTTGTTTGTTTCACAATCCCATTTTATTTAATTCCAAAAAGAAATCCTAGATTGTACTGAGAAACTGAAAAATACTACTTGTACTTTATCTAAAAGTTAGTTATTTGAATTTACTCAACATTATGCCATCTTCAGTAGTAAATTTTCTATAAATATAACTCTGTGCCATGTTATACATGATATTTTCTTAATTTATCACCTAAATCCGTATATATAAAATTTTCTGAGTTCCCTGTTTTCAGTTATCGACATATATTATTCCAATAAATCTGACCAACGAAACGATACGTTCCACAGATTCTTGTTTGGGTTTCTGGCATGCCATTTGCAAAGCCCAATAAAAAAAGGAGGGTGGGAGAAAAAAGGAAGGAAGGAAAATAAAATAAACCAAACTAAACGGGTTGCGGCCTCAACAATGTAAAACATTTGCATTTCCAGGGCGGCCAAATCGAACGAAACGCTACAGTTAACAAGGAGGAGCAGACACATGTAAAATTTCAATGCACAATCAAATCAAAACACGGTTTTTAACTTCCGCTTCACGGCAGTTACGAGCCGGCAAAACAAAAACGTACATTTAGATTCCCGCTTGGGTCTCAAGCTTTGTTTTTTAGTTTCGAAATGCGTTCGGGGTAGCTGGCAATATTTTTCAAAAAATATTGGCATTTTTAAATTGGTTCGAAAATTATTCAGGCATATAAAGAAGCACAATGGCATTTTATTTATTTGCGTTCTGTTTGTGTGTGTCTCCGTATTTTTCATTCAAATTTATTTTTCGAACTCATGTGACAATAAAGACAATAAAACCATATTCCTTTGCATTCGAAGAGTTATTCCGTATTAGTGAATGGTGAAAATGGAGTGAGAATAGAAATGTTTGCGTCCAAATAGAATGGAAATTCTGAAACGAAGGGAAATATATACAATAACTAAACGAGAATGTTAGAAAAACAATGGAAATGGTTTTTGAACAGCGAATAAAAGGATAAGCAAATATTCGCTGGGTGCAGAAATGTGAACATATTTTTTTTTTTACAAATTCAGTGAGGCTTTATGGCTAAACAATGAAACAATTCCCGCGTTTAAGATTTGGCCCTTTGTATAAACCAAAATTTATAAAATAATACTATCAAATAAACATTTCGTAAAAACTTCCTTTTTTTAATAACTCATCAAAATTCAGGTCTGCCTATAATTATTATTTTAGATATTTAGGCCGTTAGTCGAGCATTAAAAATATGTAAAAGCAATCTCCAAAAAATAAAACAGACGAACAAATCCTCACCTTAAAGGTAACCCCTATTATGTAGGCCCCTATGAAAATAGGTAACAGCTCTCCTTTATTTTAAAAAATATATGACATGTATGTATGACAGGAAGGAATCCAGCAAGATACATTTGTTGGACAATTTTTCATCAACAAACAGCGTTTGCGATATGTGGAAAATATATGGTTATGTGGGTGCTATGGGCATTTAACAAAAAAATACATGGATCCCGCACTCACAGCTCCTTTGCTTTTATTGACTTTTTTGCAGCGCGTGTCCTCGAACGAGAGCCAATTGGTGCTTGAATCGGTAACAATGGCTACATCCGGTAAATACAGTTGCGAAGTATCTGCGGATGCGCCCTCGTTTCATACATTAATAGCGGCAGCCGAATTGGAAGTTATTGGTAAGTGAAAAGGGCAGCCGTGAAAAAAAGGCAGTAACGTAGCATTTCCGACGACATTTTCGCGGCGATAATATTAAAGAGTTCGCGTTGCCCAAACGCGGTCAATTGGTACATCTCTGGCGTTTTCGTCTGTTTAAATTTTGCGAGTGCAAATATTATACTAATTTTTATCTCAAAAAACGAGAAATGCCAAAGTAAATTAATTTTCAGTTCAAGTGCTTTTCCTTGCCGAAGAGCCAGGAAACCCAAACTCCCCCCAAGGCGGGGACAAAGCCAGAGACAAACTTGCCAACTCGACTGGCTGTCATATTCAATTGGCCGGACCAAGTCTGAGTACGGCACTCATAGACGGACTCAAAGTGCTTGTGTGTGTGGGTTGGGATTGTGGACATAAAACTTAAAAATAAACTCCGAGTTCGAATGTTTTGGCAGTTAAGCAGACAAAATACAAACAAATTTGCGGGTAAACGAGATAAAGATGAAGACATTTAAGCCGGCAAACACAGTGAAGGCCTTCGGAGCAAATGTTTTGCCAAAGCCCGGAGACGGTCAATAAACTGCCAAACTGACTGTGTGGGCTGTGGAGGATGGGCACTGTGTTTTCCGGACTGGATATGTGGATATGTTGACGTAGGTGAGCTCAAATTGGCTTGACAAACTTTTGGAAGTGTCTATTTCATGTTTATGTGCCACATATGCGGCTGTGTGCGCCGGGTGGTTTTCCTTCTGACTTTCGGGGATAATGGACAGTAAGAGAAATTAGTTTTACCCCCTAACCTCTGTGGCAGCCAGGGTATGCTGAGTTAACGAAAATGTGTAAAGCTTAAAAAGATTCTTCCGGCTATCTATAGGTAAACCTTTAAGAAAAATAAAAATAGCTAATGAGATAGACACGTTAAGCCATTAGCACAATTTTTAGAAATGGTATCTGTAAATAAAGACAAAACTTCCACATCTGAGCAAGTGTGAGATCTTGAAATATTGTTCATCCATATGGTCCAAACAGTACAGGGTACCCACTGACCACTCCTTCCGGTTTAAAAAATATACCTTCGAGTGACGGACCCAGATTCCAACTGCATAGCTGCGGCATTTTTGGGATTTAAGTCTCCTCACAGTGCAAATTAAAATTCCGACTCACTCCGACCAGGAGAATTCGTAATTATTTCAATTATGAAATGGGCCTTGACGTACACACACACACACACACTAGATATTGATTGCGAGACACACCCCCGCCGCAATCCCAGCTGACAGGACGACAGGTTGGGCCAGAGTTTGGCTCCGATTCTGGTTTCCGTGCGCCGCAGAGTATCAAAAATATAGTGACAATCGATCCGGTCCACCTGTGAACTGATGCCATCTTTCCTTTCTCTCTCTCTTCCACCTGCAGAGCCGCCGCACTACGCGCCGTTCATAACGGGC
This sequence comes from Drosophila seguyi, assembly GCA_008042675.1. Classification (NCBI taxonomy): domain Eukaryota; kingdom Metazoa; phylum Arthropoda; class Insecta; order Diptera; family Drosophilidae; genus Drosophila; species Drosophila seguyi. The sequence goes on from VNJU01003356.1 coordinate 65,424, forward strand.
ATCCATACCCGATATAGGGTCGGCGACATATTGCGAGGTAATTGCACATCGCGTCACTCGCGACCGGCGGCCAATCTCACATGGACAGTGAATAATGAAGAGGTGAGTGTACCGCCCCCTTAGCCTTAACAGTACTCCACCCAACCACCCAACCACCCGGCAACCAGCAACCAGCAAGCAGCATCCAGCACCCAGCACCGCCCCCTAGATCTACGCCCCTGGACGGACTCGATATTATGCAAACGCAATTTTCTTGTTTTCAAGCGCTGGCATCTGCCTGGAATTTATGCGTCTGTTTTCGGGCAGGGTGGGCCGGGCTAAAGGGTTAAGCCCCCACTGTAATTACCAGAAAAACACACGCATTCGTGGAGATCAACGCAGTGGCGACACGCCCCCTTCATAACCATACATTATGCCGCCCATCCTGGGAACGTCAAAATTTAGGTGTAATTTTTTGTAGGCACCGCGCTTCCATATGCATATTTACATACATATCTGGCGATTGGGGAAACGGGAAATGGGCCTGGGAAATGTGCGGAATTAAGAGAGTGCCCTCGAGTCTGGGGACAATTTTCGCAGTTTTGCATTTTACATTTCTCAATTATTTTGGCCACTTGTCGTGGCCCACGCCCCCTAATTGTGGATGTCAATTGCAAGCGCGTTGAAAAGGGTTATTGGTAGAAATTATAGACTCACCATGCAAATAGACCAGCACAAAGATGAAAAGCTTCCAAAACTATTCGAATTGTGATTGGGAGTTCAGTTGGCAGTCCAATAAGCCAACGTTTTCCGCCACTTATAAACTGTATATATATAATTGCACTGCATTACCTTACATTACCAATTTATGATTTCATACATCGTCCTTTAGAGTCCCTTGAAATTTCTAGGCTTAAAGAAAGCTTCTGATTTCATCACAGCAACTGAACAGAGTTAAATTTGGCGTAAACCTCACGCCAGGCATATGGAAACTGAAATAATAAAACTCACCTGCCTAAGTAATTAGCTTACATATCCTGTGAACACACACAGTAATTTCGGGGAACAAGAAAAAGACAGAGACGAAGGATTTAGCCATACACCGAAAGAAATATATTTACAATAAATATTTTGAAATTATTTTTATCGAATAATATGCAGATATATTTGTTTAATATATTGCAAATATACAAAAGTATCTATACACATAGAAAATGCATCATAATATATCATTAACTCTCGACTTGATTTTAAAATTTCACAAATTTAATTATTTATTTTAAAATTATATAAAAAATAGTTTACATTATTATTTCCTGTGCATGGCGTGAAGGCATCCGGCAGCGGCAATTTCAGCATCACTCAATGGCAAACAATGCTTATTGATGCTGCATAATAGGAGCCACACCGGAAAGTGGGCGTCAACCAGCAGGTGGTGATGGTGGTGGGTGGTGGGTGGTGGGTGGTGAGTGGTGTTGGGTGTTGGGCGGGAAAACAAAGCTAACACACACATACAAATGGGCTCTCACACACGCATAGCTGCACACACCCACACAGACCACTGTGGAGGCGCCCCGTTTGAATGGGAAAGCGAATGCCGCCGAATTGGTTGTCGAATTGAGTTGAGTCGGCCACGCTCGGTTGATTGCTTGTGCGAACCTGTCCCAATTCACAACACCCCCAGGCCCCCAGCCACTCCACCTCACAGCCCTCCCACCACACCACCGCTCAGCCACCAGCATTGCAGGCCACAAAATGCGCTTAAACAATAAGCCAAACAAAAACATACCGCCAAAACCAGCCGACAAGCCAGCGGAATAAGCGCGTAACACGAACCACTAGATAGCGATTGCTGTACAAACACAAAAAAATGCTCGAATCGGTTGAAGGAGCGCCCGACTTTGGGGCATAGGGCAAATTAATTTGCAGCCGTGAAGTCAATCAAATTCGCAGGCCCCATTGGGTCAAGAGAGGTGAAAAGTAGTGGCGGAATATATGATTTTCAAATATCAAATAAGAGCTTTCATTGTGTATACAAAACCCATGATGAACCTTTAAAAATTTATACTTAAGAAATATTTTTATTAAGGTGTAAAACAGATGCTTAATCTGGGTTTCAAATCTATTGATGATTTCAGAAATGAATACAACCATTATATTTACTATTCGGTGTTCTTCCAGGTAAATCCCTCCCATGTGCGGCACCATAAGTTGCTGAAAGATCCACACAACGAGATGCAAACCGCCATAGTGGGCATCCACTTTGTGGTCACGGATCAGCACTTCGACAACGGCAAACTCAAGGTAAGTTAAATGGTTAAGAATTAAGAGTTTCCATTCCTAATTCGTCGATTTCTATACTCCACAGCTCCGGTGCAGTGCCCAGCTGCACGATGTCTACTGGAAGACCACGGAGAAAACGATTCTCGAGGTGGATCCTTTCGGCAAATATGGAAACGGAGCCAGCGGAAACCGGGTCAGTCCCGACGAATTCTACGACCAGTACACGTTGCACGAGGACGAGCAGTTCCACAGCAAGAAGAACAGCTACCTGACACAGCTGCAGGGTGAGTTGAGCAGCCAATTAGTGCCGGACACTCCACTCACAATACACGAGCACTCGAAAAAGTCCAAGTTCCGGCTACAGTCGATCTTTGCTAAGTCGAATATAGCAGGAAACCTCTCTTGCAAGACTCTTATACAACATGTTAGTTACCAAATTATAAATTATATTTTGATTTCATTTTATTATTATAATTTATACCAAAGTTATCTAAATTGTATTCGTTTTTTAATACTTTATTGTTATATTCGTTTATTGCTATTGATTAAGAAGAAGGTTTTGAATGGGTAAAAATATTTAATAGGTACTCAGTTCGTGCTAAGAATTTGTATAAGTTAGTCAGGGCTTAAACGGTTTATTTGTTATCTTTTCTGTGCTATTTGCCTTATAATATTCTAGTCTAGGGCAAATCCCTAAAAAGCCGACTCGCCTTAGCCAAGTTCGCCTGTAGTTGGACAGAACAAAGCGAACTACCAGAATACATCGAATACATGCCCTGCGTTTGTCTGCGTTTCTTTCTATTTTTCGTTAGACTTTCTCTTTCATTTTGTACCCTCAGGCGAAGAAGACGACGGAGCGGAGGGCGGCGTGGAGGACGGAGGCGCCGCCTGGCGCGGCGCTGGTGCGTCGACGGGCTCGCGTCCCTGCCACTGTCAATCCTGGGCGCTGCTGGCCCTGGGCGGGGGATCATTGATGGCGGCGCTCAGTTGGGCAGTCGGAGGGCAATTAGTGTCGCCGTTGCAGGCGATGACAAAGGCCGGCGGTGCACCCAGCAATGCGAGCGACTCCGGTAGCAGCCGGAGCAACCCCACCAGGAGGTGCACAGTCAGCCGGACGAGGCCCGGGGAGATGCGGGCGCTGCAGCTGGGCGGGAACTGCAGCCTGCGGGCGTCGAAGCGCAGCTGGCAAGGATGCAGCAGCGGCAGCAACAACAACCGGAGAGGCGTTGGGCAATTAACATGATTCAATTGCCATGCAGCTCGAGTGCCACACTTCAGGGACGGTAGGGGATGCGGCGGAGGCCGAGGCGGAAACGGAAGCGGCGACGTATGCGGGAGTCCAGCATAGATAGGGGAAGTGGGTGGAGTTTAGCCCAAGGCCAAGACCCAAAAGCAACTGCTAAATGTATCTAAATATTTACACACGTACACTAACACACACCAGACACTCGTTTCAGCTAGCTCAAAGTAACTTCAAATGCATTTAAATAAAAATACAAAGCCGAACAAGACAATCAGGGAAACCGCAGCGAAGGGCCTCCAGTGACTTCGATTTACATGAAAAGGGTTCTAAATATGCATAGTTCTAGAATATGGGTTTGGCAAGCTGAACATCAAAAGAGCGATTAGGACCCCTTTCGAGTGACTTGGAGACCCGAGAGCCTTTCGTGGGGCCCCTGAAGAAAAGGAGAAAGATACTTAATACAAGCCTAGCGCCAGTTCATCATAAATGCTGCGAATTTCATCGGTTTAGTTATTCCAAAAACATATGGGATTGCCAGGAGGTGCGAATTGGTTTCCATTGCACACTTACTCGAAGTTTGCAAACGTATTGAAAGGCTTTGGGACTACTGCTTGACAATGGTTTGAACTTGAAATTTTAACCTTACCTAGACCTTTGACCTGATTGGATCTGGGAGGCCACTTCGAAACCAATCTGCCAACTCTCCGGGTCGGGAAACCAGACGAAACCAAAATGAAAAATGTTGTGCTAAGCTTTTAATTTTTTGTTCTCTTTACATTTACATTTATATATCAAAGTCAAAATTATTTATAAATCGTATAAATGGTATTTATATATATATATGTATATGTATTATGTAAAGTTATATATACATACTACGCCTAAATGTAATGCCCAGAGAAACCAAATGAACAGAATTGAGAGGCAAACGTAAGCAACTAGATGTTAAGTCTAAATATTGCCTATATATGTGACAGTATATATGTATTGTATTTGTATATATTATATAAATGAAGCGGGCAGGTGGAGGCGAAGGAAATGGAGATATGTATCATATAAGTATTTACGGTAGATAATCAAAATAAAAAACCAAAGCGAGGAAAATAAATATGTTGTTTTCATATGGGTGCTTAAAGGTAATGTAATTAATTAAATTATATATTACTCCTCAGGATAGTCATTTCAGAACCAATAATCCTTATTCATATACCTGAGATGATGCCTTTCTTCAATCTTAATTTAATGGTTACCCTAATGGGCAATGTTACGTTGCCCATTCTTTAATCATCGCTTCTTTCCACACAATAACACAATTAATTGGCGCACATTTGTCAGCATATCATGACCGGATGCTGGGCAAACCCCCCAAGTTCCAGGAACTAATGATCTCGGACTCTGCTCCACTTATAACAAATGGCAAACAATAAATGCGAGCTGGAATTGGAGGGCTGGGAGACATCTAGCACCTGTCCATTAGCCTGTGTTTTGTTGTTCCCAAACAATTAGCATAACTAAAACGCTCAATTAAGCGCCTAAAATGCTGCTGCACAAAAACCCTCGATCCTTTGTCCTTATCTCCTTGGCCCAGACTAATGCAATTTTCACCTGGCTGCCGCTTTCATTTTATTACACATTTCTTCGCTTTTTTCAGTCGCCTTTTCCTTGGTTTTCTCCTCTCCCCATTTTTTTCTTTTGTGGTCTTGTGAATTTCCCGGGGTTTCTTCTCATTGTCTGTCGCCGCGTAATGTTTATTTTTAATTATATTTTTTTCGCCCATTGCCATTGTTGCCTTCTTTATTTCGTTTGCTCTTTCCATTTGGGCCCTTCTTTCGGTTCCTGTGCTCTTTGGTTTTTGCCGGCACTTGGTGGGTGTAATAAACGTTAATGGCGGTTGACCACAAGGAGAAATGGCCGCACTTCGCTCTCGGGCACATTGCCGCGGCATGGAGACATTTCTCCCGCTTGGAGGCATTAAATTTAATTGTCTTTGGTTTAATTGGGGATTTGTTATCAGCTGTTTAGTGGCTTAATTATTTAGAATTGCTTATCCCGAATCAACAGAAATTAAATCATATTTCGCCTCGTTTCAAGGCAACTTCTGGCAGAAGTTCCCAACACAAAGCGGCTAAAAGCATTTAACGGAGAACGTCAAGCCGAACAAGAAGTGCAGGAGGATGCCAGCCAAAGAACTTGCAACCCAGTTTGGGTTGGGTTCTTATTCCATTGTCGGCTGCAGCTGGTGGAAAGTTTCAGCCGGCCCCGAAAAAAAAATTTAATAAAGTTGCCCGGCGTCTTAGAGGGAAAGTAAAGCAGCTTTTAAAAATGTTGCAAGCGGCAACTCGGCTTTGGCTTTTCACTTAGCCAACAGCACGGGCACAGGGCCAGATACATTTAAGCAGATGTAGCTACATATTCATAATGCTGATATTCCCCGTTGTTGTTGTTTCCCCCTGTCACTGTCGCCCTCGCCCACGGCCCGTTGTCCTGGAGATTGAAAATTTATTCAAAAGTCTGCCGAGTTTTGTCAAGTCTGGCATGGGGTCGCTCAAAAGGGAATGGGCGGGCCGAGTCCTGCAAGTGGCTCTGCCAGGATAATAACTTTAACTTGAAAAGTAGCCCGGCAAGCGGCTTTCTCTTGTTAGTTTCTCGCATTACCATCTCCCCGCACGAAACTGAAATTTACATTTCAGGATACGTTTAAGTACGAGAAAGTAAAAGCTGTCGGTTGTCATAATTGTAAAGAAACTCGAAAGCTGCAAGATGTTTCCCATGAATATTATGTGTAATTAGGAACACTTGAAAGGTCACTGAGGACGCTTCTTAGTTGCGTTGATGGAACTTTCCATAGATCGTTTTTTTTTTGCAAACTGTACTGTAAAAGAAACAAATATATATTTAGCTTTTGAGATACACTTCCCAGCTTTTTGACTTGCAGCAGTTAGCCTAAATGCTTGTCACACTCGTGAATATTTTATATAATTTTTCTTCCATCACCCAAAGTTTCTGTGTTTCCCGACAAATCCTCACCTGGTTGCCACACCATTTTTAAATTTTACCCTTTCGACAGAGTCACGCATGTCGTCATGACTCCCTCAACTCGAAAGCACCTCCCCCTGTGATAAGCCACGGATCGGGGAGCCACCACACCCACAACGAGCAACCACAGGCCACAAGCAGACAAACAAACAAACAAACCCACGCAGAAACACATTTAAAGTCATAAATTTTTATTTATATGATGATGACTTAAGTTCTACGTGCGTTAACTCAGCACCTGGAACACCCCTCCGCCGCACGGTTACAGCTTCCTTTGCCGGGCTTTAGTTAAGTGCATGATTATGCTTTTAGTGGCACGTTGAGGTTTTGTCAGTCAGTTTGCGATGCTGCAGCCCCAGCTCCCGACTCTCACTCTGACTCTGGCTCTGGCTCAGCCCGCATTCCCGAATTCCTCCTTTTTTGTCGTTGCAATGTGGCAAGCAGAGCAGGTCTTGGTCTTCGACTCGAGCACACGTGCGTTAATGGAAAATTCCCTTTGCAGCTGCTCACTCCATTTTTAAAACCGGTGGTTATGGTTATTCTTTGGTGCTTTCTAGTTTTGAGCTGTACGATTTATGTTTCTGGTATTCTGAAGGGAGCGAAGCTCTTAAGCTGTCCTGTCGGTCAGGAGTCCTTGTCAGAAGTCCATGAAGGCAATTAGTTGTTTGGCAAGGCAGCTGGACCACCCAGTTGAAGATTCTTTTTGGCTTGGAATTGGATTTCGACGTGAGGTTCTACAAAAATGTTATTTGAAGAGTTTAAAGGGACCTTTAAAAGGCTATTGAGGTAGTAATAATTATATATTTTATTTGAATAAGAACTAAAGGCTTTTAAAATACAAAACCTACTGGAAACAGATGCATGTATACAAATCTGACAGAGACTTCATTAAAAGTATTGAATACAAAGTTATTCAGGGAACATAACGACATCAGTATAAAAGCGAAAAGTTATGATCGAGAAGCATCTCGTTTTCTTTTTTTTTCTTCCGAACTTACTGTTAAAATCATAAAAAGTATGAAGTCATTCCAAGATAGGACTTTTTACTACGTGCTTTGCGGCTCACTAACCACATAAACAGGCGCAGCAGCCAAAAAGTGTGCAATCAATTTTGATGGGCATATGTTAAAGGCAGAGGCAAAGATATGGCAAATAAAACCAAAAATGTAGCCACTACAAAGGATCCTTCTTCACAGCGCCAACGGCTCCGGCAGTAAAAGCAGAAGGCAAACAAAAAATAACAAAAACGCTATGAATTATTGGGACCGGGCAACAAACTAACGAATTGTCATATAAATTTTAATAAGCAGTGCCGCTGACTACATAAAATGTGCAAACATAATTATTGGCCAGAATGCAAGTCAAACAAGGATTTTATGGCCGAGCATCCAGCTCGAAGGAAGTGTGTGTGTGCGTGTGGGGTGTGTGCTGGTCTGAGTGTGTAAATTATTGTGTCGAGCCAAGGAAATTAAAACGTTTCGGGAAAAGCGCCGGGACAGCCAGACACTGTCTGCCAGGCTCAGGCACTTCGCCATGAGTCAGCTGGGAGTTTGCCAAAAAAGCAGCTGAAGTAAAAAAGAAACATCACCATAAATTCAAGTCAAACAAAGCGTTACGCGTAGTTTTTTGCCCCCACAAAAACGAATAAGTAAATATTACACAGCTTCGAGTTGGGCTAAAAGCAAGTTTGTCTCTTTGCCAAATGTTGCATTTTATAAAGCGAAAACACTCACAATGCGAGTGCCAAGTATACACTATCCGCAGGTTGTTTGCTACTTTTTGAAATGCATAGAATAAGGGAGACCAACACCGTTTGAAGTTGATTAAGGAACAGATTTTCATCAGCAAGAAAGTAGTTTACCTTTCAAAATAAATACATAGTTATGTAAGCTTAAATTCATAGGCAGTTTAAGTAAATCCCAATTATTAGAATAGAATCTACAATACCCCATTTCAGAATAAGGAGTAAGGAATGCTCTTCCGCTGGCACTTTCATCACACCGCCAACCGACACCACAATTATGTGAGAAGCTTCCGAGGGATGGCAAACATTTACCCTGTCGCCTGAGAGAATCCTGCGGACGAACAACGGCAGGAGGCAGGGACAACAAGAAAAAATCACAGCTTCTATGCGTTGGCATGCGTTGTTGTCTGGCTGAGGTCCTGGCGGTTCCAGTGCTCCGTGGTGAAATGATGCGACAAAGTAAGTAGCAAATGAGGTTGCCGGGGTTGTACCACGGCGACTGCCATTTCTTCTACTTCGGCTGCCTGTGTTTACTGCAACATAAATCAAAATCAAAGCCAGAACAGAAAAACAACACGCCTGAGGCAAGCCGAGGATTCGCATACATATTTTCCCATTTTCGGTTTCGAGTTCGCCCGAGGTTGGAGTGCGGATGGAGAAAGGATGGCAGGAAATGCAGCCATGTAGCCTGGCATAGTTAGATACATGTGTGGAGATAAACAAATATTTTCCGCCTTTCCTTTTTTGGGCGGACAGATACAGCGAGACAAGTAGACTAGTTGATGTTGCGTGTTAAGTGGATGATAAGTGAAATATGCTCTCGTTTTGCAAATTTCTTTTTAGGTCGAACTGAAGATAAAAGATATTGAATGTACCATAGAACAAATACCATTTTGTGCTACCTTTAAAAACTGAAAACTGGCATAATTTCAAGAGAGAAGAGGTATAGAGCTACGGCTTAAAGAGAGCCTACTTCTAAATTTATTTGAACTACCTTTAAAGGTTTACTGGAATGTGTAAAATTTAAATATCTTCGTCAAACCATCAATCAAATATTATCCAAATTATTGAACAAATATAAACAGATTCTCCGCTTCTGCTATGCAATTTTCACTTTGGTTAATTACATTTCCGTAAAGTTTTACAACAAATTTCAACTGCCAGTGCCATGTCAGACCTATTCAATTAGGGCAGGAACTAATTGTTGCATAAACAGAAAATGAGAAACACGAAAAAGATAAACAGATTCAATGAAATGTTCGATTCCCCAACATCCTGCGCGCCCCCTTTGGCAGGACATCGTCCGGTTCGAACTCTGAAATTTAATAATGAATAAACTGAAAAAAAGGCGAAATTATGCAGTGCAGAAATACAAATAAAGAGAGAAGCCCGACGCACGTATTAGCCGATAAGCACGCACATATCCCTGATTGTTAATGAAGTGCACACTCGGAATCATTTCCGACCTATGAGCGCAAATTGAACGAACTGAAACGAGAGGGAGCCACGCGCACAGGAATATTATTAAAAGCGGGCGACGGGCGACAATTCTCGCTCCTTGCGACTGAATGTGTAAGTAAATAAAATTACATTACATTACGAAAACAGGAGAGTGTAAAAAGCAAATGCTTGCATTTAAAATTTCGCACCTGTTCGGGCGGCGAATAAATATTTTATTAGGCATGCCATTGCCCGAAATGAGTTTCAGCCATCGCCGGCACGTACTACACACACGCACCCGGAGACTCCACTCACGCACGCCTGTGGGGAGCAAATGAAACCGAATACGCGATGATTTCAAATCTAACTGCTGCCTTCTGTTTGCTCGCAATGACATTGACTGCGCCGCGCGAAATGCGATGTCCTCTAATGAATGGACACAGGACCCACAGGCGGAGGCCGAGGCCCCTTTGTGCGGGCTCCAATATGCCGATACCACACAGAGCCCCGGGCATATTGGCCAACTCACGATTCTCATAAGGTAATGCCTTGCTTCACTGAATTATTTACCACTTCCGCGGGCAAATGTTTAGCTTAAAAAAGTATTACTTTCAACTTCTGTGGTACAAACATTTTGATTTTCCTTATTAATTTATTCACTGAGAAACTTTCTTCGAACATATGTTTTGATTTCTGCTTGTTCATATTTTTATTAATTTTACCTCGACTTTACCTTCAATTCCGATATGCTTGCTAGTTCTCTATAATTTTTTTGTGTACTCTGCATGTTTTCAATTCCATTTCACATGCATCGGGAAAAGGCAGACCATTCGCATCACATTTTACTCTATTTCCGTTCCTTTTAGTGCGTTCCTCAGACTGTCGTTTTGCTATTTCGTCTATTATTAGGCATTGCAGTAGGCACGGATTGCGTTTGTTTCTAATTTTTTGTGTCTTGTTGCTAAGCCAGACTTCAATTTCAGTGCCTGTTTGGCGGAATTCAGAATTTCCTGAATCCTTAAAAGGTAATTATTTTACCCAAAATTGAAGCTTGAAACGTTTTTAAGTATCACAGAATAAATTTTAAAACATTTGTAATGAAATCATTGACTTTATCATTATTTCTTACCTTACATACAAGATTTATTTCACTTAGATAGAGAATTTTAGAACCTTACACACACCCCGTTGCCCCATTTGAACCGTGTGTTGTCAGTCTCCAAACACGTTGAAATTCAATATTTTTTATTGGTCACCAGTTCCCTTTGGTCAAATTCCGACAGAGTGTTTACTATGCAAATCGAATGACGGAAGCCGAAGGGGCAATATCAAAGCACCGTGCCGGAGAACAGAAGCACAAGGTGCAAGGCGCCATGAACAATCCGGTCCGGGGGGGAATATCACAAAGAATTAATTAATATTTCGGAGGTCTTTGCGGCACCCACTCAACACCACACACTCTGCTCTGTGTTATTTAATTTTAAGCTGGCAAAAACGCGAGGGTTTTGAGCGGCGGCGCCCGAGGGGAACTTATCAGTGTCAACGCTGTGCCAATAAAAACTATACTGGCATGCAAATATTTCCACAATCAAACAAATAGCAGTAGGAGCGGCACAATTGAAACGGGTTTGCGGCTGGGGGGATGTGCCAACAAAGGCTGAGGAGGGAATCCCACAGGACGGGGCGCCATGTGAAGCATGCAGAAATAATGGCAGGAGCGCGCCAAAGGAAAGTCGGAGGAAGCAGTGGATGCTGGGAAATCGGGAAAGCGGGAGCGTGGTAAGTGCTGGAACAGCTGCCGCACGATTTCCTTCTACCCGACGCAACAGGACATCGCAGGAGTGGCTCCGGCTGCTGCTGCCTCCCCTGGTTTCCTTAGCCGCCTTGGCTTTGATTTGCTAAGGAAAAAGCAGCCACGCCAGCCAGTAGTACAATAACAAGAAAATTTGCATAGCTTACTGCAATTCGTTGCTGCTTTTTCTCAAACAACAGCCACTTCAATTCCCTGGGCCCCTGTCTTTGCAGTTCTTTTATTTCACTTTTTACTTAGCGGTGGCCGAAGATGAGAAAAAAAAACCTCGCGAACAAGTTGCCAACTTTCATACGCCATGTGGGACGCACTTTTTCTGTGGCGCAGAATGGAAAAAAGGCGAAATGGCTACGAAAGTTGTTTTTAAACTGATAGAATTTTCTAATCCCTCAGCTGACCTTTATTGTTATCCTCCAGCAGCTAGTTAACTTTTATTTCACCAGGCGAAACTTTCATTTTTATTGTCTAGCATGGGACACAGCAAGTTCAAAGTTATTTTTTAAATGTATACAGTAAAATATGTTAATTTTAAGCAAATTATTTTCAGTATATTAGCAGCACATTTGGTGATTTTATTAATTATATTTAGATTTTAAGTTAATTCGTAAAAATATGTTATTTTTCTGAAAAGGGTTCCCCATGTGACTGTTTTAAGAAATGGCGAAAAACATGCATAAAACCTCTTTAAAACTTATGTACTATATGGTGCAAAAATCAGCTACGGATTAAATAAAATGGGAAAGCATGCCAAATTTTCCATTTTAACCTTTTTCCACGAAGTACCTCTCCACTCCTCTCAATCTGGTTGGTCTTACTAGTTTAGCGATCGGAGTTGATTAACAAACATCAAGGCAAATCATTTAAATTTTCCTATTGCTCTTATGGCAACTATATGGTATAGTAGTCCTATCCGGTCCGTTCCGACTAGTGAAGTGAGAGCATATAGAACTCTATTTGCAAAGTTTCATTCAGATAGCTAGCTTGCTATTGATGTTAATCAAGGATATATTTACACTATATAGGGTCGAAAATGTCTCCTTCTCTGCGTTGCAAACTTCTGACTAAAATAAACGAAAAATTATGATAATTTTACATTTTGGTAAAATTGAACAAGATTTTTTTTTTACTTTTGGCCAATACAATATTTGTTTAAATTAAGATTTTATTGACAAATCTAAATAAATTTCACTTTTGTCAATCATTCCCCTTATGCCATAATATATAACCAATAAGACCAAAGATATATGCATTCTTAGGCTAAATGACAGTTTTTTTCAAATTTTATTACAAATATCAATTTCTGTGCTATTTATTTTATGGGTACGAATTTGCACATGTAGTTTAAAATGACGGGAAAATAGGGAAATGGAATGCTGGTTTGAACTGGCATTAATTTAGAAATTTAGTCGTTAAGTCGTCGTCAACTTAAGGGGGGATATACTTGTGGGCTGAACTTGTTTGGTCAAATTTTACTACAAATCAGCATGTACGAAAGGTATTTTTATACCCTTGCAGGGTATTATAATTTTAGTCATAAGTTTGCAATGCAGTGATGGAGACATTTCCGACACTTTAAAGTATATATATTCTTGATCAGCATCAACAGCCGAGTCGATCTAGCCATGACCGTCTGTCCGTCTGTCTGTCCGTCCGTCCGTTTCTACGCAAACTAGTCCCTCAGTTTTGAAATTATCTGAATGAAACTTTGCACATAATATTCTATATGCTCTCTCTACTATATAAGTCGGAACCGGCCGGATCGGACGACTATATCATATAGCTGCCATAGGAATATATATATCTGTTTGGCTTTGTTGCTTGCAACATTTTTCGCCAGTTACATTCTGCACTGGCAACATTTAATTTATAACAGTACCCGAGAAAGCGAAAAAGTCAGAACATTTCTCTTCTTCTTCTGCTAATTACTGCAAGGGTATTTAAACTTCGGCATGCCGAAGTTATGTTCCTTTCTTGTTAATAAGTGAGACCGTCAGAAACTTTAAACACCTTTTTCTCCACTCTTAATTTTTGTTTGAATTAAAAGTAATATCGTCATGAAAATAACTTTTATATAATTGCATGTTTGTTATAAAATAAGTTGTATTATTTTTTAAGGGGGCTGGAGTCAAAACAAGATTGTTTAAAAAACCAAATTTTTTTGTTAAAAGTTCTTGTTTTCCACCATTTCATTTTCGGTTTATTTAGGATCAAGACCCTTATATCCTGAAAAGCGGCTGCCTTCGCCATGCTGGATCTGTTCTACCGCTTTCACCTACTTTCCAGGGCATCCATTTTCATTCACCTGCCATGTTTGCCCCCCACAATTTATCATCCTAATCGAAGTACACAACAGCAATGCAACTTTTTAATTGGCCCTATCACAGGACAGACTCCCTCGCTCTTTCCCTTCCGACGTTTGCCGTTGAACGCATTCGTTCCGTAGAAGCCACAACAATAAGAACAATATTCTCTCTTATGCCACGGAACCCGTTCGCCACGTTTCCGCAGGCAGGCGAAACCAACCATTTACGCATTTTATGCAAGCTTACGCATTTCGCAATGCCCGATGGATTGCGGGGCGGGGCATTACGTAATACGAGAAGCAAGGCGGAGAAGCCCGGCTTGATAAACTATAAGCCACAAATTTGCATGAAGCCGCCGCCTTCGACTACAAATTGCCATTAAATGCGGCAGCAAGGGGCGGTGGTGGGGCGGTATGGCGTAGGGGCCGTTAACGAATGCCCCGCCGTACTTTGTGCTCAGCTCACCTCAGCTCACCCTACTCCCGCTCAGCTCAGCTCACCTCAGCTCACCTGGCTGCTCAACAATAACTGACACCAGTTGCTGGCGCTGCTTTCCACTTTCCACTTTGTTGCAACAATTTGCGCGCCCGAAGCGCCGGCTGCGGATGCGGATACGGATGCGGATGTGGGACCCTGAGCGGAGCAGAGATGATGCTGCACGGAAAGAAAAGCGCTTACTATACTTGGCCGTTTCGTCCAAGTGTCGGGAATTAATTATGAAGAAAGAAAATGGTTTGGAGTTTACAATTTTACATAAGAGTACCTTATGTTTTCACAAATAAAGTTAGGTTTTTATTCCAGATATCTATTAATGTCTTATATTTTCTCTCTGTGCACACTGCTGCTGCTGCTTCATTGCATTTAATTCATTTTTATTGCAAAAGCTTACAGACAGATAGAGGGAAGGGCTATAGGTGTGGTGCCTGGAACGAAGGAGTAGGAAAGGCCACTTGGGTGTGCTCTTTAAATTATATTGGGCAAAATTTTATGCAGTCGGAGATGCTAAGCAAGGCAAGCCAAGGCATCGCCCTCGTTCCTCGCAGGATCCCAGCAGGATCCCTCTGGCGCGGCATGCCATACAAAAGTTTTTACAAAGTAGCTGCGGCAGCTGCTGCAAGTTTGAACAGCATCCATGATGGGTGCAGGGACGAGCCAGGGCAAGACGGGACGGAACGGGACGGGGCGGGACAGTACAGGACAGACAGACAGGCATTTTGATGAAGCTGCTTTATATATTGGGTGCGGGCTTTCGCTGGGTGGCCCTACTGCTGGCGGCTCCTGCAGCTCCTGCAAGGAGCAGCATAATTTAAATAGCATGTAAATTAGACGGAAGTCTAAAATGAGTGCATAATGTCTACTAAAAGTGTTCTAAGTGATTGTAATTTAGGTAAAAGTTCCAGCAAAAGCGCGCCTTAGTGCTTAGCGGGACGGGACTCCCGGCTCAGCTAATGTTAATGTTAAATGAGATAACTAGTTGGAATATATATCAAGAAATTTATTAAACAAATAAGTATATTCCTTGTCAATGCTTATTTCGCATTGATTTAAAATCTCTGACTAACCTCGGATAAATGCAGTCGTGTTATTATATACAATCTATGCTGTTGAATACGGTAACTAAAATGAAACTCTATTAATTAAGCAATTCCTTCTCAAGTCCACTGTGATTACTGAAACAATGGAACCCTAAGTAATTTCTTTCAGATGAAAAAAAAAAAACCCTTTGCTTGAAAAATATTGTGCGTTCATTGTACTTGGTTTTGTCTTTAACAACTCCTCTTGCCGCACATTTTTCCTTCGGTTTCCTTTCGCCACTTTTTCCAAGGGATATTTGAAGAGAATAACCGAAACGAAATTCCGGGACTGGGAGAGGCAAAACCGAAACAGCATGACCCAGCTAAGACTTGGCTCAAAGTCTACGAGGATTTGCTCGGGTATTAACACCTTTCACTGCCGCATTTCCCTTCGACGGCTTTCGTTTTGGCCTACAGGGGCCCAAAGGGAGAGACTGGAAAAGTCCCTAATTTGGCCTTAAAGTGTTTGCTTCAGATGTAACTCTAATTTGCTGGAATTTAATGATTGCTCAGGTTATTTGGGCTACCAATAAATTGCTCCTAATATTTTTATGGAATACTATGTAAAATTGTATTTCTTTTGCTGGATGCATCTGTAACGATATCTTATAATCGAGAAATGAACCCCTCGGGTATTTTCATTAGCAACTGTGCCATGTGAAAGTTTTCTCGAGTGAAATTCAAGTGTTTGCAAATTAATTAGCTTGGTGTAACCACTCACAGCCCAAGCACTCCCCCAGCAACTGTCTAAACTAGTTTCACCTTTGGCATGACAGCCACTCGGGAGGCTGCAGTGCAAACAGACTTTCGGATCAACTTTGTTAACTTCGGCATTAAAATGCTTAACCCCATTCCGGGCTCCCATCATCAAAAACAAGCCCACTCGAGGTGCACCGTAATCTATCAATAATATTATTATTCGTACTTGAAGCGAGCTAGTTAAGTTCTCTTCAGCTCGCTGCACTCGCTGCCCCCAGAAGTTTAGACGCACTCACCTGCCGTTGGATGGGCACTTGCCTGCGTAAATTTATAATTACTGGAGGCGACTTGAGCCAGTTACGCCGCCAGTGGGAGTCCCCTTGCCCCAGGCCAGGGGCAGAGGTAAGGGTAAGGGCAAAGGCAGGGGAGTTTTGGCTGCAAAAGTTGTATCAACTTGTTGTCTGGCGGGTGACGGTGACCAAGGCGCCGGGCAATCTAATTTCCATTCGAGGCACCCAGCTCCCAGAAGCACTCCGGCACTCGAGCAGCTCGCCAACTGGCCCACAAACTGCCCCTACTTTGTTGGCTTTTTCATTAGTTTTTCATTCTGAAGCAGCCGCACCTGGAGCTGGCTAAAAAGTTCATTCTAAGCGAAATTAAGTGCCATTTTTATTCGATTTTGTTTGCAGCAGTTTTCGGGGGTGTGGAAGGGTGTGTTCACCCGGTAATTACACAGGGGTTGCGGAGCGCTTTCCACGGAGCTTTTCTCGCTGCAAGTGGCTCGCATTTTATTGATTTTAATGCAAATGCAATTAAAAATTTAGTGGAGTCCCAGGCGTAAGTGCATTAACATTAACTGAAAAATGATTTATGCTGTGTTTGACATTTTAATTATGCTAGCCGACGCAGCAGCAAACAAACAATCATGTTGATATCTCCCCGTGGGCCGGAGTGTGAGCGACTTTCATTAAGCCGCTTTTTTCGTTGCGTTAAAATTTCCGGCCATTTGTTTCAATTTTTGTTGCTTGGTGTTAAATTTTTAATGTTCAATCAATTGTATTAAATTATATGCAAAATGATGCACTTAAAACGCAATAAGTTTCCGCCTGTGGCCAAAGTTGCTCCAGCAAAGAGTGTTGGATTTTAAATAATGTCAATGCAACGTCATTGTTTAAGAGCATCACGGTTAGAGTATGCTCTTCAGTGTACTTTAAATATGCTTTCACAATTCTATTGTAGTATTTATCGCTACCTGTATTTGGCTTTGTAAGGAGCGCTCACTCTCTAAGATAACTCAAAGAATTGATGGCTCTTGGCCGGCCTTGTGGTTCAGAACCAATCACTTTAATTAAGCCGTATTTTTCCCCGGACAGCACATCAAAAACCAATTAATTTTTATATATGCCTATCCGGCCTTGGCTGCTTTATGTGTGGCCAACAACAATTTGCCAATAGCGTCCTGGACAGGACATACGCATACAGAAGCAATTAGTCAGAGAATTTAACACAGTTCATTGGGCAGATTTGAGCCTGGCCAAAGCTAATGACATAATTTCGCCATTGACTGGATTAGATAATGCCCGGGACACACTCGCACACTTATTCCCTTCGCCGCCGCAGCCAGCTAATTGTTGTAGGTCCTGCCCGGGACACATTGCAATCTGTTATAAGCCCGGAGCTGGAGATTAATGATCAGGAATCCCCTAATGAAGTTATTCGGTCCGCAGGAGGACAGGACCGCGGCTCGATGAAGTGGCGATGAAGATAATAACAGTCGGATGAAGTGGGAAGGAGTCCGGTGCGAGGGGCGAAGCTGAATCTGAATCCCCTTTTATTTATGATGCGCTCAAATTGTTGCTCCTTTGCATATTTACCTTGTTATTTTATTACGTGACGGAAATGAACAGAAATGTAAAATAAAATAAAGAAAGCGGCAGCGAGGGCATCGTCCACATAAACAGCACGAAAACATTGTCACAGCGTGAGGTCGAATGTTTTTTACATGCAAAAATATTTCATTTCCTTTGGCTGCGCAATGTTAAATAATAAAAAGAAAGCAACAACGGGCGGAATGAGCGACAAAGTAAATTTCATACAGGGCGGGAGGGACGGAGTCGCAGCAAATAAAAAACTGCAATAAAAATCTGTTTAACATGAAGTGCGGCAAACGCACAAAAGTGTGCCAAGGCGGGAGGGATGTCCTCGGAAGTCGTCCTGCCCTGTCTCGGGCGCCTTTGCCATACACTTTACAACTTATGAGTGCTAATAAAATTCACTCGGCACATCCCAGACAATTCGCACAAAAAGAGCGAACGAACGAAATTGTGCCGTCCTTCAAGGTGTGCGCTTTGATAAAGAGTCCCCCCAGCGACTCCTGGCTCTGGATGGGGTCCCCAGTTGAGTGGAGATCCCAATGGACAGCGTGAAAGGCAAGGATTTCATTTTAAATTTCACAATTTATGGTGCCAGTTGTCGGTTAACAGTGGTTACAACAGTTGCATGGTGCAATTTCTGTGATAATTTCGCAAGCAGAAAAGGCGAATGAAAGGCGGACTGGAAGGAGCCCCTGAAGCGAGAGCTTATTGTGTATTATCAGGGAGATATCCAAGAAGTCGTCACAAAAGATGAATGGATTATTGTACGAGAAGAAATTTGAATGCCTCAGAAGCAAGTATATCCCGGAAATAGAATGTGTTTAATTAAATGTATGTAAAGAAAAGTTCACTTGGAGAAATCCCTCTCTTCTCTATATTCAAAATATACAAACAAAACGTAAACTCATATTTCAAGTAATGGCTAAAAAGTGGCCAGCTTTGCTGATGTTGCTGCAGCTGCTCGCCCTCCTGGAGACGGGTCAGGCGATGTGGTTCCCCTGGTACTTCCAGCGCTATGGACTAGAACCCCACTCGAGTCGACATGGCGGCAGGAACCAGACATGTCCGCCTGGTTACGAGCTCAGGGGCCCATCCCATCTGGTAGGTGGTGAGGGAGGAGCTTCGTCCGCTTTGGGAAAAGAATCGGAAGCCGCGCCAGCAATGTGCAACGATAATCCGGTGCTGCAGCAGCTGGCCCGCCTCTATGTGGTCAGTCCGGAGAGGATTGTCCTGCTGCTGTCCCAGCCATCGCTCTCGCAGTCCTGTGCCGAGATCAGCGACGTTCTGGGCAAGATCCAGAGCTCCGTACAGAACTGTGTCCTGGCGCCGGACAATTTGTACGCTCGGCTATCTGACGGCCTGCGCTACTTCCGGTCGGAGGTCTGCGACGGAGGGGACGGCAAGCACGGGAAGCGCTGCACCGAGCTGCAGGACTCGCACAACTGCATCCGTGAGCTGCGCACGGACATGATCGAGTGCGAGGCTCCGGCGGACTGGTACGAGCGTCGGAACGCCACCAGGGTGTGCCACATCTACAACGACGTCCTGGACTGCTACTACACGCGGGCAGCCCTGCTCTGTGGCCTCGAGTCCGCGAAGCAGCTGCGGTCCTTTGCCGGCGACACCATGGGCAGGGCCATGGTCCAAAAGTGCGAGGTGAAGAAACGGCTGCCCCGAGTGGATAATGCCATGCCCAGCGGCCAAAAATCGTTTAGTTTTAGTTGTTTTCTTTTCGTATGTATTGTTATAAACTTACTTTAAATATATATTCTGTGAGTATCTAAACTTTATATATTTATTTCAATATCTTCACATTGTATTCGCTGCCTGAAAACATTGGTAATATCTAAATTTGGAATCTGATTTAACTTCCTCCTACTTTCGGTTCAAATAGTATACAAATTTAATAGTAATCCCTTGTAACTATCATCATTTATCATCAAATGGGCTTGAAATGCCAACTTAAGTGTTTTGCTATTTTCAACTAAATTTCAATAAATACCCGAGGGACTTAAGCTGTCGACAAAATAAGCCAATTTACTAACACGTACGCCCACACACACACATACAGCTCCACACAGCTCCGGGAGGTGCGGGCATTTGTATCTGTGTGCGTATCTGTGAAAGGTGACCGCAAACATACAAACACCGCTCTCAGGAAGCCCCGGCCACCAAAACCGATGTCGACATCGCTCCTTGCTTAGAGCGAAACTCATCAATTATGTTAGCGCGGCTGGAGAATGGGAATGTGCACTGAAAGAAAAAGGAGGAACAGATTATGTAAATCTGACATGACTCTGGGGTTACCAAATATTGTTTTAGGATTGGTATATATTTTCATGAAGATGTGAGATTAAATTTTTCTTCTATAATTATTCTTAACAGCTATTAAACTTCGTGTTATAAGTTTTCTTTTGCTTCCAATTTCCCCCCCTTTTAAGTGACATATTTCTCTCAGTGTGGCCCTCCGGCTAGGTGATTCGATGGCTGCGGGTGGTGCACTGGTTCACCTGTGTGGCCTTTGTTAATGACACCTTACCCAATCGCCAAAACGGGAGATCGAGGCGCAATGATTTCGGACAGGCTTGGTAGTGTTAGCTTTTACATTTGCATCATCCGCAAGTGCCACAGGAAATCTGGGTTTGCCAAATGAACAGCTGGGATCTGGGGAAAATCCTAGCATTTGTAAAGCTTTATAAATGCATTACCAAGGGACTGCAATTGTTATTGACATGAGCTGCATAAGGGATATATCAAAAGTTTTATCCTGGAAATCTGGGGCAAACACAATAAATTTAAATAATATAAATATTTAAAAGGGGTATGCATTTCAATACATTCAGTGAACCATTTGTATGCTTAGAATACCTTTTCCCAGCTACCACAAATAAGGGAATACCACATCCTCACCCACTTCCACAACCTTCATCATCACAACCTTATCTTGACCAGCTTCCCGTGTCTAATAACTCAATAATCGCTATCCAATTTTCGCAATAATTCGAAGTATACCCACAAAGAGCCGCTTATAAAGCGAAAATTACTAAAGGTTATAACTGCCAATACTAAAGTTTAATGCCACAATTAAACACGGCAAAGGAAAGTCCCGTCAGCAGCACGCACGCAGAGCAGCGTCCGCCTGCCATGTGGCCAAAAGGGGCGGTGGGCGTTGGGCGTTGGGGGCGTGACATCTGTGCGAGTGTGGCGCCTGTTTTGCGTCGCCATGGCTGACGTTGTCTACTCCATTAAAATGAAGTTGCGCTTTTGTTCTCGTCCCCTTCTGATGTCGCCTCTTTTTGTTGTCGGGCGCCAACGAGACGGCGAAAACAAAAAGCAGATTGTTCACAAACAAAACACGGGCCACATCTCAATGGGGTTTTACCTGTAAATACGGCCAGGCGACCTAAGAGGATACACCACAACGGTCTGCTCGACAGTCACAGATAAAGTACCTTTCTCTCCGAGTCTCACTCTGACTCTCTGTACCATTTAATGCCCTGGAAGAGGTTATAAGGAGTTCACTTAAAATTTCTTATGAACAACATGGAAACTCTAACTGAAGATATTTCTTTTTATCAAAATATTCATAGGGTTTTTGAAGGGGTAATATTTTCTGGTGCTTGTTAAATAAAATGTACTAAAACAAAAAACACATTCTTCCACTAAGTTTCTACCTTTTCAACTTAGGCACCCTAGGAATGCGTACTTTCTATGCAGCTACATTAAAGGGTATTTGGAAATTGGTCTGGCGAAATGAGCTCGAGTTCCTCCAGCTTCATTTTTTGTTTTTCTTTGGCTAAATAAAAATAAGTGCGGTGGAATAGAGCTTTCTCCGCCGCTATTGCCTTCAACTGACAATAAACATGGCAGTTGAATGGAAGGGCAAGCCGGACAGGACTCTAAAACGCTGGTCATTCCATCAGACAAATGTCCTGTGGCAATATGTGTGACTCAGTTGATGATTTTAGTCGCCGACCCAATTTTTGTTTCCCTCGAAACTTGTTAACCGTAAAGAGCATTCTGTTTCGTTTTCCTTTAATTAGATTTACATGTAGCTTTAACAGCACAGTGAAATCTTTAAAAGTTTGGTTAGTTTTTTTTAGCTTATGATTAAAGTATGGGGTCTCTTAGGAAACTTGGATTCAGGTCCCATAAGCTTTCAATTGCAATTTGTATTAAAACACATTAAATTCTATAAAAAGTAAATATCCAAATAAATAATAAACCATTTGCCAGTGGCTTTTGGGCGTTGAAATCTCTGCTGAGCAAAGTATTTTTATGACACAACTGCCATCGAAGGCTCCATCAATGTTCGGGCAAATGTTTTGCTGACATAATTCATTTCAATTCGATGCCAATATAACTCAATCACGCCCCCAGCCCCGCACACCTTATAATTTCATCACCATCAATTCGACCACATTAGACCCGGGGGCCCGGTGGGCCGCATTTGTTTATGCCGCTCCGTCCCCGCCATTGGAATGCCCAGGCACGTATTGAAAGCCGCAGCGAAAAAGCAGACAAAACAAATTCCCAAAAAGGAGAGCCATGGAAGTGAGCATATTTAATAAGTTGACAAAACATATTTCACACGCACAAACGCGTCAGCTTTCGGTTGGCTTCCATTTTGTTTGCCCTCGACTTACAGCCAACTGCCTACATATGTCAAGCATCATTATTAACAGATTTTTGGGTGCGACACGCACGAGGCCCAAATGTCTCTGGGCCTCCATTTATCCCGGGGGCTAGCAGGTCGGATGGTGGCGGCGGGCCGGGCGCTGGGGTTGAGGCACACAGCGTGTGAAAATGTTATTGACATCTATTTCAATATTTATAAACGCACACAGGACGCACGGCCACATGCGGCCGATACAAAGGCAGGATTTCGGCTTCATTCAATATGCCGAAGCTGAGAGAAAAAGGAGAAGTACGCTAGAAAATACAATAAACTCCACTTCAAGGCCCGGCAGAGTCCATCACCTGAAATTGATTTCACTTTCAGTTTGATCTTGATTACTTGCACGTACGGGCGCTGAACTTGAATCTGCTCGAGGGTTTGTGGTTGCGCCAAACGAAAGGAGGAATTTGAAATTTCATCTTGCACTCTGAAATTTCAATAAATAAGAAGGTATTTTTAGTAAGGAATATGTCTTGTATTTTTTCATTAAGTAACAATTAAAGGGTAGTTATGTTTGAAAACAACACATATACAATGCAGATATTGAATATAGTTGCCTCAAATTTTTACAAGAAATAATACTCATTCTCTTCCTGCTCGGGTGTCACGTAAGCTTGCATCCCTTTGTATCCTTTTGAGCGATTTCCTCCGCTGTCCACCAGCCGAGTCTCATGAAATATGTATAATTCAACGTTTACGAGGGGCGACTTCCCGGCGAAGCCAAGAAGCCCGTCGTCGTGCAACTGACAGGGGAATTGGCGGTGTAGCCGACCTGATTCCTCCATTAGCTTCTGCTGCGGACTGCTCGACTGGCCGCAGCACAAATGCCATGGCATTGGGGCTGACACTAATACGCAAAGCCCGGTTGGGCAACTAATAAGCGAGAACCGAGGTGTGTCCAACTGGCAAAGGGGACACACAGCTGCCCCGGACCTGACCAGCTGTCGGAGACACACCGCAGTTGCGGCTCCCAGAGGAGTCCCGGGAGTAAGCAATTGTCCGCCAGAAAGTGCAACAAGCAAATTAAGCCCATATCAAATGGGAAGCATTGAACTGTTATAAGCCGGGCCAGACATGGCCGCTGCGAGTCCGTGTTCCCAAACTGAGCGTTGCAAAACGTGCCTAGCTGCAAGGACGACTTAAACACCAAAGTACCGTGGATAAAATAGATATATAGTAAGGCTTAAGCTGTGAATTTAGCAGGGAGTATTAGCATAGGCTGCAATAAATATTTGATATTTAAGCATTACCTACCAAGAAACTCCTAGAACTTTTCTTGAATTCAGATTCAGATCATGAAATAAGAAATTCTAGTACCAAACAACTTCTCTGCAGAACAATGTTATTGCAAGCACTTCGTGTTGCCCACAGTGCCGCCTGGCAAGAGCCTTTTAGGAATTTAAATCAGCGCCAGAGCCGGCCAAAGACATGTCTCAGACATGCAAAACTGAAGAAAAGTGCTGCGAAATAAGCGAGTGAAGGGAAAATACCCACAACGGCAGCCATATCGCTTGGCATATTTATGCGCAATGACCGAAGGATTGCCGCAGACTCCAAGGCTGGCGTAGAGTTCAATGCATTGATTACAGCTCGATAACGCATACGCCCCGTTGTCCGTGGCCGAGCGCAGACTCAATATTAAATTAATACCTGCCCCACTGGCATGGGCCCGGGCTCGGTAATTTATTGATTGACCCCTCGCGTCGGCCACCGAAATCGAAACTTAAACAATTTTGGGGAAAGTCTGGCAGGACGCGTACTGCAGACAACCTTCAAAATGTAATGGACAAATTATTCACAGCGGCCTGGAACTTATTTAATTTATAATCAAAATCACAACCGAGACCCCTGGACCCCGCTCCGGAAAGTCAATAAAAGTCAAGTAAAACGAAACTTGCGGCATTTGCGCTTATTATTGGGCATTCAAATTGCCTCAAGCATGAATTATGGGCGACCAACGAATCAAATTTGGCTCAAATTCAGGCACTGTTTTGTTTGCCATTGAATTTTGGTGAAACGAATGCAAATAGGCGTGAAGATTCGCTTAGTGACTTTGACCTAAGTGCACGGCATTGTTCGATGATAAGTAAATTGTGCTTTTGTTTAGTTCCAGGTCGGGGATTCTGAAATAGCTACGCACTTGGAGTTCGGGCAAGTTTCCATATTATTGTTATTGGATCTTTACGGAGAACCAGAATTCCTTACTCTCTTGAAATATTAGAATTTTAAGGGTCAAAGTTGCTTGGACAAAATGAACTACTGCGAAACTCACATTAACACAATTTTAGTTAGTCACGGCTAGTTGATTAATTGAAGGAAACAAATTGCACAAAGCAGAGAAAGTTAGGTTCAAGAGTTGACTAGAGTGTATACTCTTCGGAAAGTAGTTAGTTAATCTGCAGGTGTTGTAAAGCATTAAATTTACTTAATATATAAACTAAACTACCTAAGGAGAGTGGAGTAAACCGGAACCTATACCTTGTTTTCTCCAAGTAATTCCTTGGCAAAACCTTTCTCGAAAATACAAACTGAACTCAGTTACTGTCGAGCCAAAATAATCAATTATTTAAATGCGTTGCAAGGCATTCGCCACTGCTCATTAAAAGGCAGACGCCCGAAGAGATCTCAAAGAAGAGGCAAGTCATCTGGAGTCTACTTGTTGAGCCGAGGCGGCAGCACACCTTTAACTGAAGACGGAGCTTCCTTGCCTCGCTTTCCCTAATGACGTGCATTTTCAGGGATTTTAAATAGTGGCGGGCAAAGGCACAGAAGTGTGCCACCAGCATGCAGCATGTCAATGTCATTACGCAACAACTGGCAGAGTGACGTCGCGACGGCATTGCGGCGGGAATACCATATATGCATTTGTAGCTGTAGCTGCGTTTTCACACCGCTTGCATTTTTCATTCACCGCAAATACACTGACGAACGCCGACCGGAATTACTCGCACACACACACACACACATGTGGGTGCATAACAATAAATGCATTTTTAACACAAAATATACATACTGTATGAGGTGCATGCAGTTGCCATGCCGTAAGAACTGGCCGAGGTAGTGTGGATTTTGAAAATCATTTTTATGCTCCAGTTTACAATCAAGCCACGCACCAAAAATTCATTGCCACCTGAAGCATGTGCGAAAATAAACCAGAAGGCGAACAACGAATGGCAATCTCAATTATTCTGGCCAATGCCCACTGCTTGCTGGCTTCCCTCAATCCTTTCAGTCTTTGATTTCAGTCCAGATCGGAGGCCCTGCTCTTTACAAGACGATGTTGTTACGAGAGCTTTTGATTTAGGTAAATCAAAGGAGGTAAGTGCATTCGTTATGTGTTATTTACTCATTGTTATGTAATATTTGCAGTTGCGCTGGAATAAATGTAATCGTATTCCTTCCCCGCTATTTTGCCTCAAACAAAATAATTGCACGCTTCTCTGCTTATTTCATTTCCGACTCGAGGCAAATTAATTAAAGCAAACCAATGCGATGAGACTCAATATATAAGCACTGGGAGGCACACACAGTGGCATCTGAATCGAAAAGACGAGCAGCTGAAAATGTTCGTAATACAATTTTTCGCAGCGGCAGCGAAGGAGGGGGAAAAATAATTACTTGGCACGCAACAGACAATGCAAGGTGAAAATTGCATTTTCCTTGGCGTGCGAGGGGGAGAGCTGGCAAGGACTCGCATTACATGCTCCTTAAGTATCTTAAGCCTCATACGTGCCAGGCGCTGGAGCTAAGGATATTTATACAAACTTGTTGTGTGTGTGTGTGCTTGGGTGTGCGAAGGATGCTTAATGCTGAACGGCAGCGGGAAGATGCGCTTAACAAAAACCCTACTGAAATTGTAATGTAAAGAAAAGGAAATTATACAACTTGTTGTTGCAGGCCCCTGAAACTGAGCAAGTCAAGAAGCTCCAGCTCTCCACTCCACCTCCATCCGTGTCGCACCCCCTTGCGTACGTATTTTTTGAAGGGCGAAAGTGAAGTCGGTGGCACCTTTATTTAAGACACCGCTTCAAGGAGCCCGACTGCCGCTCGCAGGATGCTCAAAAGCGTGAGTTTGCAGGGCGACATATGTTATGTCTTCCGCAGTCTGCGAACGGTGGCGCTGCCAGCATAAAGTCATTAAGTGGGGGGAACCGAAAATAAATTTACGCTTGGTAAATAAATCTTTTTGATTCTCTCCGCTCGCTGCCTCCGCTTGCCTTGCCCGAACTACCCGAAAATACTTTAATTAAATTTGTATGAAACTCGCAACTTGAGTAAGTGGGCCCCAGATCTTCACGAGCTGGTTGCAGTAATGGCATTAAATTCTTTAATTGAGATTGGCACGTTACTTAACCTTATGCGTCTTGAATAAAATGCAAGTTTATATAAAATAGTGCTTGTAAGGATACTATTGTAAATATGTACTAAGCAAAATTAAAAAGGATATAAATTTACAAATCTGAGATATGAAACACAAACACAAACCACTTTATGAGGTGCGATGATAAACCCCTCAACACCAACCTGTGTGCTTATGTTAAGTGTATTTTGAGTGGGAATTTTTTTTACTTTGGGTGTATTTTTAGTGTATCTTGCTTATTTTTCCGTTTTTGGTTAATTTTGGTAGTATCATATATTCCAGAGGGTCTATTTAGAAACTAGCTAAATTATTATAAAATTATTCTCCCCAGGGATCCCTTATATGATTTCCTATTAAAGCATATTTAAATTTGATTTATTATTTCTCTATCTTATTCTTCAGCGATAAGTAACATTACCCTGGAATCAGTTTGTTATACCATATTATACAAATCCTGTATCCGAATATCCATCGTCAGACTCGATTTAAAGTTCATATGGCTCTCAGACTCTGGCACGAACTTTGGATTTTATGTGGCTGAACATGCACGAAACTTCTCTGGTGGCTCCCACAGAAGCTCACTTAACCCATTTCAGAAAATGCGTAAACATTTCACGTAATCGCTCAACACCTAATCAGCATTCAGCTTCAACCCCTCCACCGCCACAGCCGCCCTTGGCATTGTGGTGCAACAAAGTCGGCAAGGCGCAGCAGCTCCACGACTTCGCATTCGAACCCGCTTCGCTTTTCCAAAAGCCACAAAAGTTGCTGCAACGTGGGGGCTGTGGGGGAAACGAGCTGAGCAACGGTTATCGCATTTTCTTGTTGCTCCAGATACTGTTTTTGCTGCCGGGGAAGTTACTGGCAAGCATATGAGCATAAAGGATATTCGCTGTAAATTTTCATTTTTATGAAGTTACACAAAGTACAGAAATGTGGTTACATTTTGGATTAAACTAAGGTAAGTATGCGAAATACTGGAGTATGTGCTTGGTTGTATGCATATATTTTTGGACGAGCCCCGCAAAAGGAAACAAAACACACAGGAATACAGAGGTATATACGGTATATGAGAAGAAGCTTAAAGTATTAAAGAAAATATTATATATACATATGAGTCTTTCTCAAATCAGATTTGGCTAACTATCATCACACAAGATTGCAAAATTTTGCCTCACTTCTGATTGTTGTACTTGGAAATTTAATTATACATCGAGAGAAATTGGTAAATTAAATTTATCCGTATAATATTGAAACTCTTTTAAATAGAACAAGAAGTAAAGCTGAGCTCAATATAATAATATATTTGTACTTAATGTTGGGAAAAATTACAAAAAGAGCTTTCTGATGTACATAGTTTTATTTCAACATTATAATTTTCGTATGTTCTCAAAATTCTCAGTGAATATAATTCAGATAAAACTGATAAATAAAATAATGAAACAGAATAAATTTATATTACAATTTATAAACATTCAAAAGGTCTAGAAAAGTATTCTCACTCTAAAACTTTATCTACTTTGATTTTGTTTTTTTAGAAGCAAGCAAGCAAGCCGAAGGCGACAGCACCTAGATCTGAATAGCCCTTATAGGTCAGGTTTTAGAGAACTTTGTATATTTTTCGATTTTTAAGTTGATCATAACTAAGCCGAAATTGCATTAATATAAATTGGAATAGCATGGTAAATGCAATGCAATATATAACATTTTTTTTGGCCAAATATCAATCGTTGGCAATCACTCGCTTATGCGCTTCATATACATACAATAACATAAATAATTAGGTGCATTAAAGAGCTTTAAATCGGTGTTTTTGTATGATTATAATCACAAGTCACTCAAAGTTAGTTAGTCTGTTTATTTTCAGTTTGGTCTGGTTAGTTTTTATTGGATCTGCTTAAGTGAAAAATTAAAAAAAAAACTTTGCTACTAAAGCCTTCTACCCATGAGTTCGAGTTTCGAAGTGGGGTGGTAATTTCATCCCCCTGTTGACTTCAGCCCAATGTATTTTTGAAATCAAACCAAAAGAAGTTATAGTTGTCAACACCTCAAATTTATCCGCATTGGGCGAAAGGTTTTCAGCTAAAAGCATATCTATATATCAGTCAGTAAATCTACCGAAAAAAAGAATAAAATAAAAAATAAAATAAAATAAAAAATCAAATATTTTCTCTTTCAAAGCGTATGACGCTAACACCTACCATCACGATGTTATTTATATTTTATTAAAATATGTTGATGATATAGAAAAGGCTTGAGCGGAGCAGAGTCCTCGGTGATACCTTGGGACGTCCATGGTATTTTGTAGGAAGTTTCTTTGCAAATATCAGAAACGTGGAAACATAAAGAAGACTTCAATTTGACTCGCAAGGAGATTCCAAAATCTGTGCAGTTAACAGTAGGAGCGGAGTAAGCTGCTTCAAAAGAAGAGCTACCTAGAGTGGCTCTAATTAATAGAACAAAAGGTTCAGGTGAGGTCTCTACAATGTCCAAGAAACGTGATATTGGCGCCAGTATTTTCCCAAATGATGTAGATATTTTTGTTTTGAAGACCATTAGCACTAACATAACTTGATCCCACTATTAAATGTAGTCCACCATATATTCTCTAATCAAAACTCTTTTATACACCACATTTAAATATGAGAACTTTAAAATATATAAATTTGAATATACCGAAAATTTAGATCGATTGTTTGGCATTATTTCCCAAAGCATGGGTCTCATCTGTTACTGCGCAGTTTGGCGGGGGTGAAGTCCTCAAGTCCTCGCCCAGCAACCCGAACTCCGATCCTTCGGTTTTTTAGCTCCTGTCAAGGAGGCGAGGAGGATGTCCCCCGCTTGATTTATTTTACATGTCACGACATGAGCGCACTTCCAAGTGCCAATCGAAGGTCCCTGCTGCACGGTTGGCAAACGGACAGGGGAGGGGAAGGGATATGTCTGCAAATGCGACACGTTTGTGTGTTTTCGTGCGTATAATAAATTTTTTATATGCTTTGCGGACGGGCAAAAATAATACTAAATTCTTAATCGACACCTGTCAATGAAGTATTCCTTTTGCGGCAGATTGATGTGTGTGTGTGTGTGTGTGTGTGAGTGTCCTGTCACCGCCTGAGGACTTCCGCCTTATTTTTTAATATGCCTCCCATGTGCCTATCGCATAATGCTCCGCATCTTTGCGGGTATGAGCGAGTGTGGTGCTGCGCTCTGATTAATATTTGCCAGTATTGACAGCTTAGATTTTCCGCTGTTTTTCGAGGGGACTTAGAGTCGAGTTAATAAAACATCGAACGACATGTTTTAGTACGGGAGCGTGCGTGAAATCTAAAAAGCGCAAATCCTTTGCGGTCCACACCCCCTATTCCCGTTCGCCATTGTGTTAGGCTTAGCCCTTAAACTGCTGTCCGTGTTTTTTATTAAATATTCAGCATTGTATGCAACTTTTGCACAGAGCGAAAGCAAACATAACTCATACGCCGTGAATGCCGCAGCAACCGCAATCTGGACGGTTCAACTCGGTGGGTTTTGGTAAGGGTCCATCGAAAGTGCGGAGGTTACCGGGCTTCGGAACGGACCTCGGAGCCCCCTCCTCGGCCGGAGTGCTACAAACATGGTCTAATGACAGAGATTTATGCTGTAATTGCATTTAGTGTGTCCGGGGGATGGAGAAGCAGTGTTGAGGAATATTACATGCCCTTACCGGTTACATGCCATAATAAATGCCTTTCGTTTGGAAAAAGAAGCCGGAAAACCTCAGTGAATTCATTTGCTCTGAATTGAATTCCCAAAGTGCAACATCAGTGCTTATTACTTCATATATACCAGCCAACACCAATATCCATATGTATTTAAAGGTATTTATTTTCTATTTTCAAAGTATTATTCTTAAGTTGGGTCTTATGAGTCTCTAAATAAACATTTCTAGCAGAAGTAACAACAGATTTCTCAGAATTTACTACTGCCCGCTGGTTGAGAGTATTCGTTTTGAAAGAAATGCGGCATAAATAAGCACTAAAACCAATTATAAGTTTTGTCCTGCCGCTCGCAATTGCACATTGCTCCTTGCTCAGTGCACGGTGACATCGAGCAAATGGCCGAGCGGAAAAAAGTTAAATGAAATTGAAAATAAATGAGAAAACATTTTACACGGCGTTCCATTCGAGGAGAACACTCTCCCCCTTTCACTCTGATTCTGTGTTTTAATTGCAAAACGGCAAAGTTAAGCGTTCGCGTAATCTGCGGAGCGGTGGAGCGGTGGGGCACAAAGCAAGTGCCTAGCGGACACATCCCCCGGCTGCTAAGCCGGCCCACATCGACGTCTCCGTCACCGTCAGCGTCACTCCGGGTGAGGCCAAAACAAATGGCCAAATTAGCATAGCATAGCCGGAAACCCAGCTCCATTCCCCCACACACGTGCGCACTTCACTTGGACTTCATTGCACTCGGGGAGGAGAGAGTGGAGCACATACTTGTGAGTTTTATGGGTCAAGTGTTTATTACGCCCACGGGCGTGGCACGCGATGAGCACTGAGTGTTGGGTAAACAGGGAGAAAAATCTGTGTAGAACGGTGGTTTTAATATTCGTTTGTAGAGTTGCAGATACTGTATGTTATGTTATGTTGACCAGCTGTTATCTTGCTTCGCAGGAATTGCAATTTTTATGCAAGTAAAGATACTTAACCAAACATTCTAAATAAAAGTTATAAATTCTTGTATGTTATTTTTTTCTCTGTACCGAGTAGCTTGTACTGAGGACATAGCTCAAAGGCGATGCTAAATTGTAGCACATTGTTCCAAGAGCTGCACACAGCTACTTGAAGAGTGTTTGTTTACTTATGTAATTGTGACGTTTCCGTTTTCTTCCAAAAGCACTCAGCCAGCCAGAGGGGGAAAAACTTTCGTGCCAACTTTAATTGAAAATTAATTGCGCAAAAATGCGACTCTTTTAATTGGATGTCGGCATTGTCTCCGCCCGGTAGCCCAGTCCAATC
The DNA here is from genome assembly GCA_008042675.1 of Drosophila seguyi. Taxonomy (NCBI): domain Eukaryota; kingdom Metazoa; phylum Arthropoda; class Insecta; order Diptera; family Drosophilidae; genus Drosophila; species Drosophila seguyi. The sequence continues at coordinate 97,441 of VNJU01003356.1, forward strand.
AGCCATCTGTCATTGGGCCCGGCACACTATTTATTGAATATTGCAATGCCATTTGCCAAGTGACTAATTAAGTGCAGCCAAATGAAGCCATTTGTGCGTCTACTTCTCGGCCTCGTAATGGCAGTTAATTGAAGCAAATTGCTGTTTGACCAATATGCTGAGGAAAGGTTGGCTGGCTGCCTCATATGCGGGATGCTCTGAGAAAAATATTTGGAATGAAGTGACTGCTTGGCATTCAAAAAGAGCTTGTCCCCTCCTTAATTGAAATTCGTTTGGTAAGAAGGTGTGCGAAGGAGTCTCACAGTACATTAAAGTGTTCAGAAAGAGGGCCAATTATGAAAGGTTTTTGACATTTGGTCAGAAGGCCTTTTTTTAATCTAAGAATTCTTTACTTATTAAACAATTCATGAAATCTTTAACTTTAACCATAAATGATAATAATAAGTTAGCTTAGTGGAAATTCATAACTAACATTGTTAAAAGATAATGCAATGGCGTAAGCCCCTCTTAAAGAGCTAGCATTACATTTTAAAGACCCGTCGCCCTCACGGTAAGCCTCTTTCGTAGTAAATAAATATAAATTGTGATAATTTGGCCCTCTTTGCGAACCAACCGCTTGTAAATTTCCTGCAATAAAACCCAGCTTAATCCTTTATTTCATTACGTATTATCACATTTATAGACAACACTGTGTTATTTTACGCCCTGAAACGATGGTGATATAATTTAAGCTACAAACACAATTTACCAATTAATTAACGTTGTGATTAACATTCTGAGCCCGGAGCCTGATGCCACAGAAGCGTGCAAATCAATTTTTAACGCCTTTTTGCTCCTTTCATAAGAGCAAATTGAAAATAAACTGTGCGTGAGCGAGTGACATAGAGGCAAAAAGTGTGACAGGAGGGGATCATCAGCTGGGAGTAACTTTAAAGTTCACACAGCCGTGAAATGACAGGACACGGTGCATCCTTCGGATGTCGATCCTGTGCGCAGATAGGAAATTGTGTTAATAAGCCCGATGACTTTTTGTTTCATTTCTCGGGGCATGGACAGTTAATTAGCGATTTTAGCGGTCCCAAAAAATGACATTTGTGAACCAAAATGAAGGAATTAAACTTTAAAATACGATTTGCAGCCAAAAATTAAGTTATTTTATTATTTTGGTCATCACCAAAGGCATTTGTACCTTATTTATTTTAAATTCAATGTTTATTTATTTAGTGTTTGGCCTGCAACCATACACACAAACACAGCGCCGACATCATCATTAAAGTCTCATAAAAGTCGATACAGAAATCACCTCCATCACCAGTTGTTTATGTTTGACATTAGCAAGAAAACTTTGGCCAACACACAACTAAAACAGATATCGGTAGATGGCAAGACGCCGCCAGCACTGGGACTGCGTCCCAGCCGAACCGCCTAATTAACTGGCAAATACCATGCCAAACAGGAAGCAGACCTCTCGTCCCCGGGCCATTCTGACCTAACAAGCTCATCGCATCCTCCACACATGCGGAGCGGGACGGCGGGGCGTGGCCGTTCCCATTCAGAAAACTAATGACAATAATTTGGCGAACTCTCATCACCAGTTTGCGAGTTTCTGGTGTACAATAAAATAAATATACTCGGGCCTATTTCGGCACTTATGTTCATGCCAAGGAAGTAACTTTTGAGACTGTCATTGTCTTAATGGGGATTATGGGGGAAACTTTATCAGAGTCCTGCATATGGGGAAGGATACGTGAGGCATTATGCCGGGATATCAACTCTTTCCGGTCTGCCGGTTAAGCGACAATGGAAATGGAAATTTCGGTGCATTATTTGTCACGTTCGTAGTAGGCAAATAAGTAGTTTGCACTGGTTGCACAGCCCCGCGTATACGTGATGTTATTTGATTTGACATCGGCATCGCCATCGCCATTATTGGCCATCAGCGAGAGTGGCGGCGCCGTCATTGAGCTTTATTGTTTCACAAATCGAATTCATTTGTATTATGCGCGCTCGAACAGTTGTTCGCATTGGTGCTTAATTTATGCAAACATTGCATTAAAATTTCGGCATCAACGTTTTTATTCTGTGTTGAAAATACCCTTTTAAAGAAACTGTGCAATTTTAGAAATTTTAAGAATAAAATAGTGGGAAGTTATATCGAAAAGGCGAATTCAAATTACATTAATTATGAATATTTGTATTATTTCACCATCTAATCAATTTAAAAATCAAATCAATACTTAAATTTCTTATTCTATATTAATAAGTTCAAGGACAAATCGTACTTTTCAATAAAGCCAAAAGTGTCACGTTCCATCAATATAGCGAACAAGAAATTGTTAGTTTAGTTTTTGGTGCCGAGACGTAGGATTAGGCCATGTCGCATCCAGTATAAGCTGTGAAATCAATGGCGATTTCACTTTAATCCAAAACACAGATTCCATCAAAAATGATTTTAATTTCATTTCTTACCAAATGAATTTATTTAAATTTGAAACGAAGTTTTAATCTGCTTTAAGTGAGCCTCATTTCACTCCTTCATTGACTTATCATCTAAAAAATGTGTCATAAAAGATTCCTAGTTAGAACTCGATAGAAACGCACATTAGCTGCCTAGTTAGGATTCGTAAAAGGGTAAAATAATATCCTTGAAAATAAGCCTGTCGTAACTATAATGGCCACCAAAGAAAGAACCCGGTTCATGTTACGCTAAAAAAGTGAAAGCAAAAGGTAAGGGAAAAGTGGGGGATGGAATTTTGCAACCTTTTAGCAAATATTAGAGCAGCCGTAATTGTCTGACCCTCGCATGTTGTCCATTGTGCGCTCTGTGCCTCGCACTGGACACAACCATTGTTCCCTGACTTCTTCCTAAACCCCATTCCCCTCTGTTTTTTTGCGGCCATCTTGAATGGAATATTGAATTACGCCTAATGGCCAACTGCTCATGCAGTTTGATTACAAAGACCCCCGTTAATAACCAAACTGGAGCATATAGAACCTTTCTAATAAAAGTAAAGAAATATTTTAAATATTTGTCAGCCTTCAATATTTTGCCCAAAGTTATTGAAGGAGCCGTGGGCTATTGCCATTTGATATGCGAGCTAGTCCACCGAGGAAAGTCTCCTAGAAGTGAATTCTATCCTTCTCTCAAGAAGTGCGCTTTATAAATCGGATGAATTGTGCCCTGTGAATGCTCTTCTTTTCTTTTATATATAAATATTGATTTTAAAAATCAGTTATCGGTTACTCTATTAAACGAGGGTTAAATATAGTCGCCTGGACTAATGTTCTCATTGTGGTATTGCAATGCCAAGAGCACAAGGTACATTAGAAAGTCCCAAGTCGCAGTCATAGGACGACAAAATTTATGCTTAAAGGATGCCACTGTATTCTTTGTGTGCGGGTGCTTCACGAGAAAAGAGTGGCTCGTTGAGTGGATCGCATGCCTTTTGTCTGATGGCATAATAAATATTTCGCCGGCCCTCGGTAAATAGTGGCAACAATGGAGACCTCTGCTCGCCGTGCCAATCCGAAGAGCAAACCTTAAGTAAAACCCAATGTCCGAGGAGTCCACACAAGCGGAAGTTCAATATGTTTGCATAGGCCGAAGGACCGAGATCCTGGACAAAGGTGGACACGGGGGTTGGGATTGTCTTTTGTCAAAGCGAGCTCAAAGAGGACTGCCTTAAAATCGCTTTTTTATGTGCCATTGAGTCCTTGCTCTCGTGGTTTGTTTGCCTATTTGACTGCTTTTTCACCCACGTCCCTTTGTGGGCCAACTACATAGTTCAGCCGAGTTCGATCGCAGGAGGCAAGCAAAAAAGCCACCACCTAATGGCAATCAATTAGTGAAGATTGAGCTATCAACCAGCCTGTGTCTGCTCATAAAGGGGCCAAGACTGCTGAGACTTCTCCTCTCCCACTCGGTGGATTTACTACCCCCAAAAGCCGTTTACGCTGCTTCCTGCTAGGTGCTAAAGCTAAATAACAAACTTGTTTCGGTTGATTCTTTTCTCGGTCCTTCATCGGCATGCCTTTTTCAAATTTCCCCGCAAACAAAACACAAAGTTTCAATGACAATGGGGCAGGAAGGCAGGAAGACAGGAAGGAAAAGGCTACGCACACGGAAGTTGCCTTTCATTGAGGTTTTCGACTCTTCTTCTCTGTATTTACTTTTACATTTTTTGTGTCCTTGTTGAAAAGTAAATGAAGCCGTGTTTGTTGAGGGTCTTATGCCATAATAAAGATAAATGATAAGCAAGTGATAAGACATTTTTTAAATAACCAACAAAAAATGGCAAAAGGTTGCACTGGGAGAGTGAGCTGAGAAATATTAAGAACAGTGGGGCAAAAATGTTATATTGAGGTATTCTGCTTAAAAAATTGGAAACTTAAATTTTTCAAATGGCTCTTGAAATCAAATCTATTGTATTGGTGTTCTCGGGAAGGAATAAATAAATAAATAAATAAAATGTTATATTGTTTTAATACGCAAAACTTGATTCCATCACACTCCCCATTTTATCACTTAGCTTGTGAAGGATAGATCGCATCCCGCAAATATTTGGTAAACAAACACTAATCCTTTTTAAATTTTCGGGACGCTTTCGAAATGACTTTTCAGCCATAAACTGGGCCAGCGTTTTGGCTAAACCGCAGAAAGCGGCTTACGTCAAACAAAATTCGATTATATACTAAAAAAGAGCAATTGTGAAGGCCAAAGAGGAAAGAGGAGAGTTAGGGCGAGGCGGTGCGGGAAGCCGGAAAAATGTCTGATGTAAACACCACGTTGAAATAAAAGATGAAAACATAAAAATTGTTCTAATAAAGCAAATGTTTTAAACCCAAATGCCCGGGGCAATTAAGTGGGAACGCCGGGGCGGACGGAGTGGAAATAAAGTTAAGGAAGTTCAGGCGCACTGAGCCAATATCCGGGCCATAAAACGATGCTCCTTGCAGCGGCAGAGGCCGCACCAAATATTTGCGAAATAAATATCAAAGAGTCGCCCACCCCGCAGTCTTGTATAAATCAATTGATTTTCGTCGCCGTTACGATTTAACTTACTTGATCCCCTGCGCTAAGCCATCCCCCACACTCCATACTCAACGGGGGGGTGGTAAGACTATCTTCCACCCTAGTTTTCCCGGCACGCGTTGGAAATACTTTGGGCCGAATTATGTGCAACATTCGATCTCTTCGTCCCCGCAATTTGCTCCTCGGGGGTTAGTCTCGCTCTGCATCGAACGGTCTCGAGTTGGGGGCCTTAAATGTCTAATGTATTAATTCCGTCCTGGGGAGAAGAGGGACAGCGATTTCAGCTTCTCATAAAATTGCAAATTTAGCTGGGAAAGAGGAAAAGTTTCCTCGGGGTCGTTGGACAAATGTCAAAATTTGTGGCTATTGATTTGGCTTCCTTTCTTGTTGACATTGAGGGGGTGGAATGCCTTGATTTAAGGGAAAAGGAAAGGAAAGGCCACAGGATGTGACGTCTATTCATATAAAGACATTTATAGACAAATTGCCAGGGGGGCTGAGAGGATATGGCGTGGTGCGGAATGTGCGAGTGCATAAAATGCATTTTAATTTGGGCCCCTTCCTGATGGGGTGGAATCCGGTGAGGGTGCACCATCGAGTTGGGGTTAGGGTGCTAATGGTTTGATGACCATTAGGAATTCTTAAATTAAATTGCGCGAACATAAAGTTTAGATGATGGCAAGCAGGGGGAAATTAATATTGATCAATGATGCCAGAGAAGGGGATTGAGGGTGACACAGAAATATTAATGGGGTCGAAAAGCAGTTGCATAAATTCAAGAGAAATATTTTAAGGGTTTCATGCAAATGCCAAGAACTTAGGGATTTGAAAATTATTCAAGGAAATTGGGTACCCATTAATGATTTCCTTTTTTTACCCAATCAAATGTCCTGTTCTGTAACTGTCTTCCAAGACTCGACCAACTTTGGGCGACAGCGATTCGTAATGGACACGGTGTGTCGGTCTAATCCTATTGCCACCAATCAATTTAACATCAACATGTCCCGCGTTGCAAAAATGCCAACCGATTCCATTCGCTTTTTGGGTGAAAAACGGTCAACCATCTCACGGCTCTAATCCATTTGCGAGCTCTGGCAAGCAAGTTTCATATAAATCGCAGTTGGTATACAAAAAAATTAAAGCGCTTCCTACAAACACTCCCAAATGACAAAAAGAAATATACTCTTATGCGACTATAAGTTATCCAGCACTAAATTATTAAAGTTAATTCAATAAATTTAAATTTTGAATCTTGAATCTTAAATTTATATCAATTTTTTTTATCAATTTGGAAGGTATTACAAATTGTAAAATGCATTTTTTCCCATGAATAGTACAACTTGTATTCTATTCAAACTTGTAAGTTGTATTGTCACATTATACATACTACTTTCCTTTTTCTTTTCATTTGAAGCTGTAGCCTTTTTTGAAAGCCAAAAACAAGTCCTCCTTCTCGGAAACATTGTGCACTCCGCTGAATATTCCAATGCTCCTCCGCCAAAGCACCTGGAGCAATGTCACCAATGCGATTTACGACCATTATTCAATCAGTATGACTGTTTGTCATTTTGTGCGAGCAGTGTTTTCGTCCTTCGGGAACCGGGATCGGGGTGTCGGGGTAACGGGGAATGGGGAATGGGGATGTCTCCTGGGCGGGAGTCGAGGTTGTGATGTGGAAGTCAACTTGACGCCGTCTCGTCTGCTGTATTGTTGGAAAAGCATTTCCTCGGAGTTTCTGGCTGCGCTTTCCTCCTTCTTCTCTCGTCCTGGTTCTGTCCCTGTGCATGTCCCTGTTCTTGTCCCTGTTCTTGTCCCTGTCCCTGTCCTTGTCTCTTTGCCGTAGTCCGTAGTCAGTCAACGTTGACGCGCGCTTTTAATGCATTCTTATGTCATTTTTTGCACTGCACTGCACTCGAATGTCATTTCGTTTGTATGGCGGGTCCCCCGAAAGCCCCATCGAAAACCCTAACCAACCTTTAACCACTCTTCGTAGCCGCTGTTGTTATTGTGCTTTTCGCTTTTCATTCATTTTACACTTTAGGAGGTGGCAAGGAGACCCGGAGTGGGGTCGGAGTGGGACTGAAACTTGAAATTGTGGGCGCATTTCATTTATGTTGACAAAAGGGTTTTCCCGCCGCCTGCCCATTTTTTTCCTACCCAATTTGCCGATCCTGCCGTGCCACTTTTTGTTTTGTGTCGCTTTCTGGCTTCATTTGGAGGACTTGATGCCGGGCGCTTTGTTGCCCGGGGAAACACATGACAGCCGGGCAGCCGGGCAGCCGGTCAGCCTGGTGTTATCTATGTGTCTGGGAGGAAATGAAATGGCTACAATCGCTAGCTCAACGGTCGGGGCGTTAATTGATTTTGATTGAGATACAGAGCCTGTTTGGATGCATCGAAGTTTTTAGTGCAAACCGAAAGAGGAAGTATGTATGCAGATGGCAACAAAAGGGAAAGCCAGTGATAGGCGAATTTAAAAATCCTGCCTAGGGATAGACAAAAAGTGAATATACATGTTAATTTTCAAAGTGCAGTATACGAATCCATTTGATATTGAAAAAAAAGCATGCAAAATAACATGATTGTGAATAATGATTATTTGATGTGCTTATTCAATCGCATTTATATATTAATAGTTTGGGAAAACTATCCCTTTCATTCTTTTAATTAAAATGGAAATCAAAAGGAAGACTTTTAAAGATAAATTCCGCAAATCCTATATCCTCCTGCTTTGCTTGTCTTTTAAACCAAAACCGAGCAAAATATTCGCTCGCAAATCCAGGACAAATTTTGAGCTTCCTAGACCAGACGAGCAAAGTCAACGTGGTCTGAATAAATTGAGGTCAATTGAGACAACGCCACGGCTGGGGCTTTTCTTAAATTAATTCGAAAACTTTCTTGATTATTTGCGAATCACCTGAACAACCCGAGTCACGCGGAGAACAACAAGCGCTATACACGCTCTCAGGTGCGTCGCCACATGAGACACAGTCTCCTCCCCGGTCTCCCCGGGGAAAACTTTGATTCAAAGGCTGTCTCAGGGGTGGGATGTCAAGTAGTTAACTAATCCGCCGCTCGGAGAACACGGCTGGTTAGTCAAACAGAAAAGATAAAGAAAAATCTTAACTCGGTTTGATTTTGCTCGGCGGCGAAAATTTGTTGGCGGCTCGTTGTGCGCGTGCCATTTAAAATTGTGCAACCGTGCGTATGCGTAATGTTTTTCATATGAACTCCGACCAGCACGGCCTTTTCGGGTGACAGGCCAGCGAAATTGAAATTCAACAGACACGCCGCCCAGAGACCTCAACCGAACCGAACTGAACTGAACTCGAGATGAGTCGAGTTGAGTCGAGTTGACTTGACTTGACTCGGAGTGGAGTTGACTTCTTGGCTGAGTGCACCAAATGATGATGTTTTAATTTTTTCGGTTAACCCAAGGAAAAAGTTAAGTAAAATAAAAGAACGTTCAGGCAAAATTTCCTTTGCTCAACATCTTCCTGGTTCGCTTGCCAGCAAAAACGAAAAAAAAACAAACTAATTTGTATGCCAGGCAGCAGAAGTCGTTAAGTCGTTTCAACCAGGCGAGGAAGGAACCGTCTTGACTTGCTCTCAAGTTTGAAAAAAAAGAATAAAATTGAAATAATAAAAAAACACCGCCAAAAATTCGTGTTAGAGCTTCCCGGCCACCCCGGCCCTCGACTGCTTCTGCCTGCTTGGCAAGTGCAAATTGAATTAGTTTTGGTTGGGAAAGAGAGCTAATTAAAATGCTGCACATCATTTACTAGAAAATGCATTTTAAATAACAGTTGAAAAATTATGTGACAATTTGCCATGGGGGAGAGTATAAAAAGGAAATTGTATGCACAAAAAATAAAATGTGTCTGCCGCAAAAATTGGTGTCGCCAATTTTAATTAAAATTTTCATCTGCGAAAGTAGCACCAAAATGCAAGTGACATGCGGGCTAAGAGAATGTTTTTCCAAACGAAATGACTGAAACTGTTGAAGTTGCGGAAGAACAACTTCTTAAAGTTGTTGATTTTGTTCATGGGATTGTTGAATTAAACGGAATATTAATGTAAAATTGCAAGACGCACTCTTGTTTGAGTAAGGAGAATATAGTAGAGTGTCCCGACAAGGTGAAGCCCTGTAAAATTTAATATTTCATTCGCTTTTAGGTATTCGGCATAGAGTTCATGTTCAAATTAAAAATAATTTAATTAAATTTTACTATAAATCAAGTTTCAGTAGACAATATACCCTTCCCCTTCATTAGGACTAACTATAAGCATAACTCGAATGCTTATTTAAGCATTAATTTTGAATAAACATTCGAAATAAATATGCTCAAGCTTGAGAAGCTGAATGCAAATAATTCAAGCAACTGAAAAATAATATTTGCCTTGAGTCAGTATGCAAATTTCTCAATAATATGTCGAAATTGAACATATGCAATTTGATAAGGGAATCCAGCGATTATGCCTCCGAAGCGGCATTCCTGCTACTGCCAGCAACAATTAGTTATGCAAAGTAGAAAGAAATATGAAACGAATGGAAAATTAGGGGGGAACTCAAAGTACCTGCTATGCAGGAGGACCGGAAAGTTGCGAAAGGCAGTCGAAATTGTATTACTGCCTTATTTTACTGCCGAGTCCCCTTCTCTTTGCCAAAATCAAAGCTCATTTTGTTAGGATTCCCTGCCTCTGCCGTCGAAGGACCTGCCATGCTGCTGCTCCTCACAAATGCGCCTGCCTTCAATCAGAACCAGAATCCCAATTCGAAAGTCCTCAATTTTCCACCCGTCCCCAATCACTCAGCCCGGCAATACAAAATGCTTTGCGTGTCCCTCGCAATTTTCTCATACATCAATTTTCATATTCATATGCACATACTCGTACTCATATTGACTTTTGTTTTTTTTTTTTCAATATCTTTCCTGCAGACGGAACGACAAACGGTCCCCCTTTGTTCGCATTTTACGCACGATTTCATTTATATTTGTGTTCGGCTTATGGTTCACATTGTTGCCTTGCCTTTGACAGCTTGGGCTTCTTCTAAAGTCCGAAGATCTGAGGAGGGAGCCGGAGGCAGCTTTAATAAAATAAATTAAGGCCCAGCTACGGTTTCGTTTGGCTCTGCACATTTAAAGATCAGAATTTGTCACATATTTAATTATTGGTCTTTTGCAGTTATCTAAGCTCGTGCTGAACTTTATTCTGTAGATTAGGATTAGAAAATGTCTTTAATAAAAATGCTTTAGAGGGTTGTCTCAAAACAAATTTTCGGTTCAAGCTAAGAAGAGTTTAATTTATGTGAAATATTCGAATTTTCGATCGTTTCAATAACTAATCCCATTAAAAACGCTTATTAGCTTAAACGGCCCCAACGCGAATAATCAGCGAAATAATTATTTATCGGACATAGAATATAGTTTTTAATGTATGGTAGTGAAAACAAATGATGCCACAATTTCATTTGCATTCATTTGGTCAGGAGCCCGCTCGCGAAAATAACTCTTTTTGGCATTTTAGATTAATTCATTGGACTGGCGGTGCATTTAAAAATTATTGAAAATATTATTCCATCAACGACAGCTGCGGCATGGCGTATCAAATTTGCATTTATCGTTCAGTTGGCCATAAACATATATTTGCCGAATAACAAACAATTGACCGCATTCGGTTACATTTGGGGCGGGAGGAGGACGGAAACCAGGGAAATCTGGGAAAGCGCCAGCGGAAGTGAAGTGACTGTCCATGGCTGATTCAGTCCGGGATCTCTAATTTAGATGTGCGGTAAATATACAGTGCATTCGGCATTTGTTTATTACACCTAAATGGATAATAAATATGAAAACCAAATAATCAGTTGTGAACGGGCCAGATTGGTTTCGGGCGCAAACAAAGGGGGGCGAACTAGGGATAATGACGTTTGATGGATCGCATTTAAAGCGATTTGCATGTGGAGGGTTTTTGCTAATTAGAGGTCGAACTATTAATAATAATCGCCATCAACTAAGCAATATGTATGGTATGTCGAAAGTGACTTCCAAAACAGTTTTGGTCAGAAGACCACGAACCAGTCGCAGGGAACTCATTTACCAAGTCCATAATCTTTCCGAAAAAGAAAAACCAAACTAATCTCTTGATGAAAGCTTGCGTTCTTCCCTCCCTGACGCCGGCGACAGTGGGGAAAAAGGAAAATTGCGATAAGCGACTCTGACAAACAGTTATCTGCGGCGCATGCAAATTTTCCCCCCGACTTTACACCCTCACACACAGAAAACTTTTGACTGCAGCGACGAAAGGCGAAAGCGCCAAAAAGTATGCCACATAGATAAGCGAACCGCACCGAAGCCAGCTAACTGAAATGGGTAAAGTGCCGCAGAAGGCGAGCCGGGGAGGGGCACGGCGCCGGCAAATGTCATTGTCATTGTTTGCGATACAATTGAAAAGTATAATTAATTAGACAGACTCAGGTCGGGGAAGCGGGACACAGAGAGCAGAGCACACCCAGATACACGGCGAGAAAGATGTGCAACCAATGCACTCAAGTATTTCAAATGATTGAATAGCATCTGGAGGTAATTTTCCTAGGATTAGATCTAGCTGGATGTGCAGTCTTATTTGGTTTTATTTATTTAATTTACAATAACCTCTTGCCTGTCGACATTTACATCCCTTGCAGTGCACAGACCTCTATGGCTGGCACTTCACTAAAGCGGCTTAGACCCAGACGGAGCAGCGAGCCGGAGAGGAGCCCAGGGTACTACTATATATGTCCCTCAATCTGCACAAATCCCGATCCGGAATGAACGACCGAACGCATTGCAGTCACAGACACACACGTGGAGCCGGCGAAGGACGTGCGGCGGGGAGGTCATCTCGGCATTGTTGCCTGCAGTGTAATTAGCATATTAGACAGTTTCAGTCAAGGGTCCTAGAGCACCGATGCGACGGCAGGCCCTGGTGGGGCGGCCGCCCGAACCGAAGGCGTCCAACCTGCTCCAATTCAATGCAATTAACGTAAGGCGCCATGAGCCGCTTCAGAGGACGGGGACGTGGAGCGGCAGGTGGAGGCAATCTCAGCTCCATTCGGAGCTCGGGTCCATCTGTTGATATGACAATTCAGATTTGGCAAATTAGTCTGCGTATGTGTGCTGGCAAGTGCACCTGACTCGCACATGTATGCGCTGTGCCAAATGAGCACACCTTATAGAAATAAAGACGAGGCTATGGAAGCAGTTAGAATAATGGAGACTCTAAAGAAACTACTGAATATTAATGAATATTTATCAAACATTTTTTTAAATATCTGTATATCAAAAGACCAACATAATTTGTTAAATAGCAACAATAAAAATATATTATATATAAACTTGTATAATTAATTTGCAGCAAACTCAAAATCGAAATTTATTCAAGACATTCCTTGGCGTTCTCCCTCCATAACCAATCAAGTTACACTCCTCAAGCATATCCTTTTGGAGAAGCTGCCCTGGCTGTCGTATAATTTATAGCCCAGCCAATTTGCTGGCCAGGAGAGAGACAGAGACTGTGACCCACACGCCTGGGAATGGGAAGCTTCGGTGGATGCAATTGTCTCCCTGCTGCTCCACTGTCACGTTATTGTCCGAAATTTAATTGTAACCTTCTCCCTGTGGGGGAAGTCCCGACCGGCTCGAGAAACTATAATGTTGGTGCTAAATTTTAAGGCATTTATGCGTGGTGGCGGGGAGGGATATCGTTGCAAAGTCAAGACATAACCGAAACAACGGCACACAATCAGGCGAAAAACAAAACCAGGCAATAAAGGCAAATGAAAACAGCATAGTCAAAGGATAACCAAAATAAAACAATAAAAAAGCCACAACTATGTGCAGGCAGACGGGAGAGCAGAGCCCGCCGGACCGAGGATATTGTCCAGGCCAGGATAAAGCGCTCCAAATTGCAATGCGCGACACTTGCAGCGAATGTCCTTTTCCTGCGCCACGTCGGAGTTTCAATAGTCAGAAGGGGTAACTTTTTCCATCGCAGACCGCGGGTCGGGGAGTCCGGAGGAGTCCTGCAGTCCAGGCAAATGTGGCAAAAAGTATGCGTTTTATTTCTATTGGGGTCATCAAGCTGAACGCGACTGGTTATTGTTCGCTTGTCTGGTCAAAGGTCGTCCCGTCCCCGAGCCATTCGCTAGATTGGGTTCTGTGTTCTGGCTCTTGTTTTATTCATTTCCCCTCCGCCAGCCGATTATGATAGCCTTTTGTTATGATTGTTGTTGAGAGAACAGCGTAATTGATGGTATTACAATGGGAAAACTCTTTGATAAGGGCAGGTAGCAGATACAGTTCCTGTCGAGTCCCAGGGGAGGGTAATCGGAAGGTAGAATGGTGTAAAGTTATTTCGATTTATCGGGCAGTTTGCTCTTAGGGCCAGTCCTTAGAACATCAGATATATGTTTTGATTAAGTAACTCTTATTTAAAATTATATTTAATATTCATATTTAAACACATAATTTAATAACTTTTATTTGTGAAAGAGAAGTAGAAAAACTTTGATAAATAGACATTTCTTTTCAAGTTGCTTAATGTGATATGTAATAATGTGTTAGCCTTAACATCAAACGGAATCCAGCCCCTTATGTAATTACAAATACAATAATCAGCTCTCAGATATCAAAATCCAAATACACAAACTGAAGACAAAAAATATTTGTAACCAGGACAGACAACATATCGCCCATGGCCACAAAATAATCCTATTCCAAACCGAGAACAACAAGGATCAACGATAAAGCGCCTGCTCTAATTACACACAATGGGCAATAAATAAAATATTGACAAATCAAGATGTTTTTGTGTCTGCTCGAGGTCACTCGCCGCGCCCCACGACCCCCTCAAGCCCTGCCCGCCCACTCACAAAGGAAGTCCTCAAGCCAAGTGCGAGGGGAAAAACGCGAAAGCTTAACAAAAGGGAAGCCAAAATCACTTGATTATGTGGAATACTTTGCTATCATTAATCTTCGAGGGCCCACCGAGTGGATACATATATACTTATAATAAATGACCGAAACACATCTGTATTAATAACTAATAGATGACAGCATAATTGTGATTTACAAGGGCGAAATAAATAAATTTTTATTAGCCCGCAAGGAAAACGTGACGGGGAAAAACCCATGAAGCACAGAAATTTGAGGCCAATACTATTTAATTTAGAATGAAATAAATATTGTTAAATAGAGTTATGAAAATTCACTATGGGATTATTAAGCTACTCAGTCAAAAATTATCTCATCAGATCAATTATGATTTAGATAGATTAACTCTAAGCCTCGGTGCACCTTTATAAAATCCTTACCCGTTCATGCATAAAAAAACTATAAAATATAACAAAATGTGAGAAACTGTTTATTAAAAATTTGCCTCTCCGACAAAGTCTACTTTTACTTTCTTCATAATGGTTAAGTGGCCGCGAGCCACTTTTGAAAACCAACTTAAAGTTACTTCTTTTTCCTTTCCATTTAGCCGCCGGGGAAGGAACCTGTTGGCAGTCCAGAATGCGAAAAGTGCATTTCAGCAGGTTTCCTCGAAAGGCTTAATGGACATTTTATGGCACTCTCGCCTCACACACATCCCGGAAAAAAGCAAAGCGGCGAAGGAGTTCTAGTCTGGCCTGGGTGCCATACATCATTTTAGCATTTCAAATACGTAGGCACATAAAAATCTCTTAACACCAAGTCGACCAAAAAAAAAAAGGAGGCAAACGGAACGCACCAGAGGACGAGGGAGAAAAAATTGCAATTGTAATTCAACTTTAGTGTTTTCAAACTGTCGGAATGGAGCCACTGCCACTGCCACTGCCGAGCGAGCGAGGGAGGTGCGAGTCCCTCTGCAATCTGACTGCTCTCAAAATGAAAAATTGAATTTGTTGCCTGTGCTCACACTCATCCACCAAAAAACACAAAAAAAAAATGTGAAATACATATAGAAAGAAAGCCAAAAAAGTGGAAGTCGGGCTTTTAAATTGAAACGCTCGTTACGCACACTTTGCACTGTTTATATGCGTGAAACCCGTCTTGATTTATGCAACAATTGCAGCGGAGAACGAAGGCAGTGGCAGGATGTCGGGGTCAGGATGCATGAAACCTAATAGGAATAAATGCGCACCTCAAGAATTTATGCGGCAAGTGCACGTAATTGAATTTTATGAGAGGTAAATGCAGGTGAATGCAAAAAGGGGGGAACTTCAAGGAGTCGAAATGAGGGATATGCTGGGGGAATTGTGATGAATTTGTTGGTTGAGGTGTATTTTTGAGATATTTGATTAGCTTAGAAAAATGCTTCATACCTATTATTACAGAGTTTAAAGCATTGTTCCTGATTTCTGTTTCTTAAGTTGAAAATTGTATGTACACTCTGACCACAAATATAATATTTAAGAATTTATATCATGTCAACTATCTCAAGTACTAAGCACACCTAATGGTTCATAAAACCCAAAACTAACATTATAAATAAAATCTCCATTAAGCTTAATCTTAAAACTTCTAACATCATCTAAACTAGTTTTATAAAAAATAGTTTTCTGCGAATGCCAAACAACAGATATTTTTTGGGAAACTCTCAAACAACAACTGCTTGCTGGGAAAATCGATTCAAACTTTCAGCAATGATTTAATCCAAAGTTAATTTCTTTTTATCATCCCCAGAAAGTTTTGCCGTCAAATTAATCCACTTCTAGGGCCAATAGTTTCCGTTATGCCCCTGCTCCCTCCAGCTGCCAGTGTTGCCAGCGGCAATGGTGAAGCTATTAAAAATTATTCATTAAATACGGCATACAATACGGCGAACAACAACAATGGCCGGGGCTGAGGCCCAAACTGAGGCTGAGAGAGTGCAGCCGGAGGTACATGGAAATGAAAAACTTACTGGGAAAGCCCCCGACCGCCCATTCGCCCGCCGCTTTTCCTTCCGACCCGCCAAACAATTGCGAGAGGTGGCGCGCCTTTCAGAGTTTTTATGCTCGCCAAAGTATGCAACGAAATTACAAATGTACGCTGCAGTGTTGGTGGATGGAGAGGGGAGGAGCTGCCCGAGGGGGGCTAGAGAGGGCTTAAGGGGGCCGGCGGGGGCGTGGCGAGGCCAGGACAGGAGCCGAGGCGAGCCGAGTCCTCGACCAGGAAGACGCCCGTCGAGTAGTGAGCTGAAAAACGCCAAACTAACTAGACTTTCACTTTATTATTCATGAAAAGTGAAAAGCGTGCAGTGCAACAGCCAGCAGAAGATGATGGCGATGGAAAATGTGGAAAGTGTGGGGCGTGGCTGGGGGGGCGTGGGGATCAGTGGTGGATTGCCAAAATGACTGGCAAGAAGCGATGTTATGTGGGGCGTGGCGGAAAATTAAATGAAATTAAATGCAGCAACCGAATGAAAGTCAAAAACTGGACGAGGTGAGCACAGAGAAATTATATTTAAATCAAAATGGAGTGTAATTCGAAATGACTGTCCATTGCAAATTACATTTCGTAGCTCTCAAATGTATAAATTTTCGTGTTATTTCAAATTCCAACAAAGGGAATATTGTTAATTGAAACACAGTGGAAACAATGCTCCATTCCCGCTAGCTCACTTTTCAGCACACACACGCCTTTAATCAATTTTAATTAATTTGCCCAGAAACTGTAGAGGTCTAATTTTTATAAATAAGCAACACTAATCGTCGCACCTTTGCCTGCCGCCCCACCTGCCCGTCAGAGCGACTGCACTAAAGGCCAGCAATTTGTTTCTATTAACAATGCTGCGCCTACAAATTGCGCATCATTTATCAAGCCGAGCTGAAAGCCGCAGTGTGGACTCTGGGGTGGGTGTGTGTGGGGCTGGGTGTGTGAGGTGTCAAATGGTCAGGGACGGAGCACACACCTGAGCAATTGGTAATGGTGCAGAGTTCGCAGCCATGAATAACAGCCAGATAAGTTGAATTAACGAAGGAAAACGACCGGGGCATGCCCTGCCATCAATTAAAAGCACAACACGATGCAGATACAATAGGATATAGAAATCATTGTATTCGGATTGTTGGGAGAAACACAAGGGATTTTCGATAGTAAATATTTTATTTGGTAAACTGCGCTAAACTATATACTTTTCCGTTTAACTTATTGATATATTAATATTTTATTGGATCCAAAAATATTTCAATAGGTTCTTTGAATGGAGAAATTCTCATATTGGAGACATAAGTGTGCCGAAATTGCTCACACATCCCCTTCAACAATCAAAACCGAGAATCAACGGAAAATATGAAATGCTTCCATCGCATTCGGCCAAACTCAAGACATTCACACACATGTTTTGGCCTTGTTAAGGGGCTGTCGAATACAAAGGACTACACGTATATGCCGTCATCATCAGAGATGCCCAATTTGAAGTCATCACTCAGCACGGACAAACAACAGCCGGCATCTGGTGGTCGGTCGAGGCGGAACCGGAAACGCTCTAAGCGCCCTACGAACTGATAACACTAGCCTCGCACACTTCTGCGAGAACAGGCCACACTGGAAAAATAATTGGATCCCACCCAATTGTGGAGCAAGTTAAAACTTCAATTTCATCCAATTCTTTCATTTTTCAAATTATTTCTTATTCTTATGGAACTTGAATATATGTCATGACTTTGGCTAGAATTTTGACGAGTGTAACGACCCAGAAAGTTGGCAAGTCAGCAGTGAGCCGTGGGTCGACGGGCTCAGGCATAACTCACAAAAACACATCAATTATGCGGAGCCTCCTCTCACATGTGGAGTGCGAGTGCGAGTGTGCCAGTGCCTGGTGCTCTTTATTAATGACAGTTAAACTGTCAGTGGGTGTCTGTGCGTGCCCTGGCAGGTGGCAGCTCCTTCGTCCCTCCGAGACCTCGATTTTGTACTTTTAGTGGCTGCACCCCGTGGCGGGCGTTGTGAGTAATGTGTGCTTGTCAAATTTCAACCAAACTGGACAGCCATAAGTCAAGTATGGCTCACTGGGGGTTTGGAGCCAGCTCTGGCCCGATAGTGACTGACCAAATAGTCAATGAAGAAGTCAGCTAGGGCTTTACCTTTAGTTGAATGAGTTTCCTTTGCCTAACAGAAGAAGATATGTGCTCATGCCAAAGGCTTATTAAATTACTTTTATCTATCAGCCAAGTTCTTAAACTACTTTTAAATGCATTTCAGGCTGTAATAATCACATATTTCCGAAATTGCCCAATACTGATAGTTTTCAAATCAAATTGTGTTCCCTTAAAGCCGTTGTACATCAAAGTAAAACCCTGATGTAATCAATTATGTCTAATATCCCTTTCCCATCAGCTTTTCGCCATTCGTCAAGCTGACTGATAACTCATGCCAATTTTTCCTGGCCAAGTTATTGAAACTTAAATCGACTTTCTTCGGCACAACAAGGAAATCCCATTCACTTTAATTGCTATACGAAGAACAACAGACGACTCTCGCCTCGCCGCAATCCCTTTGTCCGTGTCCTGTCCTTAGAATTTCCCGTACAACGCCTAAAAGTATGCAATAAATTCCAAGCCCACCACGCGACCTACCGGAACATCTATGGTAAAAACAATGAAAAAATGGGGAACAACGGCAGCTAGCGGAATCGGAAACGAAAATAGGAAGAAGCGAACATATGAATGACTTTCATTACTATTTTGATGCGAAGCGCTCCAGCATCCAGATGGGGCTGCCTCGCTCATTGTGTGTCCCTCCGTGGGCCTAGCCTGGGATGTTTATCCATTGTTATGTAATCAATGACAGCCATGGAGATTGAGGCTGCTGCCGGATTGGATTGAGTGGAAATCTGTGCCTGAGCCACCACTTTCCCACTCGCAACTGGCGTGTCTGCCTGCAATTCGCAGTGGAGGCGGCGGGGTGTGGGCACAAGTCGTTAAAGTTCATTGAAAATAAATGGTGGCATTATTTTGATTTGATGTTTGCTTTGATTGCTCTCCCACAAGCCGATAGATGCGGGGGTGGGGCGACGAACAAATGATGTTGAGGCAGTACGCAAAATAGTTGCAAATGGCCCACACACATGCACACACGCTGTTGTCGGAGAAGGTCGAGTCCTTCGTCCTGGGAGTGTGACGTTTTATTTCGTTGGTTGACTGATTTAGCTTGTCATTCAATTTCACGGTCAGTGCCCTTCACTTCCAGAATAAAAATCTCTGTGCGAGAAGAAATGTAAAAGCAAAACCCATAAACATTGGAAAAACAAAAAGCAAACAAACTCATTTGCATTGTCCCGGAGAGGACAGCAAATTGATTTGAAAGTGAGCCAAACGCAGCTGAGCCAGGAGAAAGTGGAACTGAGGCGAATAAAAGCTCACAACTTTATGGGTGTGCACACCTCCAACGCTGCCTCCGACTAACCCCCCAGTAGCAGTTATTTTTTGGTCAACCTCAGATATGGTCAGGAAGAAATTTTCACTCTACCCGCAACAAGTACTAAAAGAAGCCATTAGAGCCCCCTAGCCTGGCCTTTGGAGAAACCACCGACAATGTCAACGACTGCACCTCAGATTCCTGGCTCCCTTTTCGGGAGAGGCAAGTAGCATGTGGTCTGGCGTGAACTGACTTTGGGGGAAAGTACTTTGTTGAAATAGAACTTGGCGATGAACTGGTGCGGCTTACTTGGTCAAAATAAAACAAAGCATATTTAAGCTAACAGCAAACATTTTAAACTAGAGGCCAGAATGCTAAATTCCGCTTAAAACTTTAGCTATCATTTACTGATTTGACATATTTCGGGCATTAAAAGAGCCCCCGCCGACGAGCGTTGACTGATATGGCACGCTGGCCAACCGCATAATCCTTAGAGCCGCCACTGCAGTAACAACAAACAACCAACAACGAAAGTGGCAACAATTACGCGCCTGCTGGGCGACTAACGCCAAAGGGCCAGCGCCAAAGCTGCGGGCGCCAAACAACAAACAACAAACTGTAAGCACCAAACAAAATAACAACATGCGGAACAGCAACAAGCAAACAACAGCGACGAGAGGCAACGGCAACAAACAATTTGAAGCCCTCGCAGCGGCATGAGAAGTTGCCTGCCATTTCACTTTTAATAAACACATTAAGCACTTAATTGAGTACTTGGGAACGAGCGCCGAGTGTGTGCAGAGTGAGCGAGTCCTGCAGACAGGGCGTTGATGTGGAAAATAAATTCCCTGCCGACAGTTTTTAAGGGACAATGCAGGGTGGTTGCGAACAAGAGATACCCCTGTTGCAACGTTGATCGATCGGTTTAGCTCTAAAAGATGATTTTCATTCAAAGTTCTTGTTACTTATATATTATTCTATAAATAGATATTTTTAATTAAAAATCAACCGAATTCCATAAACTCCTGCTACTAAGCTCAGACCTTGAATAAAAATAATTCACAATGGACGGCAGGAAGCAAATGCAGTTTGCAGTTGTGGGTAATTGACGGGCTCTGCTTTCCCACAGGCACAACGCTGCGCTGTCATCGCTGCATTATAATTATTGTATCTGCGCACCTCATTGTGTGCCCACGCCAGCTTGTATCTGAGAGCGCAAACAATGGAAATTACACTTGAGTTGCCGCCGACGAGTGCTGTCTCACTTGAGTCCTGTCTGTCTCCGGCCGCGCGTTGCGTGCGCTTAAATGTTTCAATATTTGCCGTTTATTAGCTGTCTTGTGGGTGGGCCAGTCAATGGCCAACGCGGGGAGTGGCCAGGTGTGGCAAGTGTTTAAACTGTGAATGTGTCTGGTGTGAAGTACGCGGCGATAAAGTGGCCTGACAAGGAAATATACAAATACTATTGTCCTGTGGAAGGGTTTTAATTTAAAAATGCAAGCAAAGTTGCAATACTCTTTTCCAAAATACTCATTTAAATCAAATGTTGGGCCCATCCAAAAACTCAGTTAAGTCGCTAGCACATTTCCTTTCCCACTCTAACTTCACAAACAAGAGGTAACTTTATTTCAGTAAGTCACAAAATATTTAGAGTCTCTTTTGCGCCATTTGTTGGCCATACTGTTGAACTCATATTTTGTAAATAAGAGTGGCAAAAAGCGGGAAACAAGCAAAAGTTTGGCTTCCTTACACCCACCGAGATAAGGATATTTATAGTTGCATTTAATGCTATTACGCCCACATCGTACGGCAGGACGTTCCGTCTCAAAGGAAATGTCTTCGCCTGGGCTTTGCAACTGCAGACACCAGTTAAATTCCCAAATCAGAGAGCAAGGAAACATGTATTGCTTTTGTTCTGGGGCATATGGCACAAAGGATACAGTCTTCGGTTAAGTTGCCACTTGGTCTAATATATTTTATGAATAAAGAAAGTTTTGCTAGTAGATCAAAGTTGAAATATATAGTATCAACCTTAAGATATATATAATATAATATGCAAATATAATATTTCTTTAAAAATTATATAAATTTAGATAGATTTGTGCACTACATTTTTCAATTTGTTAGAGTTTAAAGAGGGGATAAATGCTCATTCAGCTTTGTTTATTTACGAGTTTATTTTAAGCATACGGGAACCGAAAAAGTCAGCTTATGTGCATATTAAATAAAACTCAAAAATATTCCATCTATTTCTAGTTCAGACAAAGCTAAAACCCCAATCAAAAAGCCAATCCCACGACCGACCACCCCACATGGGCGTCTGTAAACTTTTGTGAAAGTCAAAGCCACAGACAGCGGCAGCCCCGGTGGCTGCGAAAAATATTAATAAACCGCAAGCGCTGTCTCAGACCCCCGTTCCGTGGGTCTCTGCTGTCGTTTTGCGAATGATATAAACCGCAGGATAAAAACTCAAATATGCAGGATCGACAATTTCCCGCAGCCATGTCGGGGGCGCAAAAGAAAGAACTATGAAAACATCATAAATTTCCCACAGTCGGACAAGTTTTGCTGCTGACTCACCCTCGAACTCACAACGAACAAAGCAAACGGGGTTCTTGCAGCTTAGATAGCTGATTATCCAAATGATGCATTTGCCGGCTCAGCCAGTGAAAATTGCAAAAAGGCCGACCTCCTCTCACAATTAATGCCCGTCCGATTGCGGAGAATGTTGCAGCCGAAAGTGCAGCAAGTCGGGGAACGGACTCCCTCGTCCTGCACCGGAATTCCAGCTGAAAATCCCACTCACAAAGGTCACCGAATTAGGGCCTTCATTTGGGTTAGTCGGCAATTTGGCTGATGGAGCGAGATTGGGGCACTGCGCACTTTCAGGGGTTACAAGTGAGAATGAGCTCCGACTCCGGTGATTCAAGTGGACCTCCTAATTGTCCTTTAATTGACCGAACTGGAAGATGCCCGTGCTTTGATAAAGCCAGTTGTCGGGGTCGCAAGTCTGGGTTCAAAGGCACAAAGAGTGGTATCTGGAACAAAAAAATAACATCCAATCGATATTCGATGTTAGCTTTGTCAGTCTCAATATGAACCTAACAATGGAAACACAATCAGCATTGATATAAAATAATAGCACACATACCTTGACTTCTTTTATATTGGTTGCGAAGTATGATTAATTACGATATACCAACATTGTTTAAATAATTTATTTCTACATTAAAGGGATTAAATTTCTTTAATATAAAAAAAAACCGCAGGTATTTATATTTCGTCTTGAATATTTTTATAGGGTAAAGACAAGATAGTCAGTAAATATCGATATTTTAATATATGTGCAAACTATATAGGGCCTGTCTAGTTGTATGTATAATATAATATATAGCAAGCGAATATGATAAAGAATCCTACCAAACTGAACTTTGTTATTTCAAAATTCCTTGTGTTGGAAGAAACCCTGGCTTATTAGTTTTCTTTCAATGTTAGCCGTGGAACTCTTCAACCCTTCCGGCCAGGTACACATTGCACATGTTAAACAAGCAATTGCCCTTTCAGGGCTTCGGTCACGCCAGCACCATACGCGTGGCACACACCTAATTATCATTCCTAATGTAATGCAAACAGCAAATATTCCGCTGAAGAAATCATTGTGCTGGGGCTGCGAAAACATGATTCGAGTATGTGGCTCACATACAGGACTCGTGCGCAGCAGAAGCCTTTTGCATTTCACAAAAATCCCGCAAAACTTGTCGAGAGCATTGTTAGACTCGCGTATTTTCCGCCGCACATACACAACTTTCTGCCATAAATACAAATATTCTCCTTATATAGTGCACAAGACTTTTGCCAGCCAGCGCCACTCCCTGGCGTATTTATTTGTTTTATTTTAATAATCTGTGCCACCACCACAGCCAGCGCCACTCCCGGAGGCTCCGCTTGTGAGGGGAAGTGCAAGTGACTACCAACTTTTTGCTCTTTTGCCTGGGATAAAGTATTTGACTGTTTGTATATATTAGCGTACATGTTTCCAGGGAATGTTTGGACGCGCTTGTTATTGTGCTTAGGGGGAACTGCGGTAATTATGTTTGTCCTTTGTAACTCATTATAAGGCACGGCATGCTCAGAGCTAAAGGGGTATTTAAATAGAAATGTACAGCGTTGCCTTTTTTCCTTAATTAAACAAACCGAGATAGATTTGATTTGATTTCTCCATTTCAAACTGCCTTTAATCTTGAGTTGGCCACAAAGTAAGTCGGGACTATCTCCGACGAGTAGTCAAGTACTCTTGGCAATCTCATCATCACTCCAGACTGTCGACTGCCATTCAAGCCACTTATATACCGACTTCCTATTGAGTCAGTCAGTCAACAACTCCCCGGTCCTGGCTTAAAATCATTGAAGCTTACACTCATCAACAAAATGGAATCAAACGAAAAAGAATACAACAATGTATAAATATTGGGGCAGCGGCAATATTTACACTTTTCACGCTTTTCACGTCTCGGTGCTGACTTTCCATTTTCTTATTTTTGGCACCTTGCTCCTCGAGCTCTATATATATATATCTATATATTTCTATCCATCCGGCGAACGTCTCTGTGCACATTGCTCCTCCTCGACGCTCTGGGTTTGCCAAATAATATTCGTAAATAATTTTTGCACCTCGATTTGTGATTTGTGCGCAAAAATATTTTCCAAATGATTTGTTTGCCTAGGTATTTGCTTTTATCTGTGCTTTTGGCCAATAGACGGGCGGGCAAGGAGCAAGAGGAGCGAAAGGAGCCGCAGGAGCTGGAGCACTCAGTGTAATTGTATTTGCCTTTCGAGCTTCCTTCGCGTCATTTTACGCCCACGCAGCGAAAGTCAAATACAAATAAATAAACCGTTAAAGAGAAAGAGGAAAGCCAAGGAAAATGGTGGGGCACAGGGAGGTGAGTGCCGTGGCAGTGGCAGCGAGGAAAATGTGTGCCAGGAAATGCCGATGCACATTGATTAAATCAAATAAAATGAAGGCAAACAAGAAAATTGGATAAAGGCAATACAACCATTTTAGTTCATCAATGTGAGCATGCTTTTGCATTCTGAGGAATTCCACGGAAATAACCTGAAATGGCTGCTGAACTTTGGCTAGGCAATTGAATTGGTATATACACTGAGTAATAGTAGTAGTAACAATATGATTCCGGTGGAAAAAATAACAGCGAAAATCTTTGAATTGCAAATTACATACTTGAACTTACTTAAACTATATACTATATACTCGAAATATAGTTAAGTCATAACCAGTTCATTGAGATATCTGTGGAAATGAATTTCTGAAGCAAGCTTACAGAGACGTCTCCAAATAGAATTAGTGCTATTTTCGACAGCTTCACCGGGCCAATATTATTACATGTCCTTCTGCCATCTTGGCAGTTCGTTGCGGAAAACGTGTTGCCAAATATCCCCGAAGAACTTTGTAATTTGACAAACAATTTTCACGGCGCCCAGGCAGGCGAGCGGCGGGAAAAGCGCGTGCATGTGTAAACGGCGGCAGGACGTGCGTGAGGCGGAAAAGTCTATAATTTAAATATGTGTTGTAACACTTTGCTTTAATGGTTGTAAGTCGGTTGTGTGCGTCAGTGGCTGGTACAAATTGTCGGTCTGTGGCTGCCCAGCAAATGAGTCAGTAAAAAATTGTAACCCGACTGCGGCCGGGGGCGATAAAGAGCTTTAAAGTAATCGAGTCGCATAATAAGCGTTAAATATAATGCCCATATAAGCTTACAATGTGCCGGGGGGGCGCGGTGGGAGAAATAAAATAAAAGTCAGAATGGAGAAGTTCGAAACTGAAAAGTGGAAGGCACTTCTGATGCTGCCGCTGATGGCCATGATGATGTCATCAACGCCACGCGAGGGTGTTCCCGAATTATGCATCCTGGTGGATGAATCCCCAGTCGAGGACTCTATGCTTCCGCACACACACTCGCCCGAATCAATAACAATAACAGGGGCGTTGAGATGAGCCGCAGACGTCGCCAACTCTCCGGCCAGACGTCCCGCCAAAGTGGCGCCAATATTTTTAGCAGTCTCGTTTCCGGTTCAGGGTTGATTACCTCCCCCCTCTCCGGGAAATTCGGAAAATGCACCCCCCAGTTGGAAAAGCCACCCCGTCTCTGTTTGTGTTGTTCCGTCTGACTTGTCATGCTTTTTTGATGGCCCTGGTCCCGGGGCTTTCCTCCGATAGTTTTCACTGTGCAAGCGTTTCTCCTCCGTTTTGTGTGAGTCATGTGCCATGAAATATTTAACTCTGTTTATACATATGTAAGTGCACCTTAAAAGTAAAGAGCAGTATTCCTTTGATGTAATGGCTTTTGCAATTAGAATGCCTCCTTCGAGGCATCTGAAGTTTTTAATTAAAAACTGGAAAAATTCGGCGTAAGGAGTAATCCCTCTTAACCTTGATTGTGCTTTTTTTGTGCTCCTCGGCCAATGTTCGATTCGCCTTTCATCTTTTAATTGGCGTCTGGTGTTAATTGAATAATAATTAATTAAGGACTGACAATTGCAGGTGCGATTTCGCAGCACCGATAGGAGGCGAAGAACCCGATAAAATGTGTAAACAAATTAAGATGCATCCTCGGGGCATCCTCCCCTAGGAAATCGGAAGTTCCTAAATCAATAGAACCGAAGAGTAGGATAAAATGAGTCTTTGGTTACATTTTTTTAACAAGCTTTAACTGCATATTCTCTTAAAGTGTTAGTCTTGAGAATAGAAGTCAAAGTATATCAAATTGGTGTAAGACATTAATCAGTAAAAATTTACTTAATGTTTATTAAAAATAATCAATAATCGAGTACTTATTCTTATATGTTACCTTCATTAGATTCTATATTTTAATATATATTCTGTGAACTTACAGCATTTAGATTCAGATTCCTTGTGTGTTGTAGAAAAGGCATTATTAAAATTTCTCCTTGTGTTTTTCATTACATTTTGGATGCCTGTCGCACACCCAGAACCACACACAACACCTACACCGCACCCACACACACCTACATTCAACTGGTCGCACTAATTAAATAATAAATTTAAGTAGAGACATGTTCATGGCTGGTCGTTGTTGCTGTCTCTCAGATGTGTGTGTGAGTTCGCTCTCGTTTGGCCAGCACATTTGTTTTATGTCATCGTCATTTCATAAAAAGCTTTTGCCATGGCGACAAGGACGACCTGCACTTGCATCCTGCCACCGCATTCACGTTGCGTTTCAGCTGCCGCCGCTACTGCTGCCGCTGCTTGTGTTTCAGCTGCTGATTCTGATTCTGTTTCTGGTCTCTGGTAATTACTCAAGCAGACTTCGAGGATCGGAGGAGGACCTCCGCCTCCATGGCGTCCCCACTTGACGGCTGGCAAGCATAATGAACATATGTGACTACTCGTGCCACGGCACAGTGGCATAAAAAGGTCCTCTCCGCTCACACCACTCCAGCTGCACGGGGGCGTGGCCAGGGCATTAATTCTAATTAGTGGCATATGCCAGCAGATAGCGAATGGCAGGGCACACAGTGCCACGCAGTGCCACAGTCCATCTATCCCCCGAACAAACTGGCAAAAATTATGTTATTAAGCCTTTTGAATGCAACAAACTTTTGCGTGTCCCGATTATATGGCTTTGGTTATGCCACAAAATGCAGGCTTCGGTGGCGGGCCTTAACTGCAAATACTTGTGTTCACCAGAGACTATCCTTCCGTGCAGAAAAGTTTGCTCATATTCGGTGTTTCGCATTTTAATCTTAAAGAAATATACGAAAACGGAGCTCTCTCATCTCAAAACTCAACGAATAGGCCATGGAAATTCGGCACACTTTTTGAACGGAGAGTAGGCTTCGTTTTTAGCATCGGGGCACGTTCCCTGCACTTTCGAAATTGAATTTGTCCCCGCACAAACTGAGCTGAAGTACATATTTGAAAATGTCCTCTCTTGAAGACTTCTTCGCCAAGAAGGACAATAAAAAGTCCAAAAAAAAAAACCAAATTACTTGGCCACCGATGAGCTGTACAAAACGCTGGAGGAATCCACCAACCTGGCTGCCGAGGCTAGCAGCGACCTAAGCAAAGGTCTTAGCGACGACGGCAACTTGATGGAGGGTCCAACTGGATCGTCTGGGCAACCAGTCACCAAGCCGCTAGAATTCGGCGTGCAATTCTCTGACGGGATTGCCGAGGACGGGGACGAGGACGAGTGGTCTGATTACACAGACGAAAATCGCTACAATTATACAAGTGTGCCCCGTACCACCTGGAAGACCCTGAGCGGCACGCTTCTGGCTCCGTCGACCGAGATCAAGGCTATGGAGCCGGAACAGCGAGAGTCCGCCGGGGATGGCCTAGATGTTGGTCTGGCCAAGCATCTGGAGGAGGCTTCGGGTTCTGCCACCTGTCCCTGGCAGAACATGGTCAAGGAACAAATGGAGCTGAAGGAGCCGAAGGAGCCGAAGTCCGAGCAGCAGTCGGAGACAAAGATCGCATCCAAGAACACAGAGATAAAACCCCAGGTCTACATTCCGCCTGCTCTGCGCCAGAGCCAGGGCGATTGCCGCCAGCGACCCCAGATGGAGTCAGGCCCCCGCAAGCTGCCATCAGCTTTATCCATGGGAAAGGCCCAAGCCCCAGATATCCAGAGCTCGGAGTACTTTCCCAGCCTGAGCGGCTCCAAATCGCTCAAGCGCCCCAAGTAACCTCCGGGCTCCCACCGCAATTTGTTTTACCATTTTTGCTGTTCAAATTTACGGAGATCAATGACTGTTTAGCCGCCTTAAACGAGCAACCACGCAATAAAGAATAAAGCAGTCACTCCTGGCTTTCTCGTTAACAAATTTGCGCTCAACAGGCCCATTAGCATTACACGACTGTTTGGTTGCTCCCCGGTGAGTCGTTAGCTGTAAACGAGCCAAATATTTACAATCAAATCGGTTTTTAGCCCTAAATGCACCCACTGGACTACGAGCCAAACCAGAAACAAACCAGGCTGAGCTCTTAAATTTACTCAACGCAGTTTGAATTGTAATTATAGGAATTTTTGTTAACAAATTGAGTTAAAGGGGGCATATACATTGGACACATTTTGTTTTAAAAAATAGTTTTATTTGTAGAATATACTAGGAAAGTTGTATTGTCAAAACCGAACAATAACGTGGGCTTGTCAATAAAATAAAAAATTTAACATGTATAATGAATTAAATTTATTCTGTAGATTGTTGAAAAGAATACATTCTTTACTATTGTAAATACGCAGAATTTATTATTTGGATCGAAATAGATTCCCGCTAGATTTCAGCGAGCTGTACGTAACACTTGTCGGCAAACACCAATTTTTCGGCTCCACCTCGGCTCATCCTTCCATCGCTGCACCTTCAGGTGCTTTGGGGACTCCCATTGGTAGTAGAATTTGTGGACAAATCCTACATTCCTTCTAAGCAGGCCAACTAACAGTGGCCGCCGGAGGGCCCGTAGCAGGAGCAGCAGCCGTAGGGCCCGCAGGGACCGCAGCAGTGGTTGACGGACTTGAACCACTGGCCGTTGTAGGGACCGCACAGTAGGCAGGGTCCCAAGCCTCCAGTCGGTCCGCAGCAGGTACCTGGCATCGAGCCCATTCCAAGGTTGCACATCTTGCTCTGCAATCCGATTTTTACTCACAGAAAGAAAATATAGAATTTTATTGTTCTCACACTTACATTGTTTGCCTGTTTACGGAAGTAGGATTTAAATACCGAAAAATTTGGTTGTCGTTCGAAAGATGCTTTCCGTTTGAGAACCCAGACGAGAATGAAAAATGTTATCAGGCTCCTTCGACTCCATGACATGAGCCAGCTGACTTTGATTTCAAAGCCTTCTCTGTTCGATTTTAAGGCATACTTTATATATGAAAACCCATTTATGAAACGTTTAAGTAAATGCATTCAAAGTAAAACAGTATATAAATATAATGCCAGCAGTGTGTTATTTTTAATTTATTGTAAACTTATCTCTTGGGAATACAGAAGGAAGCTGCTAGCTATCTGCGAGTCCCATGGAATTCCACCTCATTGCTCGGCTTCAAATGCTTTATCCTGCTCCGCTTGGGGTATCCCCGTTGCTCCCTCCGAAAACTCCACGATATCATAATTTAGCCCTCGGCGCAACAAGTTGGAAAACTCCCGCAGCTGACTTTTCCTTTTCGCCTCCTTTTCATTGTTTTACCGAGCGAGCGCCGAGTTTTCTTAAGCATTTCATGAGGGGGCAATATACACAAACATATCCCTCGCCCGGGCCGGGATTCCGTCTTCTCGTTTACGGACACCAGAACCGGGATTCGCAGTCAAAGTGAAGTAAAGTCATTTGACAAGTTTTGTCACGTGCGTCACATGTTGGAATTCCCCCCTCGGCCCGCCAAATCCCAGCCTCTCCGTCTTTTCCCGACTCTTGCCTTTCTGGCTTCTGAGCATTTCCAGCAATTTTCCAGGCATGCCCTGCCGTTGTCGTCTTTTCATTGTTTCAAAATTGTTGCTCGTGTTGCTCCTGTGTTGTTGTTGACCCGGTTCTCTACTTTTTTCAGCTTACTCAGCAACGTTCCCTGGTCGCCGAGCGGGCTTCAGCCGGAGGAGCCCTTGTTTGCGCAAATGTGTTTGTGATTATTTAGTTATGGCATCTAATTGAGTTTTGTGTTTGCTTCGGTTTCGGAGGCGGGCCGGGGGTTAGGACTGTGGAAAATGCTTATACAATAGCTAATTGAGTTGATTACATACACATTGCCACGACACCGCCTTAAAGAAGCCTGCCGTCTGCGGCACTGCTACTCAAAAGTTAGGTAAGACTTTTAATCAGCGATAGATTAAGCTTTAAATACTAATTAGGATCATAAAAAATGTGCAGGATACAAAGAGATGTATCAAGCGGAGTCAACTTTAAAATCGTCCCAAATCTTGACTAATAACATAATAAATTTATTTGGAAATCTTATTTCTAAAGATTAATATAACATGCTTAAGTATCATACATATATGATTTTTTGTGACAGAGGAGAGTGAGCTCCATTTTACATTTGGGAATTTAAATATATAGTCGATATGCATCTTGCTATTGGGAATTCTTTGGTTAAACTGAATAAGATCTACCATTTGTTACCATTTATTTAATCCACTCACTGATACATACTTCGAATGGCACAAAAGAATTTATACGATACTCGGAGAAACTGAAAAGAAATCATGTGAGTATTCAATGAAATTTAAAAACTTGTTTCAAATTTATATTTACGCCGCTCATGGTCTCAATGGATATATCCAAAAATACGGTGGCCTTAAGGCAGACAGGCTTCTGGGCCCGCAGACATAGGGTAACCAGCATTTTTCTGAACCGAGGATCCGCCTCTGTCCAATTCATGTCGTAAGCGGCAGAGCTCACGTTTTCGCTCTGAAAACATTGAGCTTAAGTTTCTAAAATCAGGCAGGAAACAAATTGGCATACCGCATCGATCAGCATCTGGCTGAAGGAGCAGAGCAGATAGATCTCCACCAGAGCGCTAGTCAAGAGCAGCAATTGCTGGCCAAAATGTTCCAAACTGAAACCAAGGGTCAGTTGAAAGCCCACGTTGCACACGAGCAGCGAAGAGGCCAGAAAGTTCAACAGCAAAGGTATTCCAAAGATATTGTTCATTACATCAGTGAGTCTGCAAGAGGTTCGGCTTATACGAATAAGTTCCATAGTCAAGATAACTTACCCAAAAACTTGGTTGTGGTATGCAATCAGGGCTCGCAGGCTCTTGAGGTTCTCCTCTGGCTTGTGGCCAACCTTTAACTCCCTGAGAGCCCTGGTCAGTCTATCAAAGTGCATGATGACCTGCATGACCACGGCAAAGATCATAATGTCGGCGGAAATGTGGCCGCAGGTGGCTGCGAAGCCATTTATTGACTGCAATAAGAATGTTGGATAGTACCTCCAGCTATCGCGCCACTCCCAAGGAAGCTGGGATACAAAAAGCAAGGATTGCTTTGGACTCGATGAATGCAGTACCCAGCGCTGAATGACGTACGGCCCAAAACCTACTAGGACGTAGCTTGTGGCCAAGGACAAATAGAGGCCTCCAAACCCCTTTGCGAAGCGCCTGTATCGCCTGAAATAGTGCTTTACGTCGTACTGCTTTTGCTCGTCCTCGGTGTGTGAAGGGAAGCAGGACCTTAGCTGGCGCACCAATCTAATCATCTTATCCTTCTGCAACTTCACTGATACTGTCTTCAGGATACTGACGAGACCGAATATTCCGTAGCCAAGGACCTGCATCGACTCGAAGAAGTCTTCGTTGAGCCACGCTTGCTTCAGCTGCATGACTATATCAAAGAACACGGTGCCGACTTGAAACGCGAAAAGCAAATTCAAGGCAATACTGCTCTTCTTGTTAGATTCAAGGGGATCAACGCCCATGAAGCGAAAAAAGATCACAGGCAATCTCAGGAAATCCTCCAGAGTAATGTTCTGGTTTTTGGGGTCTCCAGCGGTAGCCACTTTTCGGCCAAAGAGCTTCTTTTTAATAAAAGTGATATCCATTGTCTTAAGTTCGACTTAACTGGGCAATCTAATCAAAAGGGTTCAGGCTTATATAGGCAGAAAGTTGTGAAAAAAAACCGCAATGTTTTCATTATCAATAATAAATCACATTGAAGGCCACGGCAGAAAAATCAATCAGAAAATATACACTGTTACACTAACTGTCTAACCCTTGTACCTAATTAATTTTATTTTCTGACTTTGGTCGCAATATTAGATTTCGTATATTGGAATGAAATGGTCATACTATTTACATTCGTGTGTGGGACTTAATAATTTGGCTGAGTGTCGACTTATAAGTATAACAAGAAAAAAAGCTAACTTCGGCATGCTGAAGTTTAAATACCCTTGCAGTAAGTAGAAGAAGAAGAAAGATGTTCTGACTTCTTCGCTTTCGCGGGTACTGAAATAAAATAATTTTTGCAAGAGAATAATATTGCCAGCGAAAAATGTTGCGAGCAACAAGGCCAAACATATATATATATATTCCTATGACAGCTATATGATATAGTGGTCCGATTTTGATAAAATTAAAATCGAAATTCTAGAATAATACAGAATGGCCATGTCTCAAATTTTATTAAACTATGTGAAAAATTAGATTTTTGTTCCTCAAAATGTACCGATCGTTCCTATGGCAGCTATAAGATACAGTCGTCCGATCTTGAAAAAATTAAAACTGGAAATATATAAAAATACAAAATGGCCATATCTCCAATTCTATGCAAATATGTTAAAAATTGGCTAAGTTATAATTTTTTAAATTAAAATTTACCGATCGTTTCTATGGCAGCTATATGATATAGTCGTCCGATCCTGCCGGTTCCGACTTATATAGTAGTGAGAGCATATAGAAGACTATCTGCAAAGTTTCATTCAGATAGCTTCAAAACTAAGGGACTAGTTTGCGTAGAAACGGACGGACGGACGGACGGACGGTCGGACAGACGGACAGACGGACATGGCTAGATCGACTCGGCTGTTGATGCTGATCAAGAATATAAAGACTTTATAGGGTCGGAAATGTCTCCTTCACTGAGTTGCAAACTTCTGACTAAAATTATAATACCCTGCAAGAGTATAAAAAGTAATTTGACAGTCACACTTTGAAAACTTTTGCGGTAGGATACGTGTTTTTTATTGGCCAGGATAAAAAGCCCCCACCTGTAAAAAAAATATTGATTAAAAAAGCGTGCCTTTGTTCTCGTAATTACTTATTTAAATTGGAAAGAAATTGGTTAACTATTTAATGCGTATACAGTGATTCAGTCGATTTTCTGTTACTACAAGATAGGCATGAACTTAATTTTAGAGAATTTCTTATCTTTTGTAACATATCGCTTATGGATATGGACAGGTATCGCACGACGGATGGAAGGGGTAACTCCTCTGGGAGGCACACGAAGGGCTCCGGCTATGAGCCTTGTCGGTATTTGGGAGTGGGAGACAATAGAATTCCAAAATTCCAAAAAACAGACTTAAATGGTATGGGTTAGCATAAATTATAAATATTATATATGAAGATAATAATAGCACAACATATTTCTCAGTAAATCTCTGTCAAATTCAATCTAGTTCAATCCCAAACAGTCAAGACAACCACCATTTGACTTCTCTTCCACCAAGGTGGATTCTATGCTTATCTATTGTAATTCAAGGCCAAGGCCGAACCGATCAGCTGCTACAAGCTAAAGAACATGCTTACAACAAAAAATATACACCAGTACGGTGTAAGTAAGGAGAGGAAAGAAAAAAATAGACGATCTTCGTGTTGTCACTCACTTATGCTTGCGGAAACTCCAACGACAAAAGGGCTTTCTCGTTCATTACCTATAAATACAGTTTGGAAAAATATTTCTGGGCAAAAAAACCATTTTTATATGCAGGACAAGCCACAAAGTAATAAAAATGTAAGGAAATTAATTAATTAAATATTTTTTTCTTTTCATAACCTTCTTTTTAGTTCTTTTCTAAGCTCGCCAAAAGGCAGCCAATATTTCTATTATCTTTCCTTTTATTCTATTTCCTTTTTTTCTTTTTCTCTAAGTGTAGCGAAGCTTAGCGGTGGCTCTTCTCTTCCCTTTGTCTGTCTACTGATCTTATTTTTTTTTTCTAATTACATTATCGGCTTTTCCATGAGGCAGAAAAGGAGAGAGAAAAGCTTATAGGGAGACGGAAGATAGCTGGTGTTAACCTATGTAGCTCATTGGCTTTTGAATTTGATTTTTTTTCTACTTGATTTTGGTTTCCCTTTCTTCTACTGCAGATAGAGCAACTTGAACTACTAGCTATGGCAGGATGTTCTTTGTATTATATTAATTTATTTAATGTTTCTTAAAACTATGTTTAACATTTATTGTCTTTTCTTATTTTCTGTAGACTTTTACACTCTTGTTCTTGTCTCTTTAAATTATCTTTTTCACTAAGTTCTTGTTCTTGAGTTTTCTAAATATCTTTTTTACCAAATCCTTATTCTTATCTTTTCTTCTTGAGTGCTCGTTAAAGCACGGTATCCAGACAGAAGAAAACTGTTCCAAAGCAGTGAGAGGGAGCGAGAGGCAAATAGTTTGGAACAGCTTGTCCCC
>VNJU01003359.1:0-20524 GCA_008042675.1 Drosophila seguyi
GTACCATTTGCTGGGGTCCTCTATGGATAGCTTTGACAGGACAGACACAATCGTGGCATTTAAGCGTTCTACTTGCCCGTTCGCTCTGGGAAGTCCAGTCGTTACTGCATGAAGTTCAATGTTCTCGTTCTCGCAATACTGCTTAAACTCGTCAGATGTGAATGCTGTGCCTCGATCGGAGATTATTTGAACAGGGTTTCCAAAAATGTTGCTTTGTGCCTCCAGTCTTGTGATAACGTCCTTGGATGATGTAGATTTCGTAGGATACAGCCAACAGAATTTCGTAAATCCATCAATGACAGCTAGAATGTGCTTGTAGGCCTTATGAGTCGATTCAAGCGGTCCCAAAAAATCAATGTGAAACGTCTAGAGTGGTTGATCTTCTTTCGGTAACCGGTGCAACTCTCCTTCTTTTTTGCCAAGCTTTCTGTTAGATACAATACACAGAATGCAACATCTAATCTGCCGTACAATCTTTTCCCTGGGGTTTGGGAATGTAGTACTCCTTTGCGATGATCTCTTTAGTTATCTTTACAGAAAAATGTCCTTTTTCATGTGCTTGTCGAATAATTTCTCGTTGGAGGGTTAGTGGCACAACTATTAATTCATCGTCATTGACCAGTTTGTAAAGAAGACCGGCTTTCAAAAAGAAATTTAATTTAATTCCTCGTCTTGCGATTGAACATATTTCAATTTAATATGCAAGCTTTCGTCAGATATCATCATTACAGGATAACGGCTTAAAGCATCAGCATGACGTATGCGTGTGCCCGATCGACGTCAAAGTCAAACTCTTGAAGTTCGAGAACCCAACGTGCGACTCTGGAGCAGACTTCCCTTTTTTCCATCGTCTTCGTAAAAGCGTTGCAATCGCTTATCAGCTTTAAGTGTATACCCAAAAGGTAGACTCTGAACTTACGAAAAGCTTCAACTACTGCCAGAATCTCTAACTCATAGCTAGAAAACTTTCTTTCCGCGTCCGTCGTTTTTTTACTCATAAAGTAAACAGGATGAATCTGGTTATCGTGAGGAGACTTTTGGAGTAGAACTGCTCCGAATCCGTCAATCGATGCATCAAAAATCTTGAGCAGTGGCTTCTGGGTAATCAAAGTCTTAAGCATGTTAAAAGCGGCAATCTCTCTATCAGTAAAGCAAAACTTGGCATCGTGTTTCATCAGATCTGTCAAAGGCTTGGCGATGATCGAAAAGTTCAATATAAACTTTCGAAAATATCCAACCAGACCCAAAAAGCTTTGCAGTTGCTTCTGGTTTGTCGGAGTAGGGAACTTCGTAACTGATTTTGTCTTTTCGTCTGAGATCAAAAGATCTGATCTTTTGATTTTCTATAACATGGCCTAGAAACTCGATTTTCTTCTTCAAGAAGCAGCATTTTTTTAGATTGATCACCAAGCCATACTCTTCACAGCGCCTAATGACTATCTTGAGATTGGATACTGCTTCAGGTTCGTTTTTAGCTGGAACTATGATGTCGTCGACATATGGAATCGCAATACCAGAACGCGTCAAATCACGGAAAATTGCGTTGACGTGCCTTTGAAATACGCCTGGAGAATTTGTAAGACCAAAAGGGACTTTCAGGAACTGGTACTGGCCATTGTGAGTTACAAAAGACGTGAACTTGCGGCTTTCCTTGTTGACGTTAACGTGAAAGAATCCGTTTTTGAGGTCAAGCGTGCTGAATATTTGAGCATTTTGCAAACGGTCCAGTTGATCTTCAATCAGGGGAAGGGGAAAAAGATCCCTGACTATTACCTTATTAATCCTTCTGTAATCAATGCAAAGTCGTGTTGTATTATCGCGTTTCTTTACTAATACGACCGGACTGCTGTACTCAGACTCGGACTGCTCGATGATTCCGTCTTTCAGCCATTGTTCGATTTGATCGTCGATTATGCATTTCTCGGTAAATGACATTCTACGCGGACGCGAATGCACAGGAGTGTCGTCTTTTAAAACAATGCGCATCTCGACATTGGTTGTTTTCGTGTTTGAAGGGTTATAGTTCTTAATCAGGTCGTAAACTTCGCGTTTTCCTTGACTGGTTGCATTTTCGTCAATGTTGATGTTTATATTTTCGGCACTTTCAACGTTAATTTTTATAAGCGAACTTATTTTGGTTTTCAGGATTTATAATTTTTATACCATCGCGGTTAATTTGAATTACAGCGTTGTTACAAAATTCTGCGCCTAACACAACATCTACGTCCAAAAAGTCTGATGAAACCACCAAAAAGTTTTCTTGAAATATATGACTGTCGACCTCGAATTCTTCTTTAAATGAACCGAATGGTTTCACTTTATTGTTATTTCCGAAACCGACAAGAAATATGTTTGCAGCGCTCAGTTTAGGCTTATTCCATTTTAAGTACGTTGTTTCACTTATAATGTTGTATTTGCTGCCTGTGTCGAGTAATGCTGTAAACTTCTTCTGCTGTATAAAAATGTCTTTACACATCGACAATTTATCACCGACAACTTTACGCGTATTGCTCGGATTTGCAACCGTTTCTATCTTACTTGAAGGACAGTCTTTTGATATGTGTCCAAAATTATTACAATTAAAACACTTCCGACCATTACTCCGATTAGCACACTGATTAGAGGTATGGCTAACCTCCCCACAGTTGTAGCAATGTACCTTTTTTTGCATGGAAGAGTCTTTCTGAGCAGCAGCGTCTTTAGGGTTCGGATATTTCAACTTCTCATCATAATTTTTTGATTTTCCACATTTCAAACGTATTTTCTCGTAACACTTCAATTTTTCTTTGAACTCTTTCATGTCCTTAGCATTATACAATATAGATTTATTCACACTCAAATCATTGATGCCATCGATTACGTATTGCATAAGAGCACTGTTGTCTACCCTGCCACGAGAAGCAACTTCCTTCATTTTTAGGAGATATTCTTGAACGTTTTCATTGTTTTTCAATTTTCTTTCGGTCATCAATTTATGTATCTGAGCACCTTTCACTTCGGCTTTGAACTCCTGGATCAAGGCGTTCTTCAACATTTCCCAACTTTTAATACCACGTTCACTCATAATGTACATTGAAGCCATATCTTCGAAATCGTCAATCCAAACCTCAACTGCGAGGCTTTCATCTCCACTAAATGGTCTGATTGAGTCCTCAATATCTCGAAAGTTCACTGAAAACCGTGCCGAACTCATGCCGACACTTTTGGAAGGAGCGTAATCGTTATTTTGGGACGCCACTGTTGAATTCTCCATATTGTCGTTTTCCGAATTTGTTTGCTTGCGTGTTTTGCTTTGCACGGATCGAAACTCTTCTTCATCGCTCGAACTTTTCGTCAATGCCTCGGCATTCTCGTTCTGTTTGTCTTCATCGTCGTCATTTTTGTCTTCTTCGTCGTCCTCTTTATCAGCGTCCTTAAGCAAATTTCCGGTGCGCAAATTTCGGAAAATATGTAACATCAAATCGTTCTTGTCATGTTGCAACCCCAATATGTTGCAAATTACAACCAAATCATTATTAGTTAAATTATTTGCGACATACGAAACTTTCTTATCAAACAGTCGACTACTTTCAGAAAATTCAAACCCCTCGAAAGAACGCAATCGCTTTCGGTTGTCTCAATCGCCATCGTATTCGTACACAAACTTATGCAATAGATCAACACATTTCTTTTTTTTCAGTTTTTAATGCCCGTAAAACAAAATCAAAGTCAGCAAGACGCGGCATGTTTCTTTTTATTCGTTGTACTCGTTGTTCTTGTCCTTTATACACACTCCTTCTGCTCGTCGTTTACATACACATACGCCATCATAAATGTATGTTTGCATATCAGCTTGGTATTTGTAGCCTCGTTTACACACATGTACGTCGTTTTCAATTTTTCTTCGATCTAGTTCTTGATTTTCTCAGCTTTTGTCGTTTTATATCGTCTTTCGTTTTAAATCTTCGTCGTTTTACTTTTGCACTTTTCAGATAGGTTGAGCCCCCATATTTGTGGGATTGGTTTTGGTTTTTAAGGGTAAATCCCACTGTTTTTATTTTATTTGATATTTAATAGTTTAATTAATGAAAAAATAGTGCTATGTATATATGATATAATATGAATTTGAATAGCTTTTAAATGGTTAAATTATATTTCGTCGTCGTTTGTTCGTCGTAATTTTTCTGCGTCTTCTCTGCGTCGTCTCTCGTTTTTCAACTTCTCGCTTTTTCACCTCTCCGTCAATCTTCCTTCCTCTAAACATATGATTTGTGGTGTGTTCGGCTGAACGGTGATGCCACCCCCATTCCCACATGTTTTTTATAATTATGTACTTGTTCTTTATTTTGTTTTTAATTTTATTTGCTTATTTTTTTTAATTTGGTTTTTAATTTTATGTATTATTTTAATTTAATTTGGTTCTTAATTTAATTTTTTATTTTTATTTAATTTTGCTTTTTAATTTTAGTTATTATTTTATTTTTATTTATTTATTTATTTATTTTTATTTTTTAGTTATTATTTGTTTTTACTGAAGACGAGGTCAGAATTGAGGCTAAGATCGATAGCACGTATTTAAAGATGAATATCAAGATTTTATATCCTAAATATAAATAATTTTTTTTTTAAACAGTTGACAGTTGATGTCCGAGACCTGAGAAAGACCATGGATGTTATGCCGGAGTCCCTAGGCTCCCTGAGGGAGCTGTGCATGGAGAAGCAGAGGGGAACAGGTTTCAGGAGTTAACCTTTCCAATTAAAAAGGAGGAAGATCTGTCTTCAATGAACGCGTCGATAAACTCTGAATCGAAAGCAAAATGCAGAATTTAGTATACCCTTGCAGGGTTTTATTAGTTTAGTCAGTAGTTCGCAAGGGTTATAATATTTTTTTCTTTTCAGAACACTCCATTAACAAATATTTTAAAACAAGGAAAAATTTCGAAGTCCCTGAAAAACATAATAGAGAAGACCTATTATTAGATTATAACGTCGAAGGCACCAAAAACAAAAAAGTCTGAAGGACCACGCTCATTCTATTAGTTCTCTTTTGGGTATAATTTTTGTAATTTTTGATTTTTTATTCTATTTATTTACTGTTAATTTTTTGTATATGCCATTGGTCAGGCTGACCTTTTGAAGCCACCGTTAAGGATCCTCACAAAGGTCCACAGAAATGCCAAAAATTTTGTATCAGAAAAAGAGGAAGGAGGAGAAAAGGGAAGTGATACTTTTAGAAGATGATTTTTGTATAGATTAAGGTTAGATGAAATAAATGACTAAAAATTAATTAAGAATCATTGATGAATCGTTGATTACTTATTGATGAAGAGGTGATTAGGTGTTGATGAATCGTTGATTAATTATTTATGTATCGTTGATTAATTGTTGATGAATCGTTGATTAGTCGTTGATGAATCGTTGATAAATCGTTGATTAATTTTATATGAATCGTTGGTTACTTGTTGATGAAGAATTGATTAATAGTTGATGAATCGTTGATTTATTGCTAATGAATTCATCAACATACACCCTTGTAGGATTTCGAAAACTTGAAAACCTTCAGCATCCTTTAGAACCTATCATTACGAAGTATCTTAGGAATTACGTATGGTCATTTGTTTGTTTGGGTTAAACTTCCTAGCAACTCCCGCAGCGTTATCAAAAATTTTCCCATTACGTAGTCTCCTTTACTATAATCGTTCGTTTTATCAGAATATGTCCGTTATACGCCTGTGCTCGATTTTAATTATCCATCGCCCTTTTTCCAGTTTCCTCCACAATTTCTACCTGAACTGTGTCGTTAATTTCTTCTAGTTTTCCCTAAAGTTCATCAATGATCTGACCCTTCTGCTCTACACCAGAGAGCATTTTGCTAGGAACCTGCTTAATACTTCAAAATTGTGCGAATTCGTTGTATGTGAAACAACTGCTTCCATTAAGAATATCATTTGGGTTTGCTATATGCCCTAAAATAATTGGATAAAGCTTTTAGAACTTCTTTTGTGTTTGTTGTCTTTTTTGTATAACGTATAACGAATTTTGTAAAACCATCTACTTTTAAAAATATGTGTTTATGCGCTCTTCCTGCCGCTACTAGTCCATAATGGTCAATGTGTAATAAACCTTCAGATTTTCCGGTGCTTGGAGAAAATGCTACACACTTTAAGCAATTTTCAATGTGATTTCTATATTTTTCCTTGATGTTTGTAAACCAATAACTCCTTGAAATCGCATCTATCATTTTATTTTTACCAATGTGACCAAGTTCATTATGGGACGGGATGTATTTGTAAATGCACACGAGACAGGGAACCCGGACTTGAGCGATCGTAGGGCACACGTTCACCCACCATCCTCATACAAAAAAGAGATGGGGTGTAATCGAAGAAGGGTGCTAGACTCGTAACGAAAAAAAACAAAGTAAATTTCTTTAAATTCCCTTGGACGCGCACCCACGACCCTCTCTTGAAAGGGACATAGTTTTCCCACACTCCTTCCACATACAACCGATCGAATGCTTGAAAGAACATGTTGAATTAGTCAACGCAAATGGGTGGGAGAGGGGTAAAGAGGTATACTTTTAACGGTTTCTCAACTATCTCGGAACACGCTTCAGAGGAGATAAAAAGGGTGGGAATGAATGTCAAGTGTTTCCCTAAACATTTTTGGGTATTTTAGATTTTTTGGTGTCTCTCAGTATAGACTAACCGAGTCTTAAGAATCACTTCTAGAATGATATTCGAATGATTGGGAGTATTCGAGAGTTTCAAAGTGCAGTTTAAAGCAAAATTAAAAAAATGTTTATTAAAATTAAAAAACAAAAAAAGCACTACTAAATAAGAAAAAACAATAAAGCCAAAGCTTTATCAAAACTTTAAAACAATCACTCAAAAACAAAATCAAAATCAACACAAAAATATATACCAACAACATCATCAACAACTACAACAACAACACGAATGGAATAACTCCTACCAGCAGTACCTTCCTCTCAATACCCAATGGCATCACCATGTTCGTACTGAACAACATAAACATTTTGCTACCCGACCCCTGGATGGACAAATTAAGCAAATCGTTGACGGGTACAAGGGACGTATTCTTCAATATATGTTTTTGAACCAGGGATCACCTCTTAGGACTCCACGAGAATTTCTAAATGAAGCGGGCCAAGCGCTGCTCACTCATATTAAAAGTGTGCTTTCCTTCCATACATACTCACAGATAAATTTTGAGATATATATGAGGAAATACTTCTCGATATAAAATCGTTCCAGAGTAAGATGAGTCTGGCTACGATTGGAACAAATTTAATCGACTTATACGATTCCCACACAAAAGAAGTAATTACCAAAATGGATGAGTTCCAAGAGACCTGCTCTGGGTGGACACTCACAAAAATTATAAGAGTCGAACTAAACATGCTTAAATGTGTCCCTCTAAAAGGATCAGAGTATTTCGATCTACCTGAATCCTTAAAAACCGGCGAGCATGCTTCAATGTACAAAACAATGATGTTTACTGTTTCAAGTGAGCAATTGTGTCAGCACTCAACCCAAAAGAGAAAGGGGAACGCTGCAATGCCTATGAAGTAGACATAATTTCTCCAACCATCATCACTGAAAAAATAACACTCGACTTTACTGGATAATCGTTTCCAATGAACGTGAAAAAAATAATGATTTCGTGTAGAAAAATTAAGAGAAAAGCATTAATGTGTTTGGACATGATGAGGAAAAGGATCAAGTTTTCGGTCCTCTTTTCTCAAATTGAACGGAGAAGAAGTGTTACATCAATTTGCTCTACCTCGACCCCCCATCCACATTATGGACATTATGTGTGGATTAAAAATATTTCCGGGTAAGCATCTATCAAAATCAAAGAAATAAAAACAGAAAGAGAAAAATAAAAAATAATAATAAAACAATATATAAATAAAAATAACTAAATATTAAAATTTATTTATTACATTTATTAAATTTTTCTAGTCTTTTTTATTACAGCCTTTTGTCATCTCAATTGGGAAAAAGTGGAGATATTTGTTGGTTCTGCAACAAATGTTTTTCCTACTCATCGAGACGGAAGGGGAAACTAAACTCAAGTTCAAAAATATTCATCGCCAGCTGGAGGTCGCCTTTGTAGTGTATGCTGACTTCGAGTGCATACTCGAACCTACTTCAATAGATGTAAGTGAAAAAACAAAAATAGTAAATAAGCACAAGCCAATAGCCTTTGCAACTCAACACTTGATAAATATGTAACAAAGACAGGCATAAATGTCGATTTGTCTGCTATTTTTAAAATTACATGACTCATGTAGTTCCCATACAAATGACTCATCAGGACTCTTATGATTTTGATGAGGCTCTAAACTGTCATATATGCAAAGGAATTTTAGGAAATGACAGAGTGAGAGATCACTGTCATTTTACAGGTCAATTTCGTGGTGCAGCATATTCCGATTGCAACCTAAAATACAGAACAGGAGATTTCATCCCGGTTTTCTTTCACAATCTATCAAAATATGATGCACACTTATTTGTGAAAGATCTTGGGGAAATAGAGGGTGACATCAAAATAATTCCTTTGAATAATGAATTATACATTTCAATGTCAAAATGTATTAATGGAAAAAATAACTTGGAAATTCGATTTTAAGATACTATTCGTTTCATGCCCTCTAGCTTAGACACCCTTGCAGGAAATTTAAATGAAGGGAATTTCAAAGTTCTTCGAAATTAATTTCCAAATACATCTGATTTTACTTTACTTCGTAGGAGAGGAGTATTCCCCTATGAATACTTAGATTCCGAAGACAAGTTGAGAGAAACTTGTCTCCCACCAAGGTCTGCGTTTTATAGCCACTTAACAAACTCAGAATGTTGTGAAGCTGTGCTGTTCAGGTTTGAAACCACTTCAAGTGTCAAACACTTAAAGATTACATGGAGTTATATCTTAAAACAGACGTTTTATTATATGATAACATTTATTCAGTCTGGAACTCAAGGGGGCTTAGTTCAAAGTAGTCATAGATACATGAAGGCAATCCACAAAATACCTTGAAGATGTTGATCCAACAAAGGAATCAGAGTCCCTAATGTATGTGGACGCAAATAATTTATACGGATGGGCAATGTCTGAAGCGTTGCCTTATGCGGGTTTTAATGGTTATATCAATCAGGATTAGATTTCTTTAATATTAATTCTATTTTTGAATCTAGTGAGTATGGGTATATTCTAGAGGTAGATTTTAAATACCCATACTCCCTTCATGATATACACAATGACCTAACTTTTTGCCCGGCAAACAGACTCGCTTCAAAAAATTCCAAAACTCCAAAACTAATTGCTGATTTGTGTGATAAAAATAAATATATCATACACTATAAAGTTTTACAACAGGCTGTTAAGAATGGATTGGAGTTGAAAAAAATTCATTCCATCCTTAAATTTAAGCAAAAACCATGGCTTAAGAAATACATTGACATAAACACTGAACATAGGACTAAGGATAAAAGTAATTTTGAAAAAGACTTTTTGAGCCTTTAAACAGCAGTGTATACGGGAAGACAATGGAGAGCAGCTTAAAGCTCAATGATATACGTTTAGTTACGGAATGGGAAGCCCCACCTGTGGGTCTACAAGGTGGGCGCCCCGGATTATGTGCGAGGGACTTGATAGCAAGATCGAATTTTCACAGTGCAACAAAGTTCACTGAAAAGATGTATGCAATCCAAATGAATAGATTGCATAACGTTTGTGATAAACCAACGTACTTGGGCTCGTAGTGTTGGAGCTATCAAAATGGAAAATGTATGATTTCCATTATTCATACATGGAACCCAAATTCCAATGAATTTGAATGAAATTAAATTATATGGATACAGATTCATTCATATATTATATTAAAACAGAAGATCTGTATAGTGATATTCGAGGGGATATTACTTTAAAATTTGACACATCTGAATATCCAGGTACACTTGATAGACAATAACATTTTCAGCAGTGTAACAAAATAAGATTAGGGTTTTTTAAGGACGAGCCAGCCGGAAAAGTGTGTAAAGAAAAACAAAGGTGTAAAGAGAAGCTGCTTACAAAAAATTACATTCAACAATTACAAAAATTTTTTGTTCTGTAGTGTATCTACCCTTTGTATATATACAGTAAATACATTGTGACACTTTGTCATAATAAATAATAAGCATAAACTTCACAAAAAGACCACCAACCATT
This sequence comes from Drosophila seguyi, assembly GCA_008042675.1. Lineage (NCBI taxonomy): Eukaryota > Metazoa > Arthropoda > Insecta > Diptera > Drosophilidae > Drosophila > Drosophila seguyi. Next base: position 10,216 of record VNJU01003359.1, read on the forward strand.
ACACAAGCACTCCAGCTCTTGAAATACGATCTAACGCTTATACATAAGCCGATCGTGGAGCGTGAGAATGCTGAGCATGCACTTTGCAGCTCAAGTGGTCAAGCTATGCATAACATATACATGCCTTCTGCATACATATGCATATGTATATATACCTTTAAGAATACATAGTCTTAAGTCTACCATGTGCGGATTAGCTGCGCCCAAAGACAGCAAGATATATTCATTCAAATAAAAGTATTCTAACTGATCAGACGCTGTGAAATCACGAATGCGAAAATTTATAATGTTACATGGCGACCGTGACTCGGTCTCGAGTTCTGCTGTGAACCTTGAGTAACTTTATGTGTGATTTGTGATTATGTTGTGTGCAAGTTGTGAAAAAAAAAAAACATTAAATTATGAACGCCTACATACAGCTGTGTTCAAAAATAGCAGTGCTCATTAGCTGCAACTACAATGCCTGCAAAGAAGGCAATAACAACCACAACAACAACAGCATAAATTATTAACAAACACACAATAACACACAGCAACAAAAAGCGGCAATTAATGGCAGATGAGCCACAATTTTCTAATGCGCAGCCCATAGTACAAAGGGACCTGCCAACGCTGGAAGAAGCGCTCCAGCAGAACCCCGCCGATGGACCACGCCCACTCACAATAGCTGAGTACCGGGCACGACAGGGAAAACAGGAGGTGAAAAAACACAAACGCTCTGGAAGAAGAATTAAACTCCTTTAGCAACGCCGACTGGTCAAGGAAATGACCCAGTTGGCTACATAAAGCGTATCCAAGAGATTGAAAACGAGCTTCGCCAAAGTGCGAAGAAACGCAAACGGGCTGCTTAAATGCAAATGCCCCAATTTGCCTCATTATTAAGTCTATAAACCCAAGCCGAGGCGGGAAACCGCTGCTTGGAAATCACTAACAAACAAAACTGATAGGATTTTATTAACAAATGTGGTTGGAGAATTTTTTTTTTCTTCCTCTCCCTATTGAATTGTAACACTGAATTGTGAGCCAACCACATTTCAAATCGAATATTTCCATGTCTCTGGCACTGAGTATATCTCTCAGCTGAAAACAACTTTGATAATGACAATATAACGGTCTTAAAAAAAAAAAACAAAAATACAGATCTGTGAAGAAGACACCATGTTTATAATAATATATGGCATTTTACCAATACCAATTTAAATTATCGTTTCATTGAATATATATCTCAAAAGTCATTCACTCAGATATAGATAGACATATATCAGTATATCTATATTGGCGCCACAATTTTAGGGCATTTTTACTCATGCATTTTTATATCTGTCCGATTTACTGCCTACTGTTGGCTTACCATAAACGCAGAGTTACAGAATATAGCTCGCCTCGACGAAGACGTCGAATGGAATTTTGAATACGTCATAAACCCAGACGCTTAGGTAAATTTTATAAATTGTATAAGTTTAATTGAATGGGCATAAGTGATAATGCCATATCAAAACTAGATCCCCCAAAAACCATAACTACGGAACCGTCGACTATGCTAGACCATAATTCAAATGTAGCGGACTCCACCGCAAATGTAATTAATACAGTTCAAGTATCACAGCCTGAACTTAAAACAATTACGGTACTCCTCATAATAGTAGTAGTACTGCTATGTGCGAGTATGATAACAAAATTATATAAATTACACAATAGGTGCCTCAAGAAAAGATACTTGAGTAACGCATTAGATCTGGATAAGGTCTAATTAATTGAATATCCAAAATCCTTGAACATTAAAAACATAACAAACAACATTGAATAGAGACCCACCAAAATACTAACACTAGAGCATGGAATGGCATGAAATATGCACATCAATTAAAAATATAAAAACTAAATTCGATAAGTCATATAAATGCTAGGCCTATACAGGCAGAAACAATTCAAAGACATGCATCAACATTAGTCGACTGCTAATATACGAACATAGGGAAACAATTAATTCAGAACATTGGTCTAAGTTATCAAGACTATTAATCCAATTTCGATTAAACTTGATAACAGTTAAAAGGAATTTTAGTTTGGAAATATCAATCCAACAATACTAAATACCCCTTTAACGATTGATGCAGACGAACAATCTGAATCGATAGAACCAGAAGAAATTGATTTAGAGGTCACCGAGTCGAAAAAAGAAGAAAAAAAAATATACCGACATCGAAGATAAAGACCTATTAAACCTAACAATACTAGCTATATTAAAAATAGAAAATATAATGGAACAGTCCAATAATGATTTCCTAAATACAGCATCAAAGCTTATACCTGACTTTGACGGTAAAGCTGAAAACTTAACAAGTTTTTTAGATGCTCTAAGTATAGTAAATTCAATCAAAGGAGAACATGAGTCTCTAGCTGTTTCGGTTATAAAAACCAAATTAAAAGGAACAGCAAGAAATCTGATAAGCAGTGAAACTACCATAACACAGGTAATTTCGGGTCTTAGAGGAAATGTAAAGGGCGAGTCAGTTGAAGTGATAACAGCAAAGCTGATGAACCTTCAACAAAAGAATAAAACTGCCAACCAATATACAAAAGAGGTAGAGCATATGACAAAAGCTCTTGAAAGTGGCTAGATCAAGTGATGGACTTTCACTTGATCTAGCCAATAAATATAGCACACAGCATGCTATCAAGGCTATGACCACAAACTGTTCCATAGAGAAAGTAAAGCTTATAATGCAAGCTGGTACTTTCAACAATATGAACGACGCTATCTCAAAGTTCGTTGGTAGCTGTACCGACGCAACTGGGAAGAGCGACGCAGTATTGTTCTGTCGTCAAAATAGAGGCAACCGTAATGGCAACTCAAATAGAGGCAGAAACAATTATAACAATTACAACAGGAACAGATATAGTTACCGAGGATACCGAGGAGGCGGTCACCGCGGTAATAACAATTCCAATCGAGGTAGAAATTATAACAACACAAATAACAGAAATAATAATGTTCGAGCAACACAGAGTGACTCGGAAAACTTCAATCAGCCCTTAGATGCTCAAAACAGAGCGTAAGGGTTCACGTCATAAATTTCGGACTCAATAGATTCATTACATTTCTTAGTTCAGTTTCTAAGAAAAATTTAACATTCTTATTAGATACAGGAGCGGACATTTCGCTCATAAAGGAAAATTCCGACATCTTCAATGACATTGAAGAAGACAATGTTATAAATATACAAGGCATAGGAGAAGGAGTAATAAACTCCAAAGGCTTGGCCTTTGTAGAACTGCAAACTGGAGGATATATAATCCCACACAGCTTTCATTTGGTTGACCCCAAATTTGCACTGCATTGTGATGGGATTGTAGGCCTAGATTTTATAAAAAAATATAACTGCATACTTGAATACAAACAGGATGGAGATGAGTTCATGATTAGACCAAATAACCTAAAATTCCCAATATACATGAAAATAACAAGTTCTTCGGGCAGTAATGATATATTTCTGCCAGCCAGATCCCAAGTTGTCCGAAAAATAGATCTAGTTACAAATGAGAATAACATTTTTATACCAAACCAGGAAATTCAACCAGGTATTTTTGTTGCTAACACTGTAGCAACTTCAGAAAGCATATTTGTCCGAGTATTAAATACGTCCAATACAGATCGGATAGTGGACGTGAAAGATTTAAAATTTGAGTCTCTATCAAATTACGAGATAGTGAAGGCCACTCCAAAGAATAGAGAAAAAGCAGTATTAGACCAATTGTCAGAGAACTTTCCAAAGCAATTTAAAAAAGAATTGATTGCGTTATGCACAGAATATAGCGATGTGTTCGGTTTAGATACCGAGCCCGTCACTACAAATAATTTCTACAAACAAAAATTGAGGCTAAAAGACGATGAACCCGTCTATATTAAAAACTATAGAAGTCCGCATAGTCAGAGAAGTGAAATACAAAAACAAGTCGAGAAGTTAATCAATGACCATATAGTTGAGCCATCAGTGTCTGAATATAATAGCCCACTTTTACTTGTTCCCAAAAAATCGTTACCAGGCTCAGAGAATAAAAAATGGCGACTAGTAATTGACTATCGCCAGATAAATAAAAAATTGCTTTCTGATAAATTTCCCCTTCCTAGAATAGATGATATTCTAGACCAACTGGGTAGAGCTAAATATTTTTCGTGTCTTGACTTAATGTCCGGATTTCACCAAATAGAACTTGATGAGGAATCAAGAAACATAACGTCTTTCTCTACGGACAATGGTTCGTATCGCTTCACGCGATTACCATTCGGATTAAAAATAGCGCCTAATTCTTTCCTGAGATTGGTGACAATAGCATTCTCAGGGCTCCAACCCCCACAGGCATTCATGGATGATTTGATAGTTATTGGTTGTTCTGAGAAGCATATGTTCAAGAATTTGACAGATGTCTTCAACCTATGCAGAACCCATAACCTGAAATTACATCCACAAAAGTGCTCATTTTTCATGCACGAAGTGACCTTTCTCGGTCATAGGTGTACAGATAAAGGAATTTTGCCTGATGACAAAAAATATGATGTCATTAAAAATTATCCAGTCCCGCACGACGCGGACAGCGCTAGAAGATTCGTTGCATTTTGCAATTATTACAGACGTTTTATAAAAAATTTCGCCGACTATTCACGGCACATAACTAGATTATGTAAAAAGAATGTTCCATTTGTATGGACAAGTGAATGCGAAAACGCATTCCAATACCTGAAAGAAAATCTCATGCAACCAACGTTGTTGCAGTACCCAGACTTCAGCAAAGAATTTTGCATAATAACTGATGCAAGTAAACTGGCTTGTGGTGCTGTATTAACACAAAACCACAATGGAGTTCAACTCCCCATAGCCTATGCTTCAAGATCATTCACTAAGGGAGAAAGTAATAAAAGCACTACGGAACAAGAGCTTACAGCAATTCATTGGGCAATAGTACATTTTCGACCATATATTTATGGCAAGCACTTTACAGTGAAAACAGATCACAGGCCTTTAACTTATTTATTTTCTATGGTCAATCCAAGCTCGAAACTGACAAGAATGCGGTTAGAACTCGAAGAATACGACTTCACTGTCGAGTATCTAAAGGGCAAGGATAACTTCGTGGCAGACGCTCTGTCACGAATTACAATAAAAGAATTAAAAGAATTACAACACCAAGTCCTGAAAGTCACTACCAGGCAACAAAGTAGACAAGAAAATATCTGCGCAGATAAAAATAAAAAACAAGAAATCTTGCTTAGGCAAAATCTTGAAAAAGCTTCTAAGCCCAACGTATATGAAGTCATTAAAAATGACGATGTACGAAAAGTAGTGGCCTTGCGTATGAAAGAAAGCCTATGTTATTTCAAACAAGGCAATAAAATCATTGCAAGAATAAATGTTGGTGATTTGTACACTAATGGAATTCTAGACTTAGGTCAGTTTTTCCAAAGGCTCGAATTGCAGGCCGGTATGCAAAATATCACTCAACTAAAATTGGCACCGCATGAAAGAATCTTTGAACATGTTTCAATAGAGAATTTCATAATAATGGGCAATAAATTATTAAAGAATTTAAGAGTAGCGCTACTCAAGCCGGTGACCATAATTAAAGATGTAAAGGAGAAAGAAGCTATATTGTCTACACTACATGATGATCCTATGCAAGGAGGTCATTCTGGCATAACTAAAACTTTGGCCAAAGTAAGAGTAAGACACTACTATTGGAAAAACATGACTCGTGAAATAAGAGAGTAGATGTCCAAAATGTCAGATGTCGAAAACGACAATCCACACAAAGACCCCTTTACAAATAACTGATACTCCAATATGTGCTTTCGACAAAGTAATAGTGGATACAATTGGCCCACTACCCAGGTCTGAAAATGGTAATGAATATGCAATAACACTAATATGTGATTTGACAAAATATTTCGTTGCCATTCCAGTACCGAATAAAAATGCAAATACTGTCGCTAAAGCAATATTTGAATCCTATATACTGACTTTCGGTCCAATGAAGACGTTAATTTCGGACATGGGAACCGAGTATAGAATTCTGTAATTAGTGACCTGTGCAAATATTTAAAAATTGACAACATAACGTCAACGGCACATCATCACCAGACAGTGGGAACAATCGAAAGAAGTCATAGAACATTCAATGAATACGTACGTTCATATATATCAGTCGACAAAACTGATTGGGATGTATGGCTTCAATATTTCGTTTATTGTTTTAACACGACCCCCTCTATGGCACATGATTATTGTCCATATGAACTAGCTTTCGGCAAACAAAGCAATTTGCCTCAACATTTTAATACGGTAGATAACATTTCTCCGTTGTACAACTTAGATGACTATGCTAAGGAAGCTAAGTTTAGGTTAGAAAATGCTTATAAGCGAGCAAGAATGTTGTTAGAAAAACGTAAGGCTAAGAGTAAGGAACAATATGATAAGAAAGTTGTAGATTTTAAAATTCAAGTAGGAGATAAGGTTTTACTTAGAAATAAAACTGGCCATAAATTGGATAAGGTATATATAGGACCTTTTGAGGTCACAGGGATAAATGATAGGGATAATATAATAATAAGAAGCAGTAAAAATAAGCTGCAAACAGTACATAAGGATAGGTTAAAGATATATAATCAATGAAACGTAAAAAAAAAATAAAATAAAAAAAGGTCTGATCAACCGAAAAAAAAAAATATATATATATAAGGTAAAAAAAAAAGAATGTGCCTTCTTCTAAGAAGATTAAAAATGAAAGCATAAGTAATCGCAAAAAAAAAAAATTATACAAAACGTTTTGAAAATGTTTTTTTTTCTAATAATTAAGATAGTTAAGAAATAGTATATTAACAAAAAAAATAAAATGACTACATATATTACGTTATTTCTTTAAAAAGGGAGGTGTAGTGTATCTTCCCTTCGTATATATACAGTAAATACATTGTGACACTTTGTCATAATAAATAATAAGCATAAACTTCACAAAAAGACCACCAACCATTACACAAGCACTCCAGCTCTTGAAATACGATCTAACGCTTATACATAAGCCGATCGTGGAGCGTGAGAATGCTGAGCATGCACTTTGCAGCTCAAGTGGTCAAGCTATGCATAACATATACATGCCTTCTGCATACATATGCATATGTATATATAACTTTAAGAATACATAGTCTTAAGTTTACCATGTGCGGGTTAGCTGCGCCCAAAGACAGTATGATATATTCATTCAAATAAAAGTACTCTAACTGAGCAGACGCTCTGAAATCACGAATGCGAAAATTTATAATGTTACAGTTCATAGGACAACAAGAAAGTGACAGTATGTATCTCTTTAGGTCTAGGGGGCATGAAATAAATACATAAAATTTCTAAAATAACATCAGACAATAAAGATGACAAAAGAATAATTTTTTGTCAAGACGGGATTTCGACATTTGCGATAGGGCATGATAAAACAATAGTACCCGACGTAATGGGTTGCATATCAGCTCTAGAAGTTAACTCGATGGGTTGGTCTAATGTACTTATCTCAAATGAATCTCTACTTAGCGAAGAAAAGAAAAATTATCTCAAAGGAAAATTGGATAAAAATAAAAGTGCGATCGACAATTATGAACGAAATTTAGTTTGGCATTATATTAAAATGGCTAAAATGGAGAATCCAGACATTGTAATTTAAAAATCTAGTCAAAAATTTGTAAATAAAGCGAATGTATATAATTATTGTAAGTACAATTGGCAGCACGTCGATCCTCATGCCACATATCGTATCCCTTAATATATATCGCGTATATTGTTATCGCATAAAAGTATTCTCTAAGCTACTACCTATTCATCTCTATCGCAAATACTGTGTAAAACCCCATCGATTTACTAATCCTTAAATAAAACTATTACTCAACGTAAAACAACAACAGGTTATGGACACAGCACGCTTCCACTGCGCCAGAAGATAGTTAGAAGAAGGATAGTAAACAACTGCGAGGTTATTGGCAAATTTCAATTTGTGGTGAAATTGCCGACACACACACGCATACACTTTATATGCACGTACGAGCCTGAGACTTCTGGGGATAAAGAAAAGGCGTCTGATTGATGACAGAAAAGAAAACTAGTTCGTTGCTTGTGTAGCTTCGAAAAGCCGTTGCTTGTGTAGCTTCGTTAAATGGTTGCTTGTATAGCATAACTAAATCCAAATGAAGGAGAAAAGTGAGTGTTGCTAGTATACGCATAGAGCCCTTGGGCAAAGACAATTTCGACACCTGGAAAATACAAATGCAGGCGTTGTTGATCAAAAACGATTCGTGGAGATATGTCAACGGGACTCTTTTAAAACCCCAAGATAACTTCGTACAGTGGTTAAGCAAAGATGCAAAGGCTAAGTCTGATCTCATTTTGGCCATGTCGACATCGGAACTAAGGCATACTAAGAACTGCGAAACTTCAAACGATGTATGGAGAAAGCTTCATAGCACATATCAGTCTACAGGGTCAGCCCGTATAGCCGCATTGTTGAAATCCCTGATTCTACTGAAAATGAATGCAGGCGGAGACATAAGAAGTCACATAGATAAGTTTTCCGATTTAGTAGACAAAATAAATATCATGAATATCATGAATACTGACGATCTGTTAACCATCTTGCTACTATACAGTATCCCAGAGGAATACGAACAGTTTCGAATTGCGATTGAAACTCAAGAAAGCTTAATCTCAACAGAGGCACTAAAAATAAAGTTATGAGATGAGTACGAGGCAAGAAACTGAAATCCAACCGAGTCAACGCCGGGAGCATTGATTTTGCACAAGAAGTATAATCCCAGCACACCGAAACTACCAAACACTAATCAAAAGCTTAACTTTAAATGTTACAGCTGCGGAAAAGTCGGCCACCGCGCAGCTGATTGCAGGTCAAAGCAAATGCAGAACCTGAGTAATAGCATGTACATCAACATAGCTAATTATACAAACAGTGATTGCAGTAACTGGTGTCTCGATTCTGGAGCAACGAACGCGCTCTACGTGCCGGATTTAAGGACCAATCTATTATCGGTCTCAAAAATATGTGAACACGGCTTCAACGTAATCTTCAAGAAGGAAAAAGCTGAGATAGTAAGAGCTAAGGAAGGAGAAATAGTTTTTACAGCTCCCCGTCAATTGGACTTGTACCAGATCGAAGAAATGCACGAAAGTAGCCAGCTCGCTACAAGCAAGCGAAACAGCATCAAAGAATGGCATGAGCGTTTCGGCCATTTAAACGAGGTTGATCTAAAAGAACTGATCGGAAAAGGCAAAGTTCAAGGAGCTAAGGTAAACCTAAAAGAGACTCTTCCAATTTGCGAAATATATATCAAGGGGAAGCAGTGCCAGAAGCCGTTTCCAGTATCAAATTCAAGAGCAAGGGGTGTGCTCGAATTAATACACACAGATGTATGCGGGCCCATACGTGTCAACAGCCACGGAGGCAGCCGTTACTTCTTGACGTTTATAGATGACTTCTCGAAATGGTGCGAGCTCTACACCATTACATTCTACATTCTCTCTCCTCTACATTCGAAATAGATGCCCTTCACGAAGCCTATGCGGAGAAACACCTTTTAAGTTATGGAACAATCGCATCCCAATCGTAAGGCATATGCAGAAGTTTGGTCAAATTGCATTCTCGCTGGACAAACGATCGAAGAGTAAGTTCAGCTCGAAATCCAAGAAATGTGTATTCGTTGGATACTGCAGTGATGCCAAAGCTTACAGGCTGTACGATGAGACGTCGTTTTCACCAACTCATTCTGGCACGAGTATGAAGATTTCATGGAATTTTCAATTGATATCGACCTTGAACCAGTATCAGGCGATCCCACAGAAAATGACGACCCAGATGACTACAAAGAGAATCGACCAGATAATCCCGAGCCAGAGGACTCCGAGCCAGATAATACACAGGCAGAACCTGAAGTACAGATGAAACGTGGTCGCGAAAGGCTAAAAAAGCAATTAACAGGTAAACCAGGAAGGCCCAAATTAATTTACAACCAAATAATTGCAGATCAAATCGAGGCATCCAACCAGCAGCAGCTCAAATCCGATCAAGAGGATATATTTTACGAAGCCACCTCACTCGCAATGGAGTCAAATGAACTAACTGCAAGCGAAGCTCTTAAAGGTACGAACGCTATCGAATGGAAAGAGGCAACCCGGTATTCCATAAACGGACCAAGCATGTTGACATCCGGCAGCATTTCATTCGAGAGCTGGTTTTTTTTTTTTTTTTTTTTTTTTTTTTT
>VNJU01003360.1:0-16965 GCA_008042675.1 Drosophila seguyi
CTTTCTCCTTTCAACCCTTGACAATTTGTCAAGTCCTGGTCATCTGGCGGCGGAATAAGGGCACTTGGGCAGTGCATTTCAAATGAAATGTAATTGCTGTGTAAGCCCTACCCATTAGGGCTCTGGCAAGTGCGTGGGCCACACATAATGGCCATGCAAATAGTTTGAGTAGACCAAAACAGAGAGGAGCCGAGTTGGAATTAATGGAATTGCATTCCGGCAGCAGAACCCCGCTTTTGTGGGCGGACAACGGTCTAACTTGGCCTAATTGTTAGCATGAAACATGGAAATCTATCAGTGGGTGTAAAATATTTTAGGAGTAAACGAAAATGACTTCAAGTCTAGCAAAAAACTAATATTCTAATAAAGTTGTCTGTTTATTTATATATATTTCTATTTTTTATGACATTTATCCTTGTGATATGAAACTCATAATTTTGGTAGTAAAATATAAAGAAACCTATACACATATTCCTATATTTGCATGCGAACCGATATATCCTGCAGTTAGATATTGGATAAAATGCAATTTAGAGCCCAAGATATATATATATATATATTGCATAAATACATATTCCGCACGGCTGACGAACTTTGTCCCCGGAAACATTCATTTATGGACAATTCGTGCATGCTCGCATTTCATTGAGCTCAAAGGATGCACTGACATAGGAAAAGTGTGGAAATTTATTGCCAATTTCTATGCATCCCGATATATTTACCCGCGCTGCAATCCACAGGCATGGAAGACCCCAAAAATATAATTAGTTTTTGCGATGGTAGCTGGGGACGCGCACCAAAGCGGTGCAACCGGAAACCATTTTATGAAATATTTTATTTAATTATTTCGAATATTGGAATCACTCTTTTCGCATCTCCCAAGGGGTCACCGGGATAGTTTGGTTTTGGGTTCCGGCCATTTCTGTGGGCCGTTGCTTTGCGGTGATAAAATTTTGACAGAGGTTCCACGGAATCCGGAATTTCCCGTCCCACAGGTTGAACTAATTAGGCAGCGCACCAAAGCGAAAATTTAGGTATTACAATTTGTTGAAAGCTGCAAATTATATTTATGAATCGGTGCAATAATAACGCTAAGCCAATGTGCAAATTGTTTTGCCTGTGGTTGCCATACCATCACGTGGTGAATGTTGATTTAACATGGTGATGGGATGGTAAATTCTCATAGTTAAAACTGTGTCTTTATGTTGAAGAGAAGGGATTGAAAAACAGGTACAACTGAAGGCTACAGAGGGTTTATAAGTATTTTTTTGCTTTTATTCTCTGAAGAAGTGGTTAAAAAAGCCACTGAAAACTTTGAAATAAATAAAGCTTAACTGTCGTGACCAGAACTTCTACCTTTAGCTTCCCGTCACCTTCAGGAACACGTCTTATCGACTCCGCCATTGCAATTACCAGTGGGCTTCCATTGCACCCTGGAAAATAAACTCGGCTTGGATTCCCCGACTCAATCACTTCAATTAATGTCTTGTCAAACCGTGCAAGCAATTTGCTCCTGCCCCAATGGAGCACCACCAGTCGCTGATTATTAGAGGAAATGCCAATAAATTGCAGCTTTGACGTGTGTGTCCCATTCCAGGGACTCCGATTCCACTCCCCGCCGGAAGCATGTGCGTGAGCTAAGTGCGGCCAAAGTTCAAAGGCGAGTCACACGTTAAACGCCCATTAAATTAAGCCTCGATATGAATGCCCCAATCCCGGCCCCAAGTCGCTGTTACTGGTCCTGCTCTTACTCCTGCTTCCCCTCCTCGAAGGGGTCACATGTGATTAGACCTGGTCGCGGTCACGCCAGCCGAAAGCCCTTGGTCTTCCCCGCTGTCCTACCGCTGTCCCCATTGAGCCATAAATATTGGTAACACAATCTAAGCTCTGTCGGGGTCAGGACTTGCGCTTGAGGTGCGAAAAGTGGCACCACCAGGAGGTACACACACCCACTCATACACACGCCACATATGGCTTAACTTTGGCCCTCTCCAAATGCCGCGCCGCTCCGCTTTAAATCGCTACAAAATTGGTTTTCAATTTTTAAACGCCTCTGCAGGCTATCGTCGGTGAGGTGCCAGGTCCTAGGTCCTCGGCCTCTGCCTCTCGTATCCTTGCGTGCCTTTGCGTCTTGTCCTTTGTCGACTTAAAGCCACCCAGACATACACTTGGAACCTGGCTTGGAATTATATTTGAAATGAGAAAATTTGATTATTTAATAACAAAGTTAAGGAAATTCTTATCTGAAGTAATTTCAACATTGTAAATACATTTCAATAAAAGAAATAATAATGTTATTAATTAATAAATATTTACAACCACTAGAGCTCTTTGTCCCTTAATTATTTCTTCCTGTATTTTAAGTAAAGCGTGAAACATTTTCTTTACCTTTTCCTAAATCAACAAAATAGTTACTAAATATCTCTATTTTCATGCCCTATTATTTCCCTTAAAGTTGTATGTAAAATTACCTGTTGTTTTTTCGTAGTGTACCTGTGTGTATTCCTACTCTTATGTTTTATACATGATTTTTCCATGCTCTCGCCCCGGATTTTGTGGAGTAGTTTTCCTCTGGTGGTGCTCTGGCAGGACGGCCAGGCCATAATTCAAGTGAGGCGTTAATCTGTGACACCCAATGCTCGCCAAAGCCAACAACATGTGTCCGGGATGGGACTCAGCCTCGGAGCTGCTGTGCTGCACAGCCTGAGATGTTTGTAGTTACCCCTTGCACTTTGTTGCCGGATGACAAATGGTACACAGCCCTGAAAAGGGTTAATTACTCAAAGGGTCAAGCGATTGACCACTTTGTTTCTTCGTTTCTTTTCAAAATTCCCTTTTTTACAGAAAGCTCTTCTTAAATTTCATAAATGCCTTTAAGTTTTGTTTATTTTTTAATATTAATTATTAAACTCTTAATAATTCAAGAAGCTGAATAGAGAAAACCTTCTGAAGAAAAGCATTTCTGAGCTCACAGTAAATCCCCTTGCTGCTGGCGCCACCTTCTGGAAAATAATGGAAACAAAAAATACCCCTAGGGAAAATTTCCCTCAGATTTCCCTTTCCCACAAATTGCAACAAGACTTTGTTTGATTTTGGTTTTTTCAAGTTTTTTTTATTCATTTTTTTGTTTTAGTTTTTCTACTCATTGTTTTTAACATTTTTTTGTGTTGGTAATTTTAAAAAAATTTTTTACTTTTTTTTGTTTACGTTAGTTTAGAAATTTTTTGTGGTTTTCCGTTTTACATACATGTACATATCCATATATGCATCGTATAATTAATTATTAATATAATAATAGTAGTAAATATTACTCTTTATGGTTTAAACTATCACGTTTTTCACAATAATCATTTCTTTCGTTTTTCTTTTTTGTTTGTTTTTTTTTTGTGGTTTCTTTTTTCCTTAGTTTTCCTCTCGCATTTTCCATATTTAAGTGGCTTACAAAATTACTTTAAATAGAGTTTCCATTATGTTCATTTCGTAGGTATTCTTTCTCTCTGTGTGTGTGTGTATCGTATTCGTAGACTTAAACGCAAATTATTCATATAAAAGTTTGCAAACTTAAAGTCACACATACAAAGTCTGTGATCAAGAGGGTGTGTGTGTGTTTAGGTGTGTATAAACTAAGGTCAACACTTCATGTGAAAAACAAAATAGTTGTGGCAGAACTATGTATAATTACGCAACAGCCGAATGAATTGTCCTTGGACCTGACCTCTCTCTCTTTCTCTCTGTGTGATTTGCATTATATTTAAAATTTATAATATTGATAGGATCGTTAAGCTCTTACAGAAGCGTCTGGCCAATGTGTTGTGCTGTGTGTGTGTTTGTGGGTAAAATTGATAAGGCGACAGTTTAAAAAGATAGGTAGCGGGGAAATATATACATTTACAAATATCTAATGATTAGAAAATAATATTTAATGAAACGCTCTTTGCACTTTTTTCGTATTTGTGTGTGTATGTGTGTGGCTGATGAGCTGAGGAGCTGAAGGACCTTCCGGCGACGAGAGTTTGCTAACTGCATCGAACTACTTCACCGTTCGCCTCTTATTTAGTTTAGTTATTTAAAGTCAGATGCTGTGTCTCTCTATATACGCGTAGATATTATATATATATTCAGATATATATATAGTTATTATCCGTATTAAGCTTAGATTTGATTTCTCACATATGTTTTAAATTTAGATTTATTCACTATGCGAAACAAATTTCATTATCTCTTATTGTGTTTTTTTTTCGCTTGCATGATTTGCCTCGTTTTTTTTTATAAAGTTTTAAACTTTTTTTGGACATGACAATTTTTGTTTTGTTTTAAAATTTTTTTTTTATATTTTTCAAGGATTTTGTTTGGTTTTTTTTTGTTTGTTTTCGTTTGCTGTAATCGTAGTTTTCTCGAATTAAAAATTAACAAGTGCAAAAACTAGGGATAAAAACTAAATGGTTTTTGACATGCTTCTAAATGCTTGGCGGGGTACGAAGTTCTGTGTGTGTGTGTGTTTCGATATAGACTGGGCGGGGGGGGCAGTGCAAGGTCAAGGGCAAGGGCAAGGTCTAGAGCAAGGATAAGCTATTCCTATTCCTAATCCGTTTGCGGCTGCGCTGGACTTGCTTGCTTGTGGTAAATGCTTAAATAACTAAAATTCGCTGGCACTTGAGCCCCGCATGCCTCCATTGGGCGGTTAAGGACTACAAGTTCTCGTTGCCTCTTACAACATTTTACATTTTACATTTGCGCTTAGGTCGGATGACACAAAAAAAAGTAAACAATAAGAATATATAGTTAGTGATCGTATATATATATATGCATATGTGTTCTCACTGTGCCATTGCGCTATATATTTTCCGTATATATATATATATATATGCATCTTTGTAATTTACAAAATGTATTTGCATTAAGATCATTTGGTTTTGTGTTGCGTATCAATTTCGTTTTGATTTCTATTCAGATTTGTCGTTAGGTAGTAGTATTTGCATAGGGTTATTCGTTATGGTTATCTTTAATCGTATATAGTACAACAGTTCATGGCATTACGTCAACTATCAACGCTGCTCTTAGTAGGAAAATCTTTTGCCTTGATTTTTATTTCGCAAACCAAAAAAAAAATTATAATAGTAATTAAGGGGAATAATAATCAATAAACAAAAACAAAAAAATAAGGGTAATCGTTTTTGTTTCGTTAACAAGATCATGGCTGGTTGGCACTGGTACAAAGCAGACAGACCCCGCTGTGTGTTGTGTGTGTGTTTGTTTTGGGTGCGTGAGTGGTGTGTGCTAACAACAAACATTGAGCATTTTGTAAGCAACCATTTTTTTATAGTTTTCAATTGTTTTTTGTTTTTTGTCGAGGGTATGCGAGAAACAAACAATTAGGAAGAATCGTAACTACTAAACCAACGCGCTAAGCAAATTGCAATAAACAAATTTCAAAAATTTCACTTAATTATGCTAAAAGCTAACACGACTGTTCCCACATTACGCTTGACTCGAATACTACAAAAGAATAAGAATAATAAAGAATGAATAAACAAAAGAGTGTGGTGGAGAGCAATGCAAATACGAGTGCCTCTCTGCATTGTCGTGTACATTACTTCTGCGACGACGATGAGCCCGATACGGTGACCGCTGGCGCTGCTGTTGTAATAGTTGTGATGCTGCTGCTGCTGCTGCTGCTGCCGCTGAGGATGTGGTTGCCGCTGTTGCAGCTCCTGATGTGCTGGCACGGTTGGCTGCTGTGTTTGTCTGTGAGCCAGCGCCGGGCTTGGGCTTTTGCTGCTGTTGTCGTTTGTGTGGCGCCAGGCCAGTATTGCTGCCGCCGCGTCGCAATTCGTTCTGCG
Organism: Drosophila seguyi; assembly: GCA_008042675.1. NCBI lineage: Eukaryota > Metazoa > Arthropoda > Insecta > Diptera > Drosophilidae > Drosophila > Drosophila seguyi. The sequence goes on from VNJU01003360.1 coordinate 5,841, forward strand.
ATCCCTGATTGCGATTCGCCACCTGCGGCTTATTGCCCAGGGAACCGCTGCGAATGCGCACTGTGCTGCTGCCGAAGGAGCCAGTGCGTCGTCGGTTCTGGTTCTGCTGATTGTAGCCGCCATATCCCTGCTGATGATGCTGGTGTTGCTGGTGATGCTGCTGTTGCTGTTGCTGCTGCTGATGCTGCTGCTGGAGTAGCCTACCCACATAGTCGCTGCGGTTGGTGATGGTGGTGTTGAGGCGACGACCGCCGGCCGTAATCACAGCCGTGCCATCGCTCTCAGACACACTGCGATGCCTGTTGAGTTGGCGACCTGGATTCAGGCTGCCCACTCCCTGCAACATCTCATTGATCTCCGGTTCCACCACACGGAAGTCTTCGATATTCTTGAAGCTCTTCAAATACTCCGCCAACTTGGGCTGCACCTCCAACTTCTCGCCGTTCTTGTAGTACTTCAGGAAGGCCCAGAACTTCTCGAGGCCGTAAAGTTGTCCTAAGGAATATGAATATAAATTAAAAACTATATTAATTTAGAAATCTTTGTGTATTCTTACCTGTCTCATAGTCGGCGACAGTCTCGTCCTGGAAGTCCTGATAGACGTTCGGCCTGAACTTCTTCTCCAGACCGTACGAGAAGAACCGGAAGAGGCACTCCAGGCCATAGCGGAACCCGTTGCCGGCATCCTCCAGCGCCAGTGTACGGAACTCGTTGTACATGCTCTTGTTAAAGTTCTCGCGCAGGAAGAACGACCAGAAGCGGTACAAGGTATTCATCTCCTGCGACTGTCCATAGCCCAAGCGCCGGCGCTCCTTCAGGCAGCGGGAGTGGTACTTGTGATAGACCTGCTGGGTGAAGTTGTTCTCCTTGAGCAGCGCATGCGACGGATGCTGGAATATGGGCAGCGACTGTGGCACCGATGAGCCAAAGGATCCGTATGACGAGGTAGTGGGCGATGTGCCCGCCGAGGAACCCATAGAGGTTGTGCGTGGCCGGTGCTCGACGGTGTCGAGCAACCAACCGACGTGAGCCTCCACGGGCGGATTGGCGGTGTGACGGAGTTTCCTCTTTCTGGGTGTGCGGGGATCGATCGAATGGGAATTGGGTGCAGCATAAAAGCGGGCACGTCGAGACTTGAGTGTCGAGTTCAGCGTAGAGTTGAGGGTAGTGTCACCCACAAGGGTTTCATCGGCATCCAGATCGTGTTCATTGAATGGCGGCGGTGGTGGTGCCAATTGCTGTGGCACCGCCGATTTGGCACGGCCACCAGCGAGTTTCTCAAAGTCAGCCTGGGAAATCACTTTGACAGTCTTGTAATCGGGCTCCACATTGGTGGTGGTCCACAGATCCTCCTCGTAGTTAACCAGCCCATCGTTAATGATGTTCTCCAGATCCTGGGTGATTTTGGTGCGAGATGTAAAGTCAGCGGTGCGATCGTAGCCCTCGTGTTTGGGTGCCCTGCCCACTTGGGCAACAATCAGCAGCTTGTTAATGTCACGGTCGGCAAACTCATAGTCGGATTCGTCGTCGTCGGAGAAGTTCTCGGTGAAGTTGTTGATACGTCCGGTTCCAGGGGGTAGGGGGTCCATTAGCTCCTCGTCAAACTGGAAGTCTAGTTCTTCCTTTTCGGCATGGCACTGAGCGGATGGCGGAGCAGCTGTTTTGGATGAGGATTTGGAGTGGGTATTGGAGTAAGCAGCATTGCCAGATTTGATGTTGTTGTTTGTGGTGGTGGCGGTGGCGGTGGCGGTGGAAGTGGTGGTTTTGGTGGTTTTTGTGGCATTGGTGGTTGCTTTGGTGGCTGAGGAAGCATTGTTCGTGGTTACACACACAGTGGCGGATGATGAGGCGTTGGATGTGGCGTTGGACGTGGACGTGGACGAGGACGAGGACGTGGACGAGGTGTTGTTCGTTTTGACATTATCATTGTTATTGTTGTTGAGCGTTTGTGAAAGCGGTGGCTGTTGTTGTTGTGGTGTTGACGTGTTGTTGTTGTTGTTGGCTGATTTAGTAGCGTTTTCTTTGATAGCATTTGTTTTGGAGCGTCTCTTTACCTCTTTCCACATGCCCTCCGGCTCCGCCACCAAAGCAACTGCTGCCCCAGATCCCTTGCCGCCGCCGCCGCCGCCGCCAGCAGTCGACCTTTTATCCGGTGTCGACGAGGACTTGGGCTTCACACTCTCCGCCAGGCCACTCAAGTGTCCAGCCAGCTCGGCGGCACCACCCTCCACATGCTGGGTCAAAGCACTAATCGCATTCGCCGAGCTAAGAGCGGCAATGGTCGAGGAGGATCTTGGCTGTTGCTGCTTCTCCTGCAGCATCTTGGGCATCAGATTCTGCGAATTGCGCGGCACCGGCGGCGGCGGAATGCTGCTCAGCGGCTTCGTTGCCATCGCCGATGTGAGAATGGGCGGCGGCGACGATCCAGCCTCAGTCTGCTCCTCCAGTTTCTCTTCAACCTCCTCCTCCTGCTTCTCCGACGGCTGCTTCTCCAGTTTCACAGCCTTTGGGTACCCTTCCTGAACGTCCGGCACATCGCTGATGGGCCAAACAGTCGGCGTGGTCTTGGTGCGCACCTTGTAGCCCTCGAAGAGCTCCAATTTATCCGATTCCTTGATGGCGTTCACAATCAAGGCCACGTCGGTGGTCAGGGCAAGAACGCGATGGAACGAGGCAATCAGGGTCACTGGGATATAGCCCTCGGGGTCCATTTTGCGGCGCAAAAAGAAGTCGCCGGTGAGGTTATCGGAGCTGAAATAGTATTCACTACGAGGGGAAAAATAAGGTTGCGGGGTCAACATAAGTGTTCGGAGTTCAACTGATAAAATGCCTTTGGCTGCAGAGCTTGCCACTTGTATCAAGGGTATAATATATAAAGTTTACTTTATAAATTAAATCTATAAATATATGTTAAGTTATATGGAAATTTTTTGGTTAAAAAAGTTTGAATAAATGAGTACTAAATTTTCAACCATTTATCATAGCAATCCAGCAAAAGGCATTAGGAAAATGATTAAAGTTTCAACTACTTACACTTGCTTCTTGATGGCCTCCTTGACGCTGTTGGCGTCCATTTCAATGTAGGCGGCGGGCACATTGCCAAAGTAGTGGGTGCCCATGAGCACATACGACGACTGCGAGTCGGCGCCGGCGGCGTCCGCCGGCAGATAGTTGGCATACTCGCCCGAAGCTAGCAGATGGCGTGGTATGCGATGAGTCGGACGACCTGGTCCCTGTCGGGCGAATCCGCCCCGGCCTTGCCGCCCGCCCCGATACGGCGTCCGGAAGCGACGCGGCCCGCGCGCTGCTGACCCAGCGGCTGCCGCTGTTCCCGCTGCTGACCCGGCACCACCCGCTGCTCCAGAGCGCTGCTCGTCGAAGGCTGCGGTGCTGCCGCTGCTACGCCAGGAATCCACGCGCTCGGACGTAGCAGTCGTTGGGCGTGGGACGTACGGATGCCGGCCACTGTTTGGCTGCCTCGACTCGGCTCCTGCTGCTGACTGGCGCTCATGGTAGGCACGCGGCGGACGGCGCTGGTCGGTGCCATCATCGCTGAACCGACGATTTGGCCGGCCGCCAATCGGTTTTGGGCGACTGGACTTGGCCAGATCGATGGGCAGCGGACGCCACTTGTGCTTGGGTAGCTTCTTTGTGAGGGAAGGCCCGGCAGTGGAGCCAGCAGCTGCTGGAGCAGCATCGGTTGCTGGTTCAGCGTCTCGCTGGGCTTTGGCATCATGACTCGTGCTGGCAACCGGAGCGGCTGTGGCTGTTGCTTGGCTATTGCTATTGCTGCTGCTGCTGTTGCTGTTGCTGCTGCTGTTGGTGGGTGCTGCTACGTTAGACTCTGTGGCAACTTCACTTGGAGTGCTTGTGTTGCTGCTGGCTACGGCTGCTTTGGCTGGCTGCTGTTTTTTCGTTGGGTTGCGCTTGGGTTCGTTGCTGGGGGCTTTGCCACTGCCAGAAATTCCACCGATTAGCGTGGGCCAGTCACCAACGTTGCTGAAGTCGCTAGCCTGTGAAAAAACAAGCAGAGATTGAGTTAGACATACTTTTTGATGTATCAAGTCCTGACTAATAAAAGCGATATAAACAAATTATTTAGAAAATATTCCAAAAGTATTGTGCATTTCTTACCTTTTGGTTGACCTTCTTTTTGTCCTTTACCACGACTTTGGCTAGCGCATCTGCCTGAGTCGCATCAACTGCAAATGAGAAGCGGTTTCAGGGTGAGTATTGAAAAACAAAGAAGTGTTTTAAAAATAAGAAATCAGGCCATGCCACGCCATCTGCGTCGCCAAAAATTTATCCTCTCTCTGGGTCTCTCTCTCGGAGCATGGGGTCACCATCAACAGAGAGAGCCACAGCAGGGAAAACCCCAAAGAAAAACTAGGAGACACGTGAGAGAAACAAGAGCAAATGCGGGAGAGCACAGTCACATGATGGTCAGGTTTGCAAGCCATCTCTCCGGCATGAAACTAAACTCCGTGGGGGGTTTGGCAAAATAAAATTCAGATCTATACTATGTGAGGTATATAATATAAAGAAAAAATTAAAAAGCCACTTGCTTTCCCAGATGTTCATAAAATAAATTATTTTTAGTAGAAGAAAAAACAAAACTAATCGTTTTCTTTTGAAATGATGGCGTGTTCTTGTTCGAATAAAATAAATCTTTGGATTTTTGCCCAATTTAGTGGGAAAATTTTCCATCTTAGGCACTCACCAGTGGTTGTTGCTGTTTCAGTTGTTGCTGCTGCCGATGTGCTCGGTGTTGCTGCTGCTGTTATTGATGTTGCTGCTGTGCTTGCTGCTGCTGCTGCTGCTGCTCCTGTCGTTGTCTGTGTGTTTGTTGTTGCTGCTGCTCCCTGTTGAGGTTGTGGTTGTGTCTTTTTGTTGCCGCTCGTATTCTGTGCGTTGTTGTTGCTGTTGGCAGTCTGCTTGGATTGCTGTTGTTGCTGTGCCTTGGGCTGCAAAACACGTTTGTCCAATGGAGAGGTTCCTGCCTTGGGACTGCCGGATTGTTTAGCCGATATCTGTAAGCGCACACAAAACATAACAAACAATTTTTAGAAAAATTGAAAATACACTGTGACGACTTGAATTCAATTTCAAAGGAGAGCACAACATTTTTTACAGAAAAATCAATGCAACTTCGACGACATGACTCCCGAATTTCCTATGCGCAAGTATAACCCTAAAAAGTATAACGGTATATATGGTATATAGGGGAGTGTCCCTAACCCAGATTTAGTTCATCGCGCACATGAGTCAGAGGGTACTCTTCTCGGGTTAATCACCGACTAAAAATCAATTGCTAATTTGATAGCTTAGTTAGGCATTCGAATTGTAACAAAAAACACTATAAATATCGGATTTCAAAGAAACTCTACTTATAAAGCTTAGTTAGGAATAGAGTATATATTTTCCCCTATTTGGCACTGGAAAATTACCTCGTTTTCTCACAAGAACTTTTAGTTTCTTAGCTTTTTCACTTTTAATCCCCGCACTGCAGGTTTTTTTCTTATCGTTTGTTTGTTTTGCTTTTCATATAACACTTTTGCTGTCTATTTTCGCTTTTCTGCTATAACAAGCACAGTTAGCACAGTTGTTGTTGCTGCTGGCGCTATTAATTTTTATTGATGCTAAGGCAAAAAACTTATTTAAACAATTGCCTGGAAACTGGTGTGCGACCGTTCTCGCGAAGTGTTCGGTGAATTCTGTGCGATAGCTACGCCACTGGGAACCGACTATACCTCCGCCTCTTTATCAGCTCCCTGTCCCACTCACGCGTCGCCCATCTCATTCGCGCTCAGGGCTTATGGCTGTCCACGCGTTGGCTACGTGAGCAAAAACGAAGAAGACGAAAACAAAGAGGCAAAGGCGGAGGCAGAGGCTCGTAAAGCGCACCAACAACAACTGGTTTTACAGCGCAACATAAAAAAAAGCATACAGTAAAGCCTAAAATGTAATTACAAGTAAATATTTGGAATAAAATAATTTACTAAGATTAGTTAAATAATAATGTACATACACAAAAATTTTTATTTTTACAAACGCCTAATGTAGCACATAAGCTTTGGTTTTCTTGATAATTTAAACCTTTTGTTGTACAAAGATAGTTCCTCCTAATAAGCTCCACTGTGTCCCCAGATCCAAAACAAAAACAAAACGGAAAACAGCGGATGCGCCGGTTCACGGATGCGTGAGAGCGAATGAGAGAGGGCAAGCGAGTGAGAGAGATATGCAGACTTATGCCGGCTGGGAGAGCCAGCGCAGAGCACCCTGTATTCAATGAATACAGGTTTTCGCTCAGTGTGTGTACGTGAGTTTTATTTATCGTATTATTTTTGAACGCATTTTCTAATTTCTGTTTTGATCGGCTGCGAAAGTTCACCCGCCGACACAACCTTAGCATATCAATTACGAATCAAATATCGAAAACAGGTGAGTTAATTCAAATAACAAGAGCCCCGTACATTAATAAACATAAACATAGGCCCTCCTGCTCGCACCATGCGGTGTATCTGTAAGATGCCAGCATAAAAAGAGAGCCCAAAACAAAAAATAAACATGTGATTTTCGGCACGTAGGCCACGTAAAGGAGAGCGGAAAAGTGGAGAAACGCAAAGACGGGGTGGAAAACTTCAAAACAATGAGAGAACATGAAGAAAGAGACCACAATCCGAGAGAGATGCAGAAAAGTGGCTTAATTTATCCAATAAAATATTGTTGTACAAGGAAAAAGATACACATAAACAAAATGTATCTTTGAAATATTTATATTTATTATGGTTAAATAAACATTTAGGGGTTGAAAGAAAATCCAAGGTTAATTTCGATTTCGATAACATTACTAATTTGTTGTCCTATAGTTTTGACCTTAAAACCTTATCAAAAGCCGATACATCATATCAACCTACCTTATAAACAACAAAGGGAAAATGATAAAGATTTCCTGAATATAAAGTTCAAATTAGAGCCTTATCTTTCCCACCTTAGTTTGGGTAAATATTGAAACAATAATATATACCTTATAAGGTATTTAATTTAGTTACTAGTTTGTACTTCGCATTTGTGCTGAAAATATGGAAAACACTTTCCATGCAGTTGATCACGTATTCATCGGTGTTCTCAGGGATAGATTCGTGATCATGATCAACATTTTGCAATCATTAAGTCATTGCAAACAGAGTTATCTATAGTAAATGAGGAAAACGACCCTGACTCCACTGCAAGGACACAACCAACTACATTTGCATCGAGTCACATGGTAGTTGTGTGAGTTTTTGTAATTTTCCACGACCCAAACTAATGAGAAATACTCTCCCTCAAACATTCGCTGAACGTGTGAGCACATGTTTCAAATTCTATATTTATACGGACATCTTTCTTATCACTTTGGACATTTTGAACCCCCACATAAATCGCTGACGTACTTGAGAGTGTTTGTCATTAAAATTTGAGTACTATAATACCTATATATAGGTGCGGTTCTCTGCACAAAAGATTAGAAGCAATCAATTTGATGGATAGTTCAAGGTCATTGATAGTAAAAAGTGATTCATAAGGATCTCCTAGGAGCCATAAACATTGAGATGATAATTATATTTAAGCACTCAACAAAAGATAAAGATAACTTGAACTTGCCAGTTGTTTCAGTTTAATTATATCCAAAATAAAGTTGTTTTTAAAAGCACTATTTCACAAATACAGAGTATCTCTGAGATCTCGGAGAAAAGTGCACCACATCGAGCGATCGCTGATAGACAACTGAGGCGCTGGCAATGCAAAATTACTATTTTAAATGGCATTAGAATCGGACGGCACTAGCACGATAGCAGCAAGTGAAATCGTACAAAAATACGACAAAGAGAAGTAAAAATAAAGGCAAACAATGACCGAGAGCAAACGTGCAAAAAGACCCACATTCTGTGGCATTCTCTAAGTCAACAGTCGCTCGCAATCAGCTTGAGGCTATAAGTGCAGGAGGGGTTTGGGGCAAAGGTAAGGCTGGGGCTGCATTACCCCCTTTTGAGGTTGCGAGACAGTCTCTGGTCGGGTCTTTCTGCGTTTTAGCAAATTGAAAAATATGAACAGAATGCAAAAAAAATAAAAACCAGTCTATAATGCCGGCCGCAAAAAAAAGACGTTCTGTAAAGATATTGTAAAAAAAAAAACCAAAATAAAACCAGAAAACGTGCTCAGCCAATTGAGTAAGGAGACCCGTAGAAAAATTAAATATATATGTTTGCATATGGAAAAAAGTACCCACAATCAGCGCAGCTCACATGAATAATAATAAGTTTAATAATACAATAAATGATAGAGAAAACTGCAATTGAGCTGAAAAACTTCGAGATAAGAATATATTACAAAAGGTATTGAAAAATATTCAGAAATTGTATTTTTATATGTGCTCTAACCTTTCTGCTTAAAAGATTGAAAGCACAATAATATTTCTGAGACGAAAAATAATCTACCCTCTAGACTCTACCAATTAATGGGTAGAAAAAAGGTCGCCCAGCTTTAAAACGCAAACAAGTTTATGACTATTTTTCATTTTACTTTTTTTCTATTTATAGTTTTATTCGTGATTAAATTGAACGATTAGACCCAGCAGGCAATTGCTCAGAGAGGTGGACAGAGAGGAGACAGTCCCAGAGTATAGTCAGGTTATACGGATCCGTGACGACGAACTCCAGCGAACCTCAACGCACAAACACACAGATACTTTTATTGGAATTGTGGGTGTGTGCTGTGCGAAATGTTGTTTACGTTGGAGCGAGTCCAGCAACTTTAATGCGTAGCAGGCTTGGAACATAACTCTTATCGGGCCCCCAGAGAGGTGTAAATAAGCTTAAAGCAAATATGTTCAAGAATATTAAATACCTTTCAAGCTTGACATTTATTTGTGAAAGCAAAACAGCTGCAGTTTTGCGGGTTTTTTCACAAAAATATATAATCGTATAGCTCACTAATATTTGAGGTAGTCTCTATCACCGCGTGCTTTTATAATCAGACCCTTTTCCCACCTATCAGTAGTCGCTATATACACGTTGTGTAAGCCTAGGAGATTATTCCTATCAGCAGTTGAAATCACTGAATGGTTGGATTATATAAAAGTGAATCGAAAACAGTTTGCTGAGTCTCCTACGTATACTTGTTTTTTTGCCTAATGATCACTTTACATTTGTGGCGCAAATAATTAGTTGGGTCACTATTTTAAAGCAAATAATTACTTTAAATATCATCAAGTAAACAGGAGATAGGGTAACTCAGGTAGTGTTTCTTAACTGCAATAGTAAAGTGCAATTTTTGAGATCAGTAAGTTAAATGCGCATGTAGTGATTTAAAAAAAAAAAGTAATAAACTATCTATTACGAAATATTAATGGTGGCTTTCAATGCTGTAATTAATAAGTGAAGTTATCCAACAAAGTTCTTCATTTAATCGTAAGACTTGAGAGATATTTGCTATTTAAAAATAGGTTATATACCTGGATTTATCTCTTTTTTCAGACGTAAGACTGCTTTAATTATGTTATATCCATAAGATACAGATACATCCGATTTTCAGTTTTCATTTTAAAATTTTAAAATCCTTAAATCGGAAGCCTTATCTCTCCATAAATCAGTAACAAGTACTCTTAAAATCTTCCTCTTGTCAACAAAAGAAAAATGCTTAAAGTAAAATCTACCAAGAGCCCAAGCACAAAGGCATAGGAAGTCCCAAGTGCTTCGCTGGCAAAAGAAAGAACGTTGAAAAATCTGATACTAAATGCAAATTATATACGCCTTATATGCAATCTGCCGAACAGAGGCTCCCCTTGATATCATTAACAACAAAAGCACAGAGGGAAATATTGGAAAAATAAATTCGTTGACACACGAGTGTGATCATCATACCCTGGGATTTTCCGAACAATGTGAATGGAAAAATACTCACTAAGCCCGAATCTGATACTCAAATTTGAAATAAGCTTACAAAGGGAAGTGGCTTCAGCTTGAAATATGAATATTGCTGCAACGTGATAGCCCCCAAAGACTGATACGAAAACAAAAGCAGAAGGCAAAGAAACGTCAACGTAATTAAGTCTAAATTAATGTTATTATTAATAATCTTAGGTTGCAGTTGAGTGGCTAAAAATAGAATGTGGACTCACAGTGAATGTGTTTGACTTTTGGGTCAACAATAACAATAATAATGCAAATATCGGAGATTACATAGCATAGCATAGAATCATATTTGAGAGAAGTATTATAACTCAAAATAAAAATTTTGTGCTGATGATAAATAATACAACAAAAATTCTATATTATTCTATGTTAATAATAATAATATATAGATTATTGTCAGCAATTCCCTGCAAATGTTTTTATAGTAATATATAAATTTTAAAATAGAACTAAATATAAAGCTTTTGTTTAAATAAAATCCAATTTAATTCAAATAAGTAATTTTCCCTAAAATCCAAAATTGATTTTCCCTTAGCCAATGCCTACTGTACTCTCCAATGCAACCCACATTTCACTATTGAATTAAGTGTCGTATGTTTTTCTTTTTCTAGGTACACATAAACTTTAATTAAGTTGTTAAGATGATTGCATATTTACTTTCGTTTTCATGTTTGTTATTGTTTTCCTTTGTGCCGCTCAAGAGCCGAATGAGAAGGAAGAGACGCAGAGAGAGCGCACGAAAAAGAGGGTAGAAATTCTTATCACTCTCTTTGCAAATCCGTCTTACGCTACGTAAGAAAACGTAACGTTATGAACCGACGTAAGGCAAATTAACACACACATGAAACGGAAGAGAGCGAGAGACGGAGGGAAAGGAGAGCGATATACACACGCCGCTATAATATCAACAAGTATGACGAGTTTTAAGTTCCACGTCGGCTGCGCACGCCTCTTTCAGCCGTTTCAGTGTATTATTCTAATTTCGATATTTATCTTGGACCAACAATCGCTCCGCAACACGGCATATACGGAATTCACCACGTGGTGAGTTCGATTTTGAGTTCGAGTCGGACAACACGTGCCGTTCCAGCTGTTATTTTGGCTTAATCTTCAACGATCACCGGAACACTTGCTAATGGGGGTGATAATGACAGCACTGAAAAAACAGGGGT
>VNJU01003361.1:0-76873 GCA_008042675.1 Drosophila seguyi
TTTCGAGCGCTTTAATTAATTGTTACCTCATAAGTTGAAAAGCCTATTAAATCTAGTGTGTAAACTACTTGTCCTATTGTACTATTGAACTAGATTTTTCGATGCATATATATTTATATTGCTTTCAAGAACATAAATGTAAAGTCGCTGCTCTAAGTGTTTTGTTTCATTTTATTTATTTGTGGGATGCAATATGGCAGCTCCTTATTTTGGAAACTGCATCTGCTGCCAGAAATTAAAGTTTTCAACTAAAAAAGTATTGCAATAAGTGTTTCGGACAGGTGATACATCTCTCTAAAGCACGTGAAATGATTCGCCTATGGCAATTGAGTTGCGTGCCGCACGTCATGTGGAAATGTAGGATGTAAACGCAGCCTATCAACTGATAATAATAATAATTTCGATAAGGCCCTATCGAATGGCACAGAAATGCGCTTATACGACTGCTATTGCAAGATAACTAGGTGGACCTTGAAAATAAACCATTGAAACGGGTAGACGTATTGATTTCTAAGGCAAAAAGTTTTATAATAGCGCTTTAATAGCTTGATTTAAATGTACAAAAATGTAAATGTATATCAATTTGAGGTGGTTTTTGGTTGTGTTTTTGTTTTGAACTCGGTTTTTTTTTAAACGATATGTTAATAATAACCAAACATATTCGGCGCAAACTTCTAACACATTTTCTAAGAAACATTTTCGATGGTGCATCGTAAGGACCTCGTTTAAGAGTTGTATCTTTTATATAATTAACCGTATATCATATCAGCTGTTTCCTCTCGATAAATATCCCTAATACTAAATAAGTGCTTAATTTACTTATAGAGTTTACAAAGCTGACTTAGTGTTCTCCCACCAATTAGAAAACAACCCGACTATCTATTCCATTTCCCATTTAAATTAATCGTCTGAAAGACTTTTCTGCTATCAGTTTGGAATACTTTTACGGCCAGGTGTTAATCTGCACACACCTGTGCCGGCAAGGAGATACAAATGAGTAACGACTTCAAGCTGTGGCGTTTGGTATTTCCCGTAAAAAGTAACTAGTCATAAATATATTCCATTTAGAGAGAGATCAGAGCTTCTATATTTAATAAATGATATATTAAGTATTTATACAGAAGCCCTGATAAGCGTTTCGATGAATTCTACTGACCGACTTTAGCTGTTTAAATAAAACCCATAGTTTTTTTAATGCTATTTATATATAATTTATTTATATTGTAGAATTACATATTTTGTGGGGAAGGTGTGTCGTGAAGGTTAATGTTTCTTTTTTTACCTTTTTACTTTCTTGGGACTATTCATTGAAATCATCGTACATTATAGACTTAAAGAAATTAAATGTTTAATCCTTAACATGTTTAGGGCTCTGTTTTTGTCGTTTTTTTCGTCTGTTATCGATTATCTTGGGTTGTCACTTGTTTTGTTATTATACACATTAAAAAACGATTTTACAAAGTTTTTTGCTCTTCTGTTTTCATAACTTTAAGCCTTGCTGATTTTTGTTGTACGTTAATATTTTTCCAAGATGTTTTGCGATTTTTTTGTGTGGTTTTTATCATTTTATTTATTACTTTCAAGTTAGGGTTCTAGTCAGCTTACTAATTATAAATTAAAAATTATACATTTTCATTGTATTTTTAAATGTAAACTTAGCTTTAAACTGCATTTTATATGTATGGATGATCGTGTTTTATTAACAGGGTTTCTTCCTTGGGTTTTCTTTTTAAGTTGGGGTTTATGCTACACTTTGAAATCATTTGTTTTCAAATAAACATTAGGACATACAAAGAAATGTGTGTGTACAAGGCGCCACGCATAAATTATTGGAAGAATTCGTTAATTTGTTCAAGTAAACAAAAATGTACACAAGTAAAAAACAAGAGTTTAGGAAAATTTAAATTAAATGGAGAAAAACTCATTGCTGCGCGCGCATTGTATTAAACTCAAGCCGAACACAAAAAGGGAATTAAATTAACAAAAACTAAGAGTAGCAGGTAAATGGTAAGTTTAAATAATAATAACTATAATAAAAACGTTTAACGAACGTAAAATGTGGCTGAAATTTTACAGAAAACAAATATTTATACGTGTTCTTTATGTTTCTGCTTTTTTCTCCAGTTACTCACTTAAACTATGCTTTTTTACTATGCAAAAATTCTTATTACCTTTTCTCGTTCGGCTCTTTGTATTTTCCTTTCTTTTTGTTGTGTTTTTTAGTTTTGAAGAGTGTGTGTGTGTTTTACGTTTTCGGCTGCGTAAATATATATAGCTAGATAATGGTAAATATATGTACTACAAAAACTTTCAAGTGACTTTTACTAAACTTTCATCGTTTTGTCTGCAAGTTTTTTCTGTTTGTTTTCTCTTTTTTTTAGTTGTAAAAATCATTGCGTAAAACACAAATCGGCTGTTACTGCAAAAAATCTAAAATCTATCGATGCTCATCTTTACCGCGCCGATTGCGCTGCTGCCCTCTGCTTGCCCGGTGTCGTCGTCGGCGTTGTCGTGGCTCCTGCTCCCGAGCCAAGCGCCGCCACCGCCACCGTTTTGGTGCATCGAATGCAGATGTAGTCGTCATCCGCCTTGATTTGGCTGCGTATAAGACCCACGCAGTACATGTGGAACCACTCGTTGCACCCGCCATCGCACTGCACCCAGTCCACTTCCCGCCCGGTGGGCTTGTGGCAATTCTCTGCCCGACACTCCTCCTCGTCGTCCTCTTGGGCGGCCTGTTGCGAACGCTGGGCGTGCTTCTTCTGGCCACCGCCGGTTGTGTTTCCGGCGGTTCCTGTCGCCGGGGCTGGATTACTGTTCGCGTTGTTGCCGTTGTTGTTAGTGTTGGAGTTGTTGTTGTTGTTGTTGTTGGCGGCGGCAGCGGTTGTTGTGGAGATGCGCTTGCGTTTCTTGTGCGCCGAGCCAGGAGCAGTGGGAGTAGTGGTCGTGCCACCCCCAGTCGCTGCTCCTGCATTGGAGTTGGTGTTGCCGCCATTGGCCTGCTTGTTCTCCGCATCGGCATCGGCTCCCGAAGCAGACGCTGCTGGCGATGCCTTCGAGGCGTCACTCTTGCGTCCCGCGTTTGCACCCGCACCCGCTCCCTTCTTGCCCGGCGTCTGCTTGGGCGTGTTCTGTTTCTTTCGGGGTACAGCCGAGTTGCCGCTGGCATCGTTGGAGCGCCGCTTGTTCTTGTTGCGACCGTTGTTATTGTTATTGTTGGCCGAGGCTGTGGCGCCACCACTGTTGCTGTTGCTATTGGGACTACTGTTTTGCACCAAAAGGCTATCGTTGGAGTCCTCCGCACCCGAGGTAGTGGTCAGCGGATTTGTCGACTGCGGCTGTTGCCGTTGGCGCTGCAAATGAATGGCAACTCGCTCAATGGCATCTGCCTCTAGCAGGGTGGGCGGCATCGTTTCCAGGATACGCCACAGCTCGTAGGTTTCGTCCAAGGAGACCTCTAGCAGGTCTCCTTCCATCATTAGATCGAGCAGATTCTCAATTTCGCTGTCGGACAGCAGCTTTAGGAGATCGGAATTCGACGTCGGATTAGTCACCGCGGCGGTCACGGTTGTGGCGGCGGTACGGTGCTCATCCTCGTCGTTACTAAACCCATCCTCGACGATGCGCAGCCGACAATCGTCATCGTCGTCATCATCGTCGGCATCATCGGACTCGGTGGATCCGCTGGCATCCTTCGACAGACTGGTGCGACGACGCGGCTTTCGCGGACTGTTTATATTGCCCACCCCGGCCACGCCCTCCGATCGGCGCTTCTGCTGCTGTTGCTGGGCGAGTATCGCCTCCTGGGCGGCGCTCACATCGGGACTACTCAGCGCCTTTCGGGCCCGATCCTGCCAGTTCATTGCCCGCTCCGCCAGACACCTCAAGGCCTCGTCTTCAGGCAAACGGATGGGTAGTTGTTGCAACTGGACGAGCAACGGCAGGATGGTCTCTAAGCGGGGTCGCTTTGAGCGCACACAGCTGGGGCAAAGCCATTTCGGGCGATTCGTTCCTGCTCCTGTGCCGCCGCCTCCACCGTTTTGAATGCCATTTTGATTCGTCGCCGATGGCACCGGGACGCAATCCTCGTGAAACCAGTCGCGGCACAGCTGGCAATTGTACATCAGCCCTCGGAACTCTGACTTGCATAGGCAGAACATGTCGCGCAATGGGTTCTTGGCCATGTTCTGGCGCCGGAGGTCGCGCATGTCCAGCAGCTCCTGCTCCTCGGCATTCTTGAAGCTGGCCACAATCTCCGCCGGATTTTTATCTTTTAAAAAGTCGTCCTGCGAGAAAAAATAAATGAAAGGGAGTTAAAAAATAGTAGGCAACAATAGTGTTAGAGAGATGCGGCTTTGAGGAGTTGTGGAAGTAGCCAATGTAAATGTTTAATCTACCTGAAATCTAGGCTTGAGATCCGAGTCAATATTAATGGCATCCGCACGAGGCATCAGCACCTCCAAGAGCGTGTAAAATGTGCCCTTCTTAAGGAAGGCACACGCCGTATTGTCCTTCCACTGGTGGGCACTACTGAGGTGTCCCTGCATCCGACTGAGTTCCTCCAGCTTAATGGGTATGTTCAAGCCGCGTTCAATCATAGCCTCGAGCGTGTGGCAGTAGGTGACGTGGTTGTTCTGCTGCAGCTGCTCCACGGCCCGCAGCCATTCGCGCGCCTTCCGCAGCGCATCTTTTAGCAGGCCATGCGACGGCACCTGACCGTTAATGTCGCCGGCCGACTTGAGGAACTGCTCGATTTCGGCCAACTCATGCTGTTGGGTCAGCCGCCGGAAGTACTTGGCCGCCTGCGACTCCCAAGACTCGATTTCGGCTCCAATCTGCTGAAGCTTGCGCATTTCCCTGTCCACATAAGGATCTGTTGGATCCAGGTCGGCGGCTGCCATGTGCAGAAGGTTCTTCACGTCCTGATACGTCAGCTTAGAGCTCGTTTCCCGCAATCCCTGCGAGCGTTTGTACCATTTGCACTGTTTGAGTCGCTTCTGCAGCAAATCGAGCTGCTGCAGCTCAATGCGTAGTGAGCTGCCCTCGCTAATCAGCGTCTCCAGCTCACTCTCCTCCAATGCTTCCAGCGACAGTTGCAGCTGCCCGTCTGCCCGATCCACAAACTGTTTGCCAAGCACAAGGAGTTCACGGACCGATGCCCCCTCGTCTATGGTGCAGCAGAGATTATCGATTTCCTGGACGAAGAGCTCCAACTCCTCCATAGTCAGCTTGTATTGAGCCGCCTCCTGGTTGTGATCGGAGCGGGTTCGAACCTGGAAAATAATTGGATTACGGTTGGGTTTAAATTTTGAGTTCTAAGTAATGTATCATCGAGAGTAAAAGATATAATATATTAATAAAATATTCCGAAAATAAAAATATTTAAAAATAACTTCGCAGTTGAATTTAAAATATCAAAGCAAGTTGAATTTATCATATTATAAAACCAAATTTTCTATAAATTTTTTCAAAATAGTTTTGACAAAATTTGGGTTCATATTTTGGCACAGTTTCGAAATACTTAACAGATTATCCATAAACTAAAAATAAATCGATACTTTCTGCCATATTTCTGCTTAACAAAATTCAAAGACAAAAACAGTACTAAACCAAATAAACCAAAGACACAAAACTGTCGACCCACCTTATTAATTCCCAATTGTTGGATGACTGTGACACATTTCTCGGCCTCGATAGCCGCTGCATTGAGACGGTCGATAAGCAGCGACGATGGGAATTTCTTAGTGTCGGCCTCCTTGCACAGCTCCTGTAGCTCCTGTAGTGTCACCGAAGTGGATGTATGGGAGTCTACGATGTCCCGGCAACGGGATAGCCAACGTTCAAAGCTGTGCGCCTTCACCTTGAGCTTTTGCAGCATCAACGGCATCTCGTCCAGAGTGTAGCGATAGATCAAAGTATGCTTCTCTGGAGCACATCCGCACAGCACTGTGTAGTGGCGTAGGCAAACAATCAGCTTGTCGTTGCACTCGCAGGCCACAGCTGAAAGGAAGCAAGTGGTATTGCATTCCTGGCAGTGGCGTTCGTCATCGTTAACCAGCTCGAAGGCCCGACGCTCGGCGCGCGTTACGCCCCACTCGAGGAGCGATTTTCGCAGCTTCTTTTCCGTATCAACCATTTCGGCCATGTCGATATAGCAGGCGGTGGCAATGCCGAAGGTCAGCTTGGCCGGCTCCAAGGCCATCTTGCAAACGAGCTCGTCGTGCGAGAAAACGCAGAAGCGACGTAGCATGGAGTAGTGATTGACGCACTCACGTCCCATCTTCAGCCAATCGGCGGGCGCAAAGTTGACTGCCTCGGCAAAATTGTAGCCCTGGTTGAAGCCAGCATGGTAGGCGCGAGGGAACGTGATCACAAATTCGCCGGCGTGCTGATCGGTTCGGTATACTGGTACGCGGTTATTCATCAAGATGTTGGGGTTCATAATCGTCACCAGTTGATGCAGCAAGTCGGGCTGAGAGGAGAAGAGCTCGGGAGCTGCCTGCTTCATGGTCTCCTCGAATTGCTCGGCACGGGACCCCGGGACACCGTACCATGTCTTCGGCTCTCCCCAGTGAAGGTAGTTGATCGAGTAGCTCCAGTGGTCCTCATTGTGCCAGCAGAAGGCTGCAAAGCACATGCCCACGTACATCCACGGCGCGTTCATGCCGCTAATGTCGGCGTTAATGTGTCCCAGAATGGAATCCTCCAGCAGCGGCAGGTTGTTCAGATTCCAGCTGGACTCGGCATATTCCTGATCGCCCGGCAGCAGATACAGTGAGCTCTTGGTGGGAAAGCCGGAGCCATGATCCATTGTATGCAAGTCGGCGCCGTACTCAACGGTCACGTCTTCGTCAATGGAGGACACAATGCGCCAGAATTCACGCTCTACCATCTCGGTGGGCACAAGGTGCACCGGCTTGCGGAAGTACTCCTGCTTGAATTGATCAGCCATCTGTCCAAACTGCTGCAGAGTGTATTCCCGTTCTGCCTGTTCGAAACCAAATGCTTCCTGTGGCTTGCTGACCTCCTCGACAACGCAGCGCGGGCAGAGCCATTCGCCTGTGGAGGGGATCAAGTAAGAAAAAATGTTATTAATGAGCGTAAAGAGTATGGATAACCAGATAAAGAGAAAATGCGCATTACTTGCCTTTAGGTATACTGGTCAGGGGCGGAAGCAGACAGAAGGTGTGGTAGCTGTCGTCGCAGCCATCGCAAAGCAGCATGGATTCCTCGACATCGCCGCGATTGCATATGTGGCAAATGTACTTCATTAAAGGATCGACAATCAGAGCCGGCGGTTCGCCGAGTCCCTTTTTTTGGTTGGCTCCACGAGTGTTGGCAGGGCCACCGCCTGCAGCTGATAGCGTGCTGTTGCCACCGCTATTTATTGAAGCATTAAAGCTGCTAAGCAGATCTCGTTTAAACTCTTCCTTGGTCTCCGTCTTGACAAAAACCCCCGGTACGGAGGGTTTGGGTGTCGTAGTACCGCCTAGGCCACAACTGGCGCTGGAGTTGCCGAAGCGCTTGGAGCGACGAGTGTTGTTCTCATTTGGCGGCGCAATCTGCTGCCGTGTTGGTATCTCATGTACCTTGTAATCGGTTCCGCCACCGCCGTCCTCCAGCTTCACCGGCGTACCACCTGCAGATCCAGCAGATGCGGCTGGCGTGGGTCCCAATACTTTGCCGGAAGTGTACACCTCAAAGGGGTGTAGAATGCGCTCATAGTGCGCCTTCAATGTAGCGCCCACGCTCTTGCTGGAAGGGTATTGCATCCGATTGGCCACCTTGGCCCACTTGCGGTCCTTCGTGGTCTGCTCCATGCCGCCCTCTTCCTGCACGATACGGTGCAGTGTGTACAGGTCCAGAGCCTTGCGCTCCACCATGGGAATCTTGAGAGAGGAGCCCTGCAGTTCCCAGAATTTGGCGATCTGGTCTAGGAAGTTCAGCTTGACGCGCGTCTTGGCCTCCAGTTCGTTGAGCCGTTGGACGCGCGGTGTAAAGCGCAACTTGTCCACATCAACGGCGAACGGTGGCGACCAGGAGGCCGGCGGCTGTATCTTAGCGATGCCACACCTCTCAGCTATCGATCGGATCTTGCTAATGTAGGCCAGTGGATTTTTGAACTCCTCGGTAGTGGGACGAAAAACGGGGCATTCTGGCGGAGTGTCGAAGTGAAACTCTTCGTTTTTGCCCTGGTCGAACTTGTTGCTGCTGTGTGGCTGCGTGTGCACCGTCTTCTTGTGTCCGGACGGGGGCGTGGGAGTTGGATGTGGGCAGCTGTTGTGATACTTCTTGCTGGCCGACACGCTGCTGCTGGCATGGTTCATTGGTACACTGGGCATGGGCCGTTCAACCACCGTCGTCGGGCCGGCTGCAGCGGGCGTGATATGGGCACCGGCCGGGGTAACAGGAGTGGAGGAGATCTCATCGCTGACATTTGATTTCTTGGCGGATTCTCCACCGCTGGCCGCTCCGTGGCCGGTCGAGTTGCGAGTGCGTAGGCGACGCGCTGGAGTCACTGTTCCGTTGGCGGATGCTGTGCCGCCGGCGGAGGATGAGCCGCTGCTGTTGGCGCCTCCGCCGATGCCGCCTGAATGGGCGGCTGTCGTATTGTCCGCCTCGGTTTTGGCGGACATGGCTTTAATGTAGATTCAGATTCGAATTACTGCGCCCGTCTCTGAAAAGCGAGAGAGAAATGTTACTGGTTAGTTCCGGAGTTCACAACGGAATAGTGTTCAACGCGTTTCGGTCAGTTGGCTTTTGTTGTTATTGTTAGGGTTGAAAGCCGTCCTGTCCTGCCCATTTAATACTTGATGATATGGCAACTCTGGTAGGCCATCCCTTTGCAATTAAAAATTTTATGTGAAAAAGAATTATTACAAGCAAGAAAACAAAAAAAAAAACCTTTTCCCACACTTTGATAAATAGAATACGGTTTGAAAACTTAATTAAAATAATTTCAAATCATTTAAAGAACAGAATTTAGAGCTTAATCCTGACAATTTGGACAATATTTTTTTATTAAAATATTACCATGAGATTTACGCAAGATATACCAGAGGCAATTTGATACCCTTAGCCGTTTTGGTAAAACAAAACCAACTTTTTGGTGCAAAAATTCTTTTATAAGGCTAAAAATTTACTGTAAGTATTAAAAATTATAATTTATAAAAATATTTGAGTTTTGACTCAAAGAAAAGCATTTTTAACCATTTCGATTAGAACAATATGCCTACAGATAAGTTGGGGGGTTGAAATTCAGCCAAAAACTTGTACAATGGTTTCTCGATTGGGTATTGAGACAGTTTTGAGCTCTTCTAAATGATAAAGGAAACAGCCCAATAGTTTCCAATGATTTGTAGACAATCTTACTAAAATTACTAATAAGTAAAATGATAATAGTAACTCTCAGGCTTGTTTCACAGCTCGTATTGCACACAATAATTCGCTTTAAACACTTGCCTGGCTCACAAAATAATGACCCACTGTATCTACATCAAATTTAAATCCCCGCACACCTGTATGTGCGTTTGTACGGGTGTATTAGTGTTGCCTGCACTCAACCCTCACAGGTAAACAAACAGTAACCGAGGTGCCAGGGTTCTAGAAGCGAGACAGACCCAAAATACGACCTATCCAATCCTGCCAGGATCGAGATATCTTTTGGATGAAAGGGACCTATTTTCTCTTTCTACACTCCCAGGGAGAGTGCAACAGCTAATAGCAGTTACTGAGAATTTGTTGCATACAAAAGTGGAGCACGAGCACGGCCAAGACAAGCACATCCCCGGACACGGGGAGGGATGTCGTCGCATGTGTGTATGTATAACATGGCGACCAATAAACTAACTTACTGACTCAATATGCTATTCGCCGACTTAAGTACATCGAGCGTGTGTGTACATTTATATAAATTAATCCATTTCTATGAAAAACAATTAGCAGCAGCAGGACTCTATGCTGTCACACAGAGGAGGTGGAAATAATCGACACAGAATTGGAAGAATATTGATAGCTACACTTGACAGAATTTGAAAAATGTATGCATAAAGTCCAGAAACGGAAACGAAGCCATCTTGAAAATCGCTGACATGTCGCCGTCGAGTTCCGGCTGAGGTTTGCAATGGGATTTTTTTTAGAGGCTTGCCAGCTAGACAGACAAAAGGAAGCTTTGCTGCCTCGGTGGTTGTTGTAACTCACACTCGTGCACCGAGATGTGGGGCGCACTCGGCAGTCACCACTAAACACAGAATCAGCGGCGGAAAGGGAGTAAAAGTGGGTGGGGAGTGCGGCGAGTGTGTGTGTATAGTTTTTCTATGCTTGATCAGGAAGAGCCCGCCGCTCTCTCCTAGAGATGAGCGGTGAGCACTGTTTTTGTGTATCAAGTGAGCAAAGTACATCGACGACGGCCACGGCAACGCGGGTAGCCAGAGCCGTCGTCGCATGCTGCGTTCGGTGCGCTGCTCGAGTTAATGTTTTCCCCCGTACGACTCTAGTGCGGAACGGAGGATTGCAATTGGGAATTATAGACTGTTACTCCGGCTCAGCTTGGCCAACTGTTGTTTTGCGGAATCGCTATAACAGTTGACAGCGGGAACAGACTGTTTGCTAGCTCTCCGGTTTGGTTTATTGATCGTTCGGAAAAGCGGAGCCTAAGCCGCGAAAGCTTCTTTTATATAATTTCCATTTTCAGGCACACACACAGAAATACACTCGCACGCAGCTTACACAGGCGGCACACGAACGCAGGTACACGAACGCAAACACACACACACACAGCCGAACACCGAGCATGTACATAAATATGTATGGTTTTTGGCAAAATTAGCACTGAAATCTAGTTACTTTTACAATGCACTCACGCACAGCACCCACTAGAATTAGTTGCAGCTCGGGGAGCCAGCAGGAGAATTCCGTTGGCACAGCAACAGAAACAACAAAGTACTGTGATTTTTACGCATTTGAACTGCCATATTGCACATTTACAGCGGAGGGGGAGGAGCAGAGAGTGAAAAGGGGAGCGAGCTGGTTCAAAAGTAAATGCAAGCACTGTACTTTTCGAAAGTCTAGCAGCACACACTGGAATCAAAAATATTATTATCTATTGTTCCATTCGAAAAGATCACAATATTTTTTTCGCTATGATGGCGACCACCACGGCAGCGACGCAACGCACTTTACAGCGCTGCCGCGGCTCTGGTGGCGTATGCAATCTTTGCACAGGATTCACTACTCAGGGCTAGCTGCGTTCTAGGCACACTTTCGGATACTCCCCACCTGGAGGGGGCGAAATTCTAGTATTTTGTTCAGGCGAATTTTCACTTTTATTACAGACTTTTCTTTGGCCGTCGACTGCGCTGCCAGCAGCACACATACAAACATTTTCATCAACCGAGTGCGGGGGGTTGTTTGCCATGGTGGCCATTGCAGAGGCTGCAGTGTGCACTTTTCCAGCCTTTCTGGCACCGTTCTCTTGCCTGTGATCAGGTGGAGGAGTGCTTTTCGTTCGTATTTCGCTGCTAATTAAACATTTTCAGCCATCAGAAGTTCCCCACAAAACTCACGCACACACTCACACCCTCGCACGCACATGAGCACGGGGTAAAAACTCACTGTCGTCATAGGAAATGGGGCCGCGCACGTTTGTTTAATGATCGAGATGCATCCATAAAACCACGGAGCACGACACTTCCGAGCTGGCGTATTTATTTAAATTTCTATTTATTCCTCTGATTTCTTTCTGCGATGTCTGCGTTTTTTCCGCGACCTGGCCGTTCGTTAAAAACATCGATGGCACCTATCGATAGTCTAAACGGATGCTACCTGGCCTACCGGATTTGATATCGAGTGCAAAATATAGGTATCGGATATCATAGACAAACATTGATTCAAAACAAATAATATCGATAGCCACGCTTTGTTCGTGGTTCGTCGACTTCTTGACCTTCAAAGCTGAAGCGAGTCGTCATAATAACGGTACATGACAAGAATAAAACCATTTCTTTTAAATATATTGTATTAAAAAAATATATTTAAATCATTTCCCTTCCGATCAAAGAAATACCACTATGTTATGTTTATAATCCGTTACGAAAATATTTTCCTCAATAACCATTTCCATTCTATCCCTTTCTACTTGACCTTTCTGTTTCATTATATAATAATATAAAACATAGTTTTATCAGCACTTGTTCGCTGCTTTGAGTGCGGACTGTATGTTGCGATGAAATCCGATTAATTCCATGACGCAAACTATGAAATGTGAAACTATTCGATATATCGATTCAAACAACAGTTGTAGTGCTCACATCTCTAATGCCAATTGGCAAATAAGTGAAAAGAATCTCGCAATATTGGTTTTGTTGTTTCGGCCAAAGTTATTTTTTAAGGTAGCAATTCGAAAGCGATGCCCGTGCGCAAGTACCGCCGCGAGACCAGCGAAATAAGCTGCTGTCTGAAGTACCTGCTGTTTGCAAGCAATGTGATCCTTTGGTTGGCGGCCCTGGTGGTCCTCTCCGTGGGAATCTGGGCCTGGAGCGAAAAGGATATGTTCCGCAACATTACGCGCCTTCACTTCATTGCTCTAGATCCCGCCTTTGTGCTAATCATGTTAGGTGGCGTCGCCTTTCTGCTAGGCTTCCTTGGCAGCGTGGGTGCCCTCCGAGAGAATACTTGTCTCCTGGCAGGGGTGAGCATTTTGAAAATGTAGATCTCTTCGGAGCTCGACTAATGTCGTCCTTTACCTCGACAGTATGCAATCTTTCTGAGTGTGCTGCTCATCGCTGAGATTGGCTTCTGTGCCCTGGCTTTCGTGCTCAAGGACAAGGGCTGGGTAAGCGCAATATCAACACATTTATATCGTACAGCTTATGGATTTGTGTGCTGCAGATCAAGGATCAAGCCACTGAGGGCCTGAAGGCTTTCATCAGGCACTACCGCGAGGACGCAGATCAGCAGAACCTCATCGACTGGATCCAGGAGGACTGGTTGCAGTGCTGTGGTATCGACGGACCCAAGGATTGGGACAGTAACAACTATTTTAATTGCTCATCCATTGCCATTGGCAGCCGGGAAGCTTGCGGCGTGCCCTTCTCTTGCTGTCGCAGACGTCCCCAGGAGGTGATCAAGAACAAACAGTGCGGCTACGATGTACGCAAGGAGGGATACGTAAGTTTCACAGTTTGAGTCAAGCCAAAGCGCTGCTCCTGTATTTTATTAAAACTTTTTAAACGCAAGCAGCCTGTGGATAGGAATATACATGAGCGCGGATGCTTGCGCGCCGGCGAAGATTGGCTGGAGGCTCATCTCATTAGTGTAGCAGTCTGCTCTGTGAGCCTGCTCGTTCTGCAGGTGCTAAATTTAAAATAATTTAAATCAAAAGCAGTTTTTTTTTTATTATTTTATTTATTATTTTTTAATATTACATTTTTAAACTGTTAAGTTATTTAATTAACAACTTATATAGAGCAATACGGTTGAGCGCACGCCATAAGTTAAAAATAATAAATTATACTTCTCGATCCGTCAAGTCAATCCCAAGAACTATAGAAGATACAGAACGAATGCTATGAAGTGAAGCCCGGTCCAGTTACTTGATGGTCGGAAAATCGACTATTGATTCTTTTTGTTTTTAAATGTATTTCCTTTGCTATATGTTGTATATTTTACCAGGGCATGGAACTGTCCAGAATCATTTATGAAAAGGGATGCGTCCAAGCTGGCGAAGAATGGATGGAACACAATTTAATTATTATTTCCACTGCCGTTATTGTTGTGATGTTTTTCCAGGTCTTTATTATGATTATTTTTTATCTGTTTCAATATATTTTCGAATTGAGACTGGTGTTGGGGTGGCGGTGTATTAATTCAATTCTCTTAGAGCACGTCCCACAAGGGCCCAGCTCAAACCCGCATCTTCTAACAGGTGAAGGAACTTCATTTTTTCAGCTGTCCGGTACTTGCAGCCTTGACTTGCAGTGCGCTCATGCAAACCGTAAGAGAACACGTAAAACTAATTAGGGCCGATCAAAATTGGGTCTTTGTGAGATAACCCCTTTCGGTGTAATCCGGTCTAACCTGATCCAAGTTACTAGTAACAACCTGCAAGAACTGTACTTCGTTAATCCGTTAATTTTTTAATTCGTAGATCTTGGGCATTTGCTTTGCTCAAAACCTGCGGGCCGATATCTACAATCAGAAATCCAAGTGGCACTGACAAATGGCCCTTGCTGTCGTTCCCACAGCACTCTAGAAATGGATCATCAGAGGAGGACCTCGAGCCGGATACTAAAACTACTCATCATCTACGCTTCGGTTAGTTAACTACTACTATAAATACCTTATCTACTCAATACGCTCCTGCAATCGCCAATATACAGCCGAAGCTATGTGTCTAACTATAGCAAACGCATTCCGTCTTCGTGGACAATGACTTACATATATTAACTAGGTTGCCAAATTGTTTGCTGTTCTTACGTCGGCTTCTCTCTGCCCATGAGCCAAACTGAGAAACAAGTAAAAAAAAAACAGTTTTATACATTTTCTATACATTTTACAATTAAAAGGAGGCATACGAAAAGCGAACGAAAAATTAACTCAAAATGCAACTGTGATATATTTTTAACGAAATGTATAGAAAAACGAACAAGAAATGAAATGCAACAATTTTTAACAAATGATAAATACTGGACACGACGCGAAACCCATTCTTATACCGAACACAACTTCAACCTAGCACCGCCGATGTCTGTCTTAAGTAATAATGGTTATTTTTATAAACGAAGACTAAATACCTTTTTTATGTGGCACAAAGAGCGAAATATAATAATTACAAGCAAGAGAGAGTTAGCTTCGGCAAGCAAAAGTTTTTATACCCATGCCAAGTCCAAATCTCGAGTAATTTGCTTTAGCTTTTGCCTTAAAAGCACTAATATTCAATTCTAAGCCATCCGTTCTTATTGAAGCAATAGTTTATAGACCCAAGACTATCTTCCACCTTCATGTGTACATAACATAAGAAGCAAATTGGGAAAGTTTCAAGTCTATTGCTTTTAGACTTGGCGAGTAAATCGCTGAGAAGCAGATGTATGGACGGCTTGAAAAGGTATTCCTTAATGCATGGCTAATCACATAATTTCGAGGTCAAACCCCAAGAACAAAACTAGCATCAAAAATTAATCTCAGAGCTATGACAGCCTGTAAACGAATGTGTGTCAACGGTGTGTATATTTGGTTTTTGTAATTCTAAAGGCCTTGTTGTACTCCTGAAAAGCTATGCGTCGCGTTTTCCCTTACTTTTAGAGTGCCTTGTCGAAAAAGATAAATACCAGATTAAAATTCTCTTACTAGGGACTTTATCTGTCAGCAAGATTTTGAGAATGTGGGAAGAAAATCGACAATTGGTGCAAGGGTATAAGCCATTAGTTTGCTTTGTTGAATGAGCTTAAACTACAAAGAAACAAATTGTAGGAATATGGCATTGTAAATACATACATATACATATTTTTGCAAATATCATGAGAAGCTAATGCAGTTATGGGCTAACTATAGGTATTATTTACATTTTGTTCAAGAGCCAGATGTGTTCGCTTTTCTACCTTATTGTATACGTATTTAATTAAGGAAAACTGCCCTTTTTCACAGAGCCCTAAAATCCAATAAACTGCCATATAAAAGCACCACTCTTGAGTCAGTTATTCCAGCCTTTATATCAACTATAATAAAATTATTCCAAACTGCAAAAAAATAACAAAAATAAACACAAATTCTCAAGACTCGCCCAAGTCTAAATGTGAAAATATCTCATAACTTTGATAAATTTTCTTTATTTGAAAATGGTTAGAAGAAGAAAACAATGTGTCTCAATTTTCTAATATTATTTTACCGAAACAAATTTTTAAGGAATATGCGAAAGAAAACCATTCGAACAAATGTAAAAACATAATTAACCTAAGATAATAAAATAGTAAAAGGAAAAGTCAATTGAAAGCGTGCTGCAAAACCAACGCGATTTAGTCAAGCACACTAACAACTTAACATTTAGTTTTAGTCATACGAATTAGAAGATGTATTAAAAGCTTAACAAAGGTTGTTGTTGATGCAAATATCAATCAAAACTGCTTCAAAATAAAAAATAACTAAACTAATCAATCTGTCGTCATTTAAGAGGAACGTCTCCGGACTCGCCATCCAGCTGAGCCACTGCATCGAACTGCACGGCGGGTAGGTCATCGCCCGTTGCCGTTTTATTGGACCGCTGATACTCCAATATGACGAGCGAGTTGGAGCCCACCTGCAGGACTTCGTTGGGTACATAAAGCGTGATTTGGGGACCGGCCACAGGCCAGTAGCGTCCCAGGTTGAAGCCATTCACATAGGCCACGCCCTTGCCCCATCCAGCCATGTTCAAGTAGGTGTCGCCCACCTCCTCAACATTAAGGGTGCCCTTATAGAGAATTGGTCCGTGCCGAAGAACGCGTTGCCTGGCCAGGAACGAGTCCAGTCTGGTCTGCTGTTCGCCCTGGCTGCCTTGCCAGCGTTTTATTGATGCTTCATCTAAGGGGAAGGCGGTGCTTCGCCAGTTCTCCAGCGGCAGATAGCCACCATTGTGGAGCTGCAGACTCACCTCGCCAAAGATGCCCTTGGTGTCGTTGGATATAAAGAAGTTGACGCGTCCTTGGTTCTCAACCAGCACCTGAAGGGTGCTGCCCCATCCCTTGCTGAGGGGCAGCGAGTAGATCTGTGCTTCGCGCGACAGTGTGCCCACCAACTCCATGTCCACAAAGACATGGGCGCGGTCATTGATCTGGCCTACTTTTAGCAGAGCCGGATCCAGATCCATCTCGGGCAGTTCCGTTTCGTAAAGAACAAGGCCGGAGTACAAGTCGAGTTCTTCGAAGGTTTTGGGCTTTGCCGACTCAACGGGAGTACCCTTGGAGAGAGCTGCTCGTCCCTCCGCTGAGAGCAAGGCCAGCGACGGAGTCACCTCTACCTTACCGTAAGCCAGACGCTTGGCGGGATTTAAAGTGATGTCTGGCAAGGTAAGAAACTGGCCAATTGCTTCCTTTACCAGGTTGTACTTTGTGGTCACTCCTCCGGCCTCATCCATCACAGCATCATAGTCGTAGCTTGTGATGTCAGCCGCATATCCGAGAGCTCCGTCCAAGTTGTAGTTGGCTCCGGCGGTAAATCCGAAATTGGTGCCACCAAAGAACATGTATAGGTTGACACTGGCATTGTAGCTAAGAATGGTCCTGGAATAGTCCGAAAAAAGGAGAGCGATAAAAGGTATTTTTATAATAATATTTATAATGATCTTTGTGTGATTTGTTAAATACACAGGATACGTTTTTACAATCCCTCCAGGGGCAGGTATCAAACGTCAAATTTACTTACTTGAGAGCATTGGCCACCACCTGGCCATCCCGTCGTTGATTTTGTTCTTGCCAGTGAGTCAACCAGCCTGGATAGAACTCAGAGTTGACTAACGGACCAGTGGGCTGCTGGACACGCAGCATTTTCCAGATTTCGTCAATTTCATGGACTGGAAGAAATAGGAGAGAAGAGAGATAGCTTGCAGTATACAAAAATAATTACATATACCGGTAACTGAGTTAATTGCCATTATGTTAAAGGGGAACTATCAAATTAGTGCACTTCACAAAGTTGTTAAAAGTATCACGTGTCATAAAGTTCGAGAAAAAATGCAATAAAAAATAATTTAAGTTTACAACGTAAATGTACAGCGTAACCTCACTACTTCACTTACTGCGATCTATGCCAAAGTCTGTGGTGGCAAACACATTTTCGATTTTGCCGCAGCTCATCTTCTCGTTGGGAATGTCAACTGTGAATAGCAGGGCCTTTCCGGCCACATATTTCTCCGTCTCATCTCTTAGCCAATTGAGATAGTCGTGGTCGCAGGCGTAGTCTCCGTACTCGTTTTCCACCTGCACCATGATGATCTTGCCGCCGTTCCCGATATACAGATGCTCGAGGCGTGGCATTAGCTGTGCATACCATTTGCCGACTTCGGCAATGTAGTTGGGGTCGTTAGTCCGCATTTTTATGGTTGGGTATTTGGCAAAAAGCCAGTGGGGAAGGCCTCCCTGTAAGAAGAACGAAACATAGGTTTAAATATTATAATGCCTTAGGTAATTCCGCTACAAACTCACATTATCCCGCTCGGCACAGATGTAGGGACCTGGACGAAGAATAATGTAAAAGTCTTCCTCTTGGGCTATCTCCAGGAACTTGACCACATCCGCTATGCCCTCCCAATTATATTCGCCATCGTGGGGATTGTGAAGCGACCATTCTACGTAGCTGGTAAATAAGAGACAGAGGTTTCCAATTTAAAAAATATAGTATTCATTAGCTGAAAGGCTTAAATAGCAAATAAATCGAATGTACCCAGGAACTAAAATTAGATATATATATAAATTTTACAGAGGGAGTGAATAGATATCTTCATCTAATAAAATTATACTTTTAAACACTCCTTTCAAGGGTATATCAATTGTCTTTAACTTTGAGGCGCAATCTCTTTAAATACAAGCCGTTTTTAGTAACAAACTTTTAGTGTTTTCACATAGCTGATCGTACTCTAAATACATTAATAAATAATTTACATATTTGTCGCCTCAAGTCCATAGTTTTGTTAATGATGGTCATGAACGTGAACACATTTTCAAACAAACTTGAGCTGTATGCAATATATATAATAGCTTAAGCTCCCATAATCTCTAAAATCTGTACCTTGTACCCATTACGGGTACCGAAAAAAGTTATTAGATTTAAAAAGATTAAGAAAATCCTACTTACGTATCCAGAGCATTCAAACCAGATGCACGCATGGTGCGCAAACGACTTCGCCAGGCCTCTGGCACAGCGCGGAAGTAGTGGAACGATCCAGAGACGTAGCGGAAGGGCTTGCCATCCAGCATGAACGTATTGGCTTCATGGTCGATAGTAAACCTGGGCGAGTCCTGTTGGCATTTATCCAATCCGTTTCGTTTAATCAAATGAATTATATTTGAAAGTTAATTACTCCGACTTACATCGCGGGCGTCGTCGCCAGCGCCCAGGCCGACACAAAGGCCCACGGTGAGGGCAATAATTGCGAGCACCAGACAACAGCTCACGGCCATAGTCAGCTTTCGATTGCCCCAACAGCCGCGAAGCATAGTACCTGATTCGACCGAAAGTTTACAAAGGTTGGGAAAGGCCAAGCTTAAAGCTTTGCTAGACCTGGATTGAAAGGGGCGCCAAGATTCGAAGACCGTTCTCTGTGGCCGACCGAAACACAATGAATGTCAAGCGATACTCTGGACATGTAGGGTGTAATGGCTAGTGGCACTTTGGACGCCTCTCCTTTCCGGGGGCCTGATAAGTCCGCTGTCTTGAGTGGCTGATAAAACTGCACATTTCTCCCGCGAATATATTCGTTGTGATACTTGCCATCAGTCAAAGTGGATGCCCAGTTTATTGGCTCTTCACATTGCCGCCATAAACAAATCATATCAAGTGTGGATTAACGCCCAAACCCTGATAAGTGTTGTTATTATTTCCAATCATTCGCTGATTATATTAATTGGGTTAACATTGTGTTTTCCCTGTACAATGATATTTGTCCAAATTAAGAATTCCTATACGAAATTTAAAGCTATTTAAAAATAAATGTTCCGGATTTTAATATTTTATCTGCATTTGCTTTATTTTTACTTCAGTATCACTTACAAAATTGCAAAAATTATGCATTCTTAGGGGTATTCCTTTATAATAATTACCCTTCTGGGCATATTTTACTTTTTGATTAATGTATATTGTCCGATCTATAGTTAAGTAAGTAATTAGTGGAATAGATATTAAGTACTAGAACTTGACAGTGTCAGAGTGTGAGGTGGCTCTTGGAGAGTTTCCCTTGAATAACAAACGGTAAGTATGCTCTCTGACTCACCTTTCACGTGCTATTTAGTTTAAACAAATGTTTTACAAAAAAAAATAAACTCTTTATTTACTGAACTTGGTTTTATTCTTGATAAAAAAGAAACTTGAACTGAACAGAAAACTATAACTTTTGATTTTAAAAATATAACAAAGATGATCACATAATTAATGAATTATGCTGAAACTTGTTTTGAAATTAATTCCATATCTTTTACTTAATATAGAAATACATCTCAAGAAAGATTACATATTTTACTTTCAAATAATGCATAAGGTAAATTTAAATATTTTCATTTTAACTTTAAAGAGTTTACTTTATTTTGGTAAAACATATGTAGTAGCGGACATGTGTAATTATTTGTGCACAGGTTAACTTATTCAAAGTGGGCTTCGGGTAGGGATTAATCAATATTTGAACTGTAACATAATGTGCTTCAGGCTGAGGTAGAGTGACAGCACTAAATTTAAGGTTGCGGAGGGTCCAGAGACAATCGGAGATAGTTGGGCATAGATATATCGTTGGAAAAGTGTTTGGGGGAGTACGTGGTTATAGTTAAGTACTTGAGTTGAGCAGTCTTCGTAAAATACGTGCACTGTATGGAACATTTTGGATTATCTTTAAGCACGAAAATATAATACGTTCCGACTCGTTGCATATTTCATTCGCTTGTTATGAGCCATGAGTCAGGTCAAAAATAAATAAATACAACTGGCGCCACTTCACTTTTCGCTCATCAAGCTGAACTTGTCGGCCATCAGGGTTAGCACCTTTTCCAATTTGCTGTGACGATCCTCGGCCTTGGCAGTGGCCCCAGAACTACCCCAAAGAAATTTCACATGGAACTCGGTGCTGCAAAAAGAATAAAAGACGAGTGTTAGGGTATTTCCCGCATCTTCACTTCCCTGACAACTCACCGGAATGCGTCTGCCAGGAGCTCATCCAGTCTGGTGCTGGCTTCTTCAAGTATTACTTTGGCATTTTTCCGGAACAAATCCAGGTTCTTAAGGAATCCCCGAGAGGCATCCAAATGCAAAAAATTTATGGTCATGCCAAAGTCATCCGCTTTGGACTCCCAGGGAGCTATGCAGGTGTGATATAAAGCCGGGCGATCGTCAATGTTCGAATGGTTTATGATGTCCATGACGGGGCGATCGATTAGCAGGGCATAGAGCAGGACATGGGGCACAGTCGTGTTTGGGGCCTGTGGATTGGAGGCTTCGTTCATGCTGATCAGCGTTGGGCGCAGCTTGGCCTCAAAGGTGAAGGCGCTGTCCGTGAATTGCTGCCTCAGGATGTGCCAGGCCTGATCGAGTTTTTGGATCTGCAAGTTTATGGTAATCGGATGAAGCATTGCTTTATAGGTTGGGAACTTCTACAACCCTCACCTGCTGCATGCACAGTCCAAGCATGATGGCACTGAACCCAAACAGATTCCCAAGGGCCGTCTTTGTCTCCACCGCGATCTGTATCCACTTGCTAAGGAGCTGGGCTCGGTCAAGGTCCGTTTGGCAGGTTAGTATGGTCACAGCCACCATCAGCTTGATGCACTGTGTCCGCTCGATGATGTCTTCGCGAAAGAGCTTGCCATGGGGCAGCGTTAGCAGCTCGATGCCAGAGCAGCTTAGATAGTAGTCGTCCTCGTTGGCCGGCTCCTCCAGGAACAGTCCAATATCGATGCGGGTTATATGTTCGGCCAACAGCTTCGGACCTGTCTCCAAGAGCATCATCTTAAAGGTGTTTAAAGCATCGCCGTCCAGGGGCTTGTTCTCCACAGAGGGCAGCAGCAGTGTGCCAAAGTTCTCAAAGTCGAATTTACTTGCCTGCCGAATAATTTGTAAACATAGTTAAATTATTAATTGCAATATTATATTAGATAAATATAAATATTTGGGAGACTAACCGTTCTTGTTTCCTCAATAGCCATCGTAAAAAGCTGCTCCTCAGCAGCATACGCATCGAATTCTGTGAAGCTCTTCAACGTTCCATTGGAGATGGAGGTACTCATGAAACGTGGATTCTTGATAATCACTCCCCGCTGAATGCTCATCACTTCGCTGGCATCTCCCAGAGCCGAGTCCCCGGAACCATTGCCCGAGTCTGATCCACTGGCCTGGTAGGCTAGCACCGCGGCCATTGGTTCCTTGCGTGGCTTGGGCGGTGGACTGGGCGGCCTGGAGTCAGCCGGCGGCGAGTCCATGCTACAGTTCCTTCCAAGGCTCGAGATCCGTGCCGCCGCCTGCTGGCGCAACGTCTGGGATGCCAAAGAGCTGGGTCGCGGCAGAGAGTGTGTGGTGAACTTGCTCTCCAGATGCAGCTGCTGATCACTGGTGGGATTGCACCTGGCGATGGTCTGAAACCGTGCCATTCCGTTGCCATTTCCGTTTTCCGGCAGCTGCTGCTGTTGCTCCTGCAGCTTGTTGATGTTGCTCACCACCATTGCCTGGGCGGGAGTTAGGCTCTGGGAGCGCTGCTGTTTCTTGCAGGGCAGCCGTGGCGGCGACGGAACTTCACGTCTAGCCCGTGGTGGCGAGCAGTGTGGGCTGGCCGGAGAGCCCGGTGGCTGTTGCTGCGTGGGATCGAAGCGGAAGACAGCGCCATTGCCTGATCCCATACCCACAGTGCCACTATTGCCCATCGGAGAGTTAAGAGGACTCAGAGCGCGAAGGCCGGCCAACATTTGGGTGTGTAGTTGATTGCCAACGATCTTGTGGCCATAAAAGGAGAGCGGATAGGTGCGATTGCAGGGGAACTGGATGAGCGCACCCGAAGCTGCTGATATGGGCTTGCCGGAGCCCACGTAAAAGGTGATGAGGTCGGGCACAGTGTCGAAGGCATCCTCCTCGAACTGGTACTGCACACGCTCATACACAGTTTCTGGTTGAAGCACCAACTGAAAATGGAGGAATATATAGAGAAGTTGATACATTATACTAGCATACTTTTCGGCTGTAATTATTTTCTTGAGGCATGATCCAGATTTTGATATTTGGAACCCACCTTATTCAGAACAAAGTGGAGGACAGCCGCCTTGCTCCGGCAACTGAGCACATAATTATCCGGCTGAGAGGCGCAATCGCGGACCAGAAAGTCTCCCTCCCGCTGAACAATCTCCTCCGCGCGCTGACGGGGCAGGGCTCCGTGGTACCAGGCATGAGAGCGCAGCTCACGGGCATCCAGGCTCAGCTCCCACTCGAGTGCCTTCTTCAAGGCAATGGCCTCCTGCTGCTCGCTTGGGTTCGGATGTCCGGTGGCCAGTGGCGAGGACGCGTTGCTGCCGTTGTGATTATCCATTTCACCGTCGCCGATCCGCCAGTGAGGGCTATTGTCCTTGCAGCGCGGTCTCAGTTCCTCGTAGCTGTTGGAAGCGGGAGAGTTAATTTCCCGTATTTTGGGTAATTTATTGTTAACAAAAGGCCAAACCCCTCACTTGCGGGCCCCGAAGGAAATTTACTCCCACAGGATTTGTTCCTTGGTATATGAAGATTTTTTTGTTTGAAGTTCAAGAGCAAAAAATACTAATCAAATTGTAGTAAATTTTACGTTTGTATCGAAAGATAAGGCACAATTCAAGGCAGGAATATTAATTATATAGAATTATCTGATTTTAAAACTTAGATACCTTCGTTCGTGCTTTCAGGTCGCTTTCAACGCCCTTTAATGCTTTATAATCACCTTAAAGTTGGGCTAGGATACGCCCTAACATGTTTCGTCCTTGCCCTGGCTGTTAGTCTGCATACACCGTTCGATTAAAAAATTAAAGTGCGGCCTTAAACACCATCTAAAATATGTTTTTTATCACAGGACCAGCCCTTGAACATGAATACACTTTCTAGGACTTCCGATTCCCTTCGATTTGCTATCGTCTGAGCTCTGCGCCGCCCGAATCCGCTCTGAAAATGTAACGGCAATGCCCTCCCATCGAGTGTCCTTACGGGGGTTGCTCACTACGTCCTGCTTACGCCTTGCTACTCCGCCCGGTTTGTTTTGGTTTTTGCTTTCGAATTTCTACGCCGCTTAAAGTCCCTCTTGGGTGGGAAATTCTTAGAGCATGCGCAGGCTTTCCTGTTATCGATATATTTACTCCTTTGGGGAGTAGCGAAAATCGGGCAGGGAAATTGTGGATCTACTGAGCGGTATTGTTTGTATATTAATATAGGACAGGACTTTATTATTTGCAATAAAGAAGTAAAAACTTGAAACGAAACCGCACTTGGAACTTGATAAGATTAAAAATCTATTTATTTTATTTTCTATAGCAAACATGTTGAAATCAATAAATTTAATATGAAATATAATATTTCCTATAACTTTGTAATTAATTGTCAAAAGTTAGTGATTTGGAAAAAGATTTGGGTATGCCTTAAAAATATGAAAAACATAATCTAAAATGAATTTAGACAATCATGTAGCAATTGCCTTGATTTCATTTGAGATAGACTATCAGTTTCAATGCGATTTTTTAAAAGCTTTCCCAAAAAATGTATCTTTCTCTAAATAATTCCTTCTTTTATTGTTAAAAAAATCTTAGAGTACTATATATGCCCCGAATTACACTCACATTGTGGCTGAATCGTCAAAGGTGAGTTGCTTTAGAACCTTTCCACTCTTGGTTCTGATCACTCCGGATCCACTGTCGCCGCTTCCCGCCATTTCGAGGGGGTTGCTTTCCCCCAAATATACCATCGGACAGGAGCTCTTGCGGGTGGGGACATTGCGTGGTACACTGCTTGCTACTGGAAAATACCGCTTTCAGATTGGGAAACTTACCGATATCTTGGACTTGAACTTGCCTTCCAGGTTCATTGATTGACGTCGCTTGGCCCTCACCCCCAGCAGACTATTGGCCATTTTCTGGCGATGAGAGCCGCGCACACCGCATTTCTTAAGCTCCTTATCCGTGATTTCCACCACATCATCCACGATGCTGAATTCCTGTAGGTTGCCTGTGCCCAAGAAGGGTTTATTGTAGGGTATTGGGTAAATAAAAGCACCTAGTGATGGGTCAAACCTTCGTACTGCTGCAGATCTAGGAGATCCAGCCAATCGGCTATGCTCATTCGTGAGTTATGCACCATCACGGCCAAGTCTTCTCTCCGTCGTACTGTGCTCGGGTACCGAAAGTTCCAGAGGATGCCTTTTGAAAGGTTTCGCATTATTTTAGCAAATATGAAGTGTCGCTGAGCCATCAATTCACTCACTACTTCTTCGATTCGTCGGCTCCACGGGTCGCGGCTGAATATTGCCCATTGTGAAGCAATAGTGTCGGATGCCACGCACAGATCCGGAAAATATAAAACTTGTATCTCTCAATAAGAACTGTATCTGTTCGCACTCAACCTCGCGCTGCGCTTTGCGTCAAACAACTGAACGTGAGCCACCGAAAGCCAGCTGAATTCAACTGAATGGGAATAGTTTTGGGAGTGAGTGAAGACTGTATACTCTTCTATTACTATATGGATATATGTTAGCAAGAAGTATAATGTATAGAAAATATTATAGATATTATACCTTTTATCTGTCAATATATGTATTATGTTTATAACATGCTTATCTTTGGTTAAACTTTTTTTTAAGTTCCAATGATTGACCTCAGCATACTCCCCAAGAGCATAACCTGATTAACAATAAACCAAGTGTAAGTAATAATTCAATGTCATCGTGGATCAACCCACTGGATCAACACTTTTTGTCTAATTACTTCTCTCCGGAATGCCCCTCTCTTCCCGCTTGACCACCAACTTGATAGCTCCGTCCTCTCTAGGCGTATCGGCTTTTATCGTTGTCTTGATTAGGAGAAGGTCTCTCCGCCGTTGTCGCCGCTTCTCATATTCTGCTGATCGCAGCTATATTCCCTTAATTAATTTTTTTTTCCATTGCGTTATGTACGAAAGTGGCATTGCGTATTGATAATACTGCTGTGTATTCCGTGGAATTGGGAGAGGGAATTTGTTTTCTTTTTTGAGGGGAAAAGAGACACAGCGTTCTGTGGGGATAAATATTTTCCTAGCCATTTGCTTGCTCCCGGATTCATTAAGCCGACAAGTTGTAGGGTTATTTACTTTGACATTTATTTTAAAATAATTTATATTTAACAAATGAAGCTTATCCATATTTCAATAATTTATTAATAATAATTTATACACATCCTCATGGCGTTTTGTACGTATCCGAGGGATACATCTGTAGAATGCATGTAAAAGTACGGCTATTCGACCACATCAATTACTATGTTGTCATCGTCGTCCTCGGCGTGCTCGCTTAACTCCACGCTGGAGGAGCTATCGGAGCTGTAGTCGAGGCCCTCGTGGGTATTCCCAGGACCTGGCACACTAGCCCCCTTGGAGCCTCCTCCACTGCCCACTCCTACACTGACCGCAGACGTGGGCTGTTGGTGCTGTTGGGGCTGCTTCTCCTGGCCGCTTTTCAGATTCTCCCGCGTGTGTCGCCACTTCATGCGACGGTTTTGAAACCACACCTTGACCTAATCAATGAGAGAGCTTATAAATATTTTGATATCAACAAAAAAGAATATCCTAAGTTGGACTAAGAAAATCTTTGTGGCTTTTAACTAAGGTACCCCAAGTACAAATTAAGCTTATCTGTAATTTAAATTGTGGCAAACTATTTGGTAAGGATATTCCTATTGCAAATAATATTGAAAGGCGAATTGCATTTTTTGTTTAAATTTGATACCAGAAATTTACATTAAAATTAAAATTTTGGGTGGTTAATTCTAGAGCCTTTTTCAGTCACTGGACACGAATGTGATTTTCGTTTCGGGTCTAATCCTAGCTTGAAGAGTGTAATGTTTTTGTTTAATGTTTTGTTCCTTATTTAGACAATGGTTCCACCCGACATTGTTCCATTACATTTTATTTGACACTATCAGAAGATTACTTAGCTTTGTTCTTTATGCATACATTTCGATTACCAACATTTGTACAATACATTTATGCTTTAGGCAATAACAACTGATGTTTTAATTGCCAAAGTAAGTGCAAAATTTTACCACATTTAAATAATTTGAAAAGAAGAGGTATTCAGTAGGTGTAGCTATTATTTCAGGAGGGTTTTAAAATGAGGCATCTGATCAAAAGCCAATCCGGGTACTTGACAGGATAATACTTTTAGAAAATTACACGTGACGAAACGATGACAACAATTTTGTAGAGAAAAACGTGTCTTTTTATTTTTTACGGTTTTAACGGTTTTGACTTGTTCATTTTTATGTACTTTATGTTCTTTAAAATAAATTGTTTTGTGTTTCAAAAAGGATATGACATGATTATTAAACTTTGCATCAAAATTAAATGTATGTGCACTTGTTTTGGCCATACATTTTATTTTTGTTCCGATAGTGTATTTATTTTATGTTCGAGTATAATATCACTTCTTTGGAAAGATTGTTATTATTATTATTATTTATCTTAACAACAAATACAATTTCTTAAGCCAGAGCGAATAAGGCCTTCAGAACAATATAGGACACAAGTAGCACAACATGCAAAACTTCCCTACTGTCCTTACAATTCCGTGAATTTGTCGTACTATAAGATGTTGCTAAAAGATATGTTGCACGAAATTGGACGACCCTAAACTATAGCATCAATCAAAGCTACAATGCACAGACTAATTTGACAGCAACTGCAAGGGCTTAAGCCTTGCCATCAAGTTTAAACCGTATTTGCCTTACCTGCGCATCTGTGAGGTTCAGTCGAGCTGCCAG
Organism: Drosophila seguyi; assembly: GCA_008042675.1. Taxonomy (NCBI): domain Eukaryota; kingdom Metazoa; phylum Arthropoda; class Insecta; order Diptera; family Drosophilidae; genus Drosophila; species Drosophila seguyi. The sequence goes on from VNJU01003361.1 coordinate 27,675, forward strand.
CTTGCGGCGATCTGGCTTGGTGATGTACTTCTGCTGCTGAAACTGAATCTCCAGGCCCTTTCGCTGCAAATTGGTAAAGACGGCCCGCGACCATGAGCGCTTCCGCTTTCCATTGTTGCTGCCGCCGTTGCAACCATTGTTGCCATTTTGGGGTGTGGCGTCAGCGGGTGTCGTGGGAGTGTGGTCCAGGAGCTGCTGCTGCGTCTTGCCCAAAAACCGCTGTTGCTGCGTGCACTGCAGGTTCTTGAGGCTGTGAAGGGGCGCCAGCAAGCCCGAGGCGGCTATCGTCGAGCTATGTTGCGGAGGCTTATGTTGCTGATGGAGGTGTTGTTGATGGTGCTGTTGGTGATGTTGATGGAAGCGGAGGAGCGCGTTCGTGGCCAGCGTGGGATATGTGGATGTGGCTGCTTCGGTGGATAAAAATATAACAATAAAAGAAGATTAAATATGAAAATTACACCTTTCATAAACAGTATTAAAGTTGACAAATTCTAATTAATTCACGATTTAAATCTTAAGGTAATTTCCAATTTTTTGTATTTATGAGTAATTTGTATATAACACTATAGACCTGGTGTAAATTTATTTATATTTTACATAAATATTAAAATTTCAGTTCAAAGTCGTCTAGTTATATCGAAAATATTGGTGACCATATGTAGGTTGGGGTTCTTCAATTCTATCTTAGTTTGTTGCCAAACAATATTTTTCTGTTCTTCTGCCGCCCAGTTTGCACAATCCATCGATTATTTATTTTTATAAAGCTAACCCATTACTTATGGGGCACATCCTCCCAGCCCTAATGGCGCAGCGTACATCCGGGGGAAATAATATATTTTTTGTTGAACAAAATTTACGAATTTCCTTATTCGCCGAAGTCGCAATCCCAAAAACAATAATATGATTTCGCTGGCTGAAAATATGAAATTCGAATTTCCTTTGTTTGAGTAAATTAGTTTGTTCAATGAAACTCACGTTGAAAATATTTAAATTAGTTTGTTTATAATAAAATTTTCACTTAATTGGAAATAATCATTGAGGCATTTTTGTGGCCGCGGGGCGAATACTTTTTGTTTACCCCACACACACAGGGAATCAGAACAACAACAATTACCGCTAAGAGAGCGAAAATTATTTGGGGTAATCGAGCACAACATGGGGCGCACGAGATTGAGCCGAAAGCCAAATGCTTTCTTTTGGCTAAATGTTTTTTAAATATCCGAATTCAAGCATATATAAGTTTTCAAAATCGTTGCCTTGTGGCAACTCCTAAACTAGTTTATGCACTTTTTATTGGCCTTTTCCATTAAGAGGCTGTGCCGGGGGATCCGTTCGCCTTGTTTGTGTGCTCTCGGCATGAGCCTAATTGTCTTCGTGGAGAGCGTTTTATTTACTCAAGGAAAACACTCTACGAGTCTACGACGTCTATTTACATTACATCGGAAATGCGCCGCTGCACCGCATTTGTATCTGTATCTGCATAGAGCCTGCAAAGGTTAATAACGCCTTAATTGGGCATTTGGCATTTGGTTTGTGTCAACCGTCTCGGCGGTTTGTTTTAATGAGTTTTTACTGATTTTCATCACCTGCCTTAAGGTGCTGCCTCTGCACAACGCCAGCTCCTTAATTGCTTACATCGAGATCCATTTGTAAATATTGTGCCCCCCGAATGCGTCCCCTCAGCCCGGAAAATGTCTTAATGAGTTCTGATAATTGTGGGCCGTGATCTTAAATCAATCGTGCTCCACCGTTGCGGATGCATCTCCGAGAGGATGTGTTTGCACCGCAGGTAAACTGCTATTTTTAAGTTCGTTTCGATTTATTGGCACGCCCTGGCAGGATATTCCAAATTTATGGCTGGGTGAATATTTCTCGCATCGTTCTGCCATATTGTGGTAAACTGCGAATGAACTTTCGACTGAAGTTGAATGCTTTCGCAGAAACCATGCATTCCATGCATTGGGCCATCTGCTCCTGACTAGCCAAGAGTTTACTTTACGGCTTTTCGGTCAATTGATGTATTTTTATACCAAATATTCGTAAAGTATTAAGGTGTTTAGGATTACTGTATGTAAGATGCTGTATTTTAGATATCAATTCAAACATTTTGAGGAATTTTACTGCTTGGTCTTTGCCGCAGGCACAAATTGTAAAGGTCTCATTGTAATCGTGGCTAAAATTAGTAGTTTTAAGAGTTAATAACTATTTGTTTATTTAATACTTTAACAAAACTTTAAAGACACCATATCTTTCCAATTTATGCTATTCCCATATTTAAGTTTTATTCTACATTCGTATACACCTGTATTCCTCAACTTTCCTGTATATAATTTCCCCAAAAGACAGACGAGAAATTCTCCCATGAAGATCAGTGAATCGTGATTCGTTGGGCGCTAGAACGCAGTTCAAATCGGATTAACATACTTATAAATGGTTAATTAATTAGGCACACGGCGCCGGATTATTGCTCAGACAACATTTTTATATCGGGGAATCTATTTTAGCTCAGCCATCGATCGGTGAATCGATCGATCGCAGACCAAGAAAGGGGAAACAATCAAACAAACTACTCAACACCAGGCGGGACAGACAAACAGCAACACAGAATCCCGAAGAATCTGAGGGAGAGCGAGAGAGCTGGGCCCGAGATTTTATGATGTGCGATGCGATAGGATCAATCCATCACGAAATGAGGAGTCTTCATAGGAGGCTGGGGCTAAGCAGGTTGGACGCGGCAGGTAGCCTCCACGAAAGGCCACCCCAGTGGGTGGCTGTGTGTAAATAGTTGGCCTTTGGCTTGGCCCCTAAAAATACCGCTTGGCTTCCACAGACTCAATCATTCAGTTAGTCATTCGGTTAGCCCATCGGGCAGCCATTCTCCGTCATTAGCCTAAACGGCACCGGCACCTCAGCCTCAGCGTCAGCCTCATCGGTTGGAGTCACAGTAGTTGGTTGGGCCTGTGGCGCCACATCTATCAGAGATCGATACCTCTCTACGGCTCTCCACCTGTACCTGTCGCTCCCGCTGGATAGCTCCTCACATCCCATTATCGTCGCTTCTTTGCCCAATCTGTACGAAAACGGAACAATTCATTACAGTGGGCAATTAGACGGATAGCTATCTGTATCTGCCCATGAATGACGGACCAATTGCTCAAGCAAATAAACAAACTTTTGCTCTCGTTGCGCGCGAACATCAAGTTTATTTTCAAAGTCTGATTCTTAATTTGTTCATAAATCGTTGTTCATTTTCGGATTTGTTATTTTTAATTTAATTTATTTAATGTGGCCGCAGGATTGATGAAACCCCTTCAAAGGCAGCTTGTTTTTTTACCAGACGGCTTGTTGATTGAGGAAATGTCGAATTTAATGCTCCTTACTAATTGCCTCATTAATTTTCACCTCGGCGAAATGTGTTTGAAAACCGTTTAAAATTGATGATAATTTTTAATAAATGCCTTCGCAGAGGTGTATGTCTGAATTTATCTTTCCGCAAAGATTTTTTGAATATTTTAATACCGGACGGGGAAAACTTAAAAGGTTACCATTATTTCTGATAATGATCAATCTAAAATAAAAGTAACTAATTTTTTTCTTACCCTAACATAACTTTTAATGAATTTATTTTCTGATAAAGTAAGAATATAATGAAGAATGAAAAATTATTTTGCAGGAAAATAACTTTCAAATTTTCAATAGGTTTTTAACAAGTTTATTTGATTTAATTATTATATTATTTTAACAAGACAAATTATTTAATTCCACGTTACTTCCAGTCGATCTAATCTAAATGTAAGTAATGCATATATGTCTTTTGTGTCTGTCTGCCTGTGTCAATCTGACTAGACGTCCATGTCCAATATGTCTATATGTCTGCTGTTAAATTAAGAACAATCTCAGTATTTCACTAAGGAAATAAGTTATCGCAGGTGGCGGCTTTTTAAAGGAGAATTGGTATTCCAGGATGATCAGACATATTATTTGAAGATATTGGCTTAGATAGGGTATTATTAAGTATACAATTATTTATTTCCTAAAAAAGACAATAAACTTGTTTATTTAGACTTATGAACCATGTTAATTAATCTCTGCCTAAATTGTGTCCTTGATTTTTTGAGGAAAGGATTTAGTGCACAAACGAAAATATCTGAGACAAAAAAACAAGTAAGGAAACAGAAATGGCTAAATTAATTACGCTTTTAACTCTGTCTTTGAAAACTAGTGGCTTAACAGAAATGGGCTTTATTTTATGTTTGATAATATAAACTTCTAAAAACGCCTCGAATTATTAAAATTTCTATCCCAAATCTTTGTTTATATTCATGTCTTGTTACCGAATTCCAAAACCAACAATCACCATCCCTTTTTTGTTTATCGATAATATTTTCCAATAAAATGATGATCTTACCAGGTCGTATTCTTTTCTTTCACAATCCTCGACAATATGTTGGCACATTTCCTGCCTTCGATCCCGCCCCCATCCATCCCTTACAATCATCGAAAGTCCTCAGACAGTTAGCACCCACTTGACAAGAATTGTATATAAAACAGAATGAGAAAAGGCTCCTCATATGTTGGCCCGGGATGCGTAAAATGGAAGCAGCTTGTTAAACAATGAAAATACTCTTTTCGAAGACCCAACCACACACAAAATATACATATTTCTCACTATTTTTCTTATAAACAAGATCAAAGTGCAGTCCATGAGAGTCGTCGTCTCCAGATATACAAAAGCAGCAGGAAGTAACGTAAATACTCGAAACATATAGAGATAGTTTGTTGTCGATTTCAACAAACGAATTGTTTTCGTCAAAACCAAGGAGCAGGGAACATTTGGCCGCTCGATTATTGCACAATATGGCCACAGATCAAGTAATAATTCCAATGAAAATACCCGATTTATGGCCAGCGTTCGATTGGTCTTTAAGACTTCCCTTTAGCTTCTCTATAAATGTTTCCCTTTTTCATAATGCCCTGGCTGGGTGTACTATGATTTTGACAATTAACCTAATAAAAACTATTACTTTTTTTTTTGACTATTTTCATCGAAAACCTGTCTTAAAAGCTATGTAAACATATTGACGTAGTCTACTTTTTAACAAATAAAGTAAGCAAAGGTAGTACGAAACTATGTGCATAAATAACTTAAATATATATAATGTATAATAAAAAAGCTTAGACTTGGTCACCGACGCTAAATCTTTTTGATTTTGATTTTTGCCTTCCTTACCTTATTTTAAAATTTGTTAAAATTTCATTTGTCTTTTTTATAAGTACGATTCAGATTAAAATAGGATTCTAGATAATAATTATTTTGTTATGAAATCATGAATAAAGTATCTTTAATGTTTTAGAGATACTCAAAAAATATACCGTTTTATTCATTGTAAGGGAATTAAATTCTTTCTATTGAAATCAATTAAAAATCCAAACATTGTTACGTACCTAATAATAAATTACTATAGAAAAAATCCTACATTTTATAATTGGTTTCTTTTATGCCAATTGCATTATTTCAAAAAGAAACTATACGTTTTACAATAAGTTATTTGATGTTGTCTAAATTAAATGAGTATGTCTGAATTCATACAAAATATTATGGCCTTTGTGAATTTATAATTGCGAAATTCCAAATTATACTACGAAATTAAATTTTTCTCTTTAGAAATCCAAAGAACTATACGTTTTCGAAGAAGTTTTCTACAAGCTATACTCATAGTTCTATACCGTATCTAAGACCATTATGGGACACAAATTTTTGCACCGCCTTGAAAAATGAAAAAATTTGTGCTAAGGACTACAGATTTTTTGCTTTTCTAGGCACTTCTCCTGCAGTACTCACCATGATCTGCTGCCCGAATAGGTGTTGGTCTCAGCACCGATTTGTAATCCATACACATCCCAGGATATAGTTTATCGAGTCCGACGTAGGAGTACGGGTGCGATGCGTTTGCTGCCGATGCTGCAGGATGTAGCAGCTGGCCGAGCTTAGGAACTTCTGCTTTTGCTTGGCTGAAGCAGCGCGGAAAAGTGCAGCAGGAGAAGGCATTACCGTCGCAGCAGGCCCACGGCGCAGGGGAAGACGAAGGACTGGACTCGGAGGAGCCCAGCAAGCGATCAACGCTGAAGCTCAGCTTTACTTTGGTGGTGCTAGAGGTGGCGAGGGGCGACGTGCTGGCTGGGCCAGTGTTGGGTCTGGAGGCGAACTCTTCGGCAGGGAGACCGCGATCACTCCTCTCGGAGACAGTGAAGTTCGCGGTAGGCGACGGTACCTTCACCTCGCACGCTTGAGTGCTTAGGTTCTCGGGCATACTCTGTTCCATGCTGGCGGCACTCTCGTGTAGTAACATTTCGTGGCTAATAGTTACATGTCAGTTTTGCATTGATCACCGATCACTTTGATCACCGAAAAAGCAAATCACAGTGAGAAATTAATATACACTTAACATGTCACTTATATATGCATTTATCCAATGCCGTCGCTTAAGCTAGTCAGAAAACACCGAGCAGTTTTCGAGAGGCCCTAAGCACCGATCCGACGAACCGCTTTGTAAGACAGCCCACACAGAACTGATCGGAACCGGCCGGGATCGATTGCCTTTGGCACACACCACACTAAATGATCGGGCGTTAGGTAAATCTCGCTGAGATTGTATGTTTCCCAGTATCCTACAGTGGGCAAGAAGTTGCTATATATGTAAACACATTTTATAACAATTTGTAGAGCTCCCACCCAAAATTGTAAACTTTATTATCATTAAAATGCAATTAAATTTACAAAACCGAATTACATACAAAAAAGGGGGAAAGAGGTATTGAAAATATATGTAGATATACTAATTATAATGTATGTATAATTTATTTTTAAGCTATTTCCCAGATATTCTGAATCCTTTATGTCAAGAAATCTTAACAAATTAATGTTTAATATCTTTAGCTTTTTCCCATACCTTAACGATGTTTAATTAAAATTAACTCCAATAGAGTCAGAAATGTCTTGTATATATTTTCTTAAAAGCTTTTTATTAACACTATTTTCAGCCATGAGTATAAAAACATTTAAATTTTATAATTTTTAAAATCTTATACCCACTGTAAACCCATACGGATAGAAATCTTGGTATACAGTTCGCTTGTGTTTACACACAAACATGCCGCTGTGTCATTAGCTTGGTTCAAAAATTGTTTCCTCAATCGGTGCTAAGTTTTGTTTACCGATTTTTCCATATGTTCCCGTTCTCCCCATACGTACATACACACTCACAGAGGGATCGGCGAATTCCGGTTCCCTTGTGCCCACAACATGTGGAGAAGCCATGGCTCGGCGGCTGGTAGCCAATGCGAGCGATCCATTCCAGTGGGCGGAGCCAGAAGCATGAGCTCGTATAGCCGATGCGGAATCTCTCTGCTGGCGGAGGAGGAGGAATTTCAGTGCAAACAATTGAGCGATCTCCATTAACTTTATTAGTTCGCCAGTCAATGCAAAGGGGTAGGGGTAGTGTCTACAGATAGCTGATCTAAACACAGTGTTCATTTGACGAATTCGAAAAGGAAAGGACTGATTAATTTGACTTATATATTTTTATAAAAAAACTTAAACATATAAAATATAATCGTAAATTAAAGAGAAATTAATTCCAAAAGTCCTATATTTTGTTTTGCCATAAAAATCTAGATATACAAAAAATGTGAATTTCTTATAAAAAGCTTCATTTTAAACTAAATTTATTGAGTTTTTAAGCTAATAAAACCCAATTCAGCAAAGCTTTCCGAATTTAAATGAAGACAATGTTATATTTTTAGCTATGGGCCCAAGATCCAATTTCAAAATAAAATTTTAACAAATTTGGGCTTTCAGAAGTAACCATTTTTTATTGTTAAATATAAAAGCCTTATCCTTTCTATTAACAAATGGTTAGTTATATTAAAATTTGGTTTTATTATCCTACTTTCATAAAATTAACCAACTAAGTTAAAGACTCAAGAACATTATAGTGGTTACATTGCATTCTCAGATATCGTCCAACTTTCCTACATTCACACTGCTAGATATACTCTAGTCTTGAAACGTAACAAGAATTAACACAAAGAATTACACATTATGGATTTGAAAAATGTTCCTTCATTTCTTACCACCCGCAAATACAATAAACTTACATATACATACCCCTGCAGTACACGGATATCGCGTGTAGGATGGGGAAATATATGAACATTTTTAAGTGAAACTTGTGTTATATTGCGTTATTAATAGGAAGTCTGTCGTGACCGCCTTTGGCTTATGTACTTTCTGGCAGAAAACAGCCACCCCGAGGGTGTATTCGGTGCCCAAACGTCCCAGTACCGCAAGCCCACAAATTGACCCAGAAAAAATCCGATATGCAAATGCACTCCTCAGGTAAGGGAAGTGAAAACAGAAGCACCTACTTGAAGCTTGTGACATTTTTGATGCCCTAAAATGGAAGTAAGTAATATGTTTTCGATATAAAGATATGCAGTATATCAAGATATATTTTGTATCTTCGGTGTTCTGTATACTTATAAGGCCAAAATAAATACATATTCAATTTAAATTTATGCAATTTATAAAAATTTAAGATTTAAAGACTTAATTTTTTTTAATATTTTCAACGTAATCCCTGGTATATTTCAAATTTCCTGTGCATTGTTAACAATTCGAAGGACATGATAGTAAAGGAAGTAAATAAAACGCAATCAAACAGACACGAACACCACTCCTTATTAAGGAGAAATCGCAGGCGAAAGTTGCGGGGCAACTCAATTTAAGTTAGCCAAGAAACAGTAGGTCTTACACACTGGCATGGAGTCGTTCTCGTCGTCCTCGACAATTCCGTCTCCACTGCTACGTAGTCTAGACGGAATGGAGAGTGCGGACATTTGCGAGCCGCCGCAGGAGGAAGAGGATTTTTGCTTCAGATATCCGAGTTACATGTTTCCCGACGTGGAGTACGACAAAGAGGATGTGCCACTTCCATTTAAGGCCTCGCCGGACTCGCTGTTCAACCTCTGCGCCGCAGTCGTGGATTCCCAAGCCCGGACGGAGGTCTTCAAGTGGAGTATCAACGATGTGTCGGACTGGTTGCGCAATTTCGGCTATCCTGAATATGAGGTGAGAAGTCCTGGCGAACATTTTAGAATCAGTTTAAAGCAATTGCTTTCCTCAAGGGGCTTAAACCTAATTTGGAGCCAGATTATGTGATAATGAAATCCAAATGGTCTTAACAGCAGTATGACTGGCTGTCAAGTTGAATTCGAAGCTAATCCCTTGGCTCCAAAACCCAACATTGGCAACCAGATTTTTAAATACAGTATCTTCTGAATGCGCTCTTTTCTGACTAGGAAACTTTTCGTGAAAACTATATTGATGGCCACAAGCTGCTGAATCTGGATGCCGTATCTCTGGTGGCCCTCAATGTTAAAAATTTCGAGCACATTCGCCATCTGGGGCGAGGGATTCGAGCGCTTTATCGCAAGGAGCTACAGACGGCAACGGAGACTAAGCAGCAGAGCGAAGTATACAAGACCTTCCGGGCCCGCACGGGAAGGAGGTACGAGGGATTGCGAGAGACGGAACTCCTGGGTCGTATGCACATGATTCGCTCCGTTTTTCGGGATGTCAACGACTGGGATCTCATGGAGCTGCACCTCTCCCGAACACCGGTGAGGCGGTACCGAGAGGTCATTGCTGGATCCAGGCGCTACAGCCTCTACGGACCCTCCACAGCTCGCAGGGAGCCCATTATTACGGACGATGTCGATACCACAAACTGGTTCAATTTTGGAGATTGTTACTAATTTTTTTTTAATTGTTATTTAATTTAATTTGCAAATACGTACTTAGTATGCCTGAAAACAAACCTTTAAATGAAAGATTAACTAACATAAAAACATATTTTAAAAATGAGTTTGCAGTTAAAGAACAAGTTAAAGATGCCCGAGTATTTTAATTTTTCGTTTAGACGCCCCGAAAATAAGTAATTTTAAATAACGGGATTGTACTGCACATATTTACGCTTGCTTTTTAATTTAAAACACAGGTCTTTTTTCACATGGTCTTTAAAAAGGACCAGCAAATTTTCGAATATTTCCAAAGCTAGCTCTTTTATTATCCTCATTGCCAAATATAACCTCTTCACCTCTTATTTTGGATTGAGTTACATCTAAAAATAAGTTGCTTAATATTGATATTTTTTATCATTATTTAATTTAATGCAATTGTAATAATACGTTTTATATTTAGTTTAATTTCTGTACTCCACGAGCTGTCAAAAATATGAAATACTTTCCTTTGTAAATATTTCGCACTAAGGGTTTTTTGGTATCGTAAGCTTGTCCACTAGATTTCCATTTCTCTGACATAAACTAAAATCACTCACTTTCCCTTAACCCGGCCCCGTCACCGCCACCGCCCCTCCCCACGGGCTATTGATTCTGTCCAATCAGTCGACACGGCGCATTGATCACTTATCGCTCTCGGTTGTTGGCGTTCTTGTTGTTGTGGGCTGTTCGATCGCTCCGTTCCTGTTCGCGTCTGTTCACGTGTTTAAATTTATTGATTGTTCTCCTCACAAAACACGGAATGCTCAAGCCTGCCTTTTTCCTCGTCCATCGTGGAGCAATCTCGCCGAGCGGACTGGGCTGAGTCCCCGGTGTCCTGCTGTGCAGCATGGGAGACGTACGTGTGGTCGGTTTAGTTATATTTCTCGACATCTTGTGTGTCCGTCGATCGGCTGTTTTGGTAATACATAGCTGAGTCGAGGCTCGAGTCGAAGCCTAAGCCCCAACTAGATGCAACCGTAGACGCTGGATCGCTGCGGTGCCACACACTGCCAATGCAAATCGTCTTCAGCCTTTATTAACTTATGCGCATTCAGATTACCTTAATAACTCGTTCCGTTAACACTTTATTATGTTCAAGGCTCGTAAATCGTTCCATCACCCCGGACATGGTATCGAGAGTCGGGAGGGTCTGCTCTGGCCTGGCCTGTGAACCCTCACAAGTTCCCAAAGTTTTCAAGACGACGTTGGCGATTATGATTTATCGCATTTTAATCAATTGAAAACGTTTAAACGATACGCATCGATGGAAAATTATGAATGTGTGGCTGTCTTTAGGCTCCACAGTAGGCCACCAATAACAACGGCAACCAACCGGCGACGAGGCGAGCCTAAGCCCGGCCAAGATCGTCAGCATGCGTTATCCGACGCGTAACTCGTTTGTATTTCACTCCCCAAGCCTCCACAGACTCTCGGGTTACCAGGGGTCTGGAGACGGAGATCCGAAAATTTACGCGCGCCACATTACCCGCAGAACAGGAGCGGATTCTTAGGTTTAAGTAAACATTAATCTGATGTCCTTCTTGCTAATATGTCACGCGATGGAAGCTCTTGAGACCCCATAATCTTAATAATTTTTCATCAACATCTCATTGTATATAAGTTACAGCCAGAATATACCGTTTCAACGGATTTTAAATTAACACAAAACAATTTGAACAGCTTCTAATTGAAAACCAACATGTTAAAGAAACAATTTTTAACCAGGAAATCCCATTGGGATACTATTAAAATTTGTTTCGATTTCTTTTAAATAAATAAATTCAAAATATAGGCACTTCATCGGATCTCTCCCGTAGAGCCGCCGACCCGGCCCTGTGCTGAGCCCGCGACATGCATACCTCGGATCAGGGATGAAATATCGCGTGCTGTGTGAGTGGACCTGGCGAGTTTCGCAGTCCGACTAAGAGTCGCGACGACGGCACAGCGTCGATTATTATGATTCGAAATTGATAAGCGAAATATTTTTATCATTTCTTAAATTAACATAAACCATAAGCGATTATCACACAATAAGCGTTTCGTTTCTTTTCTTCGCATGTTCTTGTTGTTCGCTTTTTATAAGCTTTTATGGCCGCCTCTGACCGCGTATGAGTATAAGTTATGGCTACGGTGTGTTCAGGCCAGGATTTGGACGCAGTAAAGTGTCAATGGCATACTGCGAATTTATGGGGATATACCTGAGGTCGAGTCAGCTGATTATTTAAGTCGGTTTTCGTGTAACATGTAAGGACGTTTTATTTTACTCTCTTAAAGCTAAAATGGTTTGAAGCGACGCGATTGCTTGAGCAGCTCGATTTTCCTCTTGTCCTCCTCGAACTTCTTGCGCATCTCGACAATGTTTTGCATCTTGCTCTCCCGTATTTGGAAAGTGTAGAAGTTGGTCAGCTCCTTGGTCTTCTTGTCTTTGGCCATCCTATTTTCCAGTCGACCGACCACAGACTCCTTCTGCTCGAAACCGGCGTTGCGACCCTCTTTTCCCACTGTGACCCATCCGTCCGCATCGGCCTCGCTCGTTTTGGCCGCCTCAGCAGCAGCCCGCTCTCTTTTGTCGTAGCCGGCCATGTACTTGCGGATTAGCGATTTCGTCTTTTGCGCGTCCAGAAGGTAATTGCTCTCGTACTCTTCGTGCCACAGCTCCATGCCGGTCTTGATGATGCACTCGCCGCTGCTATTGAACAGGTCGATGCTCTTCAAGGCCAACGCCTTGGCAATGCTGCTGCTCTTCTGGAAGACCACATAGGCTACTTTGAAACGGAAGGGCGGACGCGTAGCAGTGATGGGTTCGTTGGTTCCTTCGTACCACTTAAGGGTCTCATCTTTTCCAGGCTTGGCCGCGAACTCCACGACCTCAATAGTTCCCGTCTGGCTAAAGACCGTCCTCAAGCTCTCCTCTGTCACGTAGGGCGGCACATTGAGCAGGAATAGTGTGCGGCCTTTGGGTTTGTTGGGGTCCATCAGCCGGATGAAGTGCTCCCGCATGTAGACGCTGTGGCAGTGCTTTGCATCGGGGGACGTCCGTAGGGGGACCACTAAGAGACACTTTTGGTTAGTTAACATTACGGACATGAGTTTATTAGCAAGTTTACCTGTGTAGCCCTCAAGTTCAACCATTATGACTTATTTGTTTACGATTGACGCACGTGTTGCAATTTTAATAGGGATGGGCAAATAAACCAAAATATAAGCATATCGATATTTAAACGAATAAAAACAAAATATATCGTGATGTTTTTCTCAATTCATTTGAAAATATATGGTTTTGCATATTCTATTATTCTTCAGTTAGGATTCGTATTTATACGTTTTAAATTATCTAGAGTCCATTGTTTCTATAAATGAAACATAAACAAGATATCGATGTATCGGTTAATCAGTTATTTAAAAAAAAAGTGGATAACACTATCCAGCAAAAAAAATCATTTTTAAATGTTTCTTTACGTTGCTCAAGTGAATGGTTTTAAAGAGAGAGAAAAAATTGCACGCACGAAAAATTGATGAAAAACGCAATGTTTGTTCCGTCGTCTGGCAACTCCAATATCTGAGTGACTACGCGTTGCCAGAGTTTTCACTAATAACCAGCACTGCCAATGGGCGTTAATTTAGCTATTTCTTCACTTGATCTAGCGTTTTTCGATTTGCAAATGGCGCTCTTTTCGGGGGGATTTGGCGTAATTTAAGTTTAAAATAAGTATTAAATTGTTTTTCAGCCCTTTTTTTTAGCTCAGCTTATTTAGGCTCATAATATTATACGAGCAACACTGATGTCAAGGTACATTTTAATTATTTTTTGAGCCTTAATGGCCAATAACCGAAAGCATAAACAATATAAAAAAATATTTTACTAATTAATTTGTTTACATAATTAAAAAGTCAATTTATAGCTTGCTGTATTTAAGTTATCTTTTGAATCAACAAATTAAATTTTTATATATTAAGAATGGAAACCTTACCTAATTTTATCTTATATAAAATATGTTTCACCTCTTTATGTCGTCCTTACAGGTAAACGGAAATATTGAAAAAATTTGTTTTTGAATAAATAGTTTTTTTTTGTAAAATATACTGTAAAAGTTTTATTATCGAATATATTCTCTTAGTGCCTTAAATCAAGCATGTCAAAAACCTTAAACGGCTTTTTCTCCACACTTAATTTTACGGACACGATCTACTAAGAATCATGCAACATATCGGAGTATCGGAGTAAAGGTATTATCATCAGCATAAAATTAACTTCTATTTAAACTTACATATTGGTAATAAAAATAGGATATATAATATTTTAAATTCAAATGAATTTTTAATTAAAAATTAAATAATTCTTGTTTTACTTAATTTATTTCCCATTTTACTGATATCAATGATTTAAATTTTGAAAAAATCGACCCTACATTTAAAAAAATTAAACTATTTTTAAAACTTTTATTATTTAAATGCTAACGACTGTGTAAAAAAGCGAAAAAATAATTAAGCATCAGCTGGGAAGGAGAAGAGGAGCAAAATGCGGCAGCACCCGGACCAAACCGAATGTTTTTCGTAAACTCTGCACGTATTTTAGTTTTCGTCCGATTTTGTCTTGCACTATGTGTCCTACACACAGTGAGTGCTTGTGTGTACCCATACCGTGCCCGTCAAATGGTCCAAAAACAAAAACTGCACACCACAACTACATCCTGACCTACCGCTACCACGTGCTCCTCCTGCCCTCCACTGACCACAGCCTGCGTTTATTTAACGGCCGCATGATGAAAGGCGGAAGTTTGTCCCTGCACGTTGCCTCCTGTCCATGGTCCACGTCCGTAGTCCTGTTCCAAGCGAATAGATGCTAATTAATTGAAGGCAGAACTTCAATTGTTTTAAGTTTCTTTATATGCTGGAATATGCTTTAAAATCATTTTTGAAAAAAAAACACATTACTTCCGCTTATTATGTAATATGAATTGAAAACCAGAAATATTAAAGAAGCCTCTATAATAACTTACTTACCATCGAAAATATAAATACAAAACATTAAGATATTACAAAACGAATTTATATGGACAAAACTCTTTTTTTTATAATTTAGTATTCAGCATTGTGTTAACCAAAAATGTAGGGCGTTAATCAAAATTCTGTAACACAGCGGCCTTAATTGCAATGACAATCGGCATTATTTTTGCGAATGGGTCGCACAGACACTGGTATCAACCCATTTCACCCATCGGGGGAGCAAGGAGCTGGCTGATTGAATAATGCAATTTGAATGCGGTCTGATTTTGTAAAGCCAGTCTCAAGTGTAATTAAATGTGCAAATTCGAAGCTAAAATACATGGCCTGCTAATTTGATAAACGATTTTACAGATGTTGCCTAAGTAGCTGTGAACAAGGACCTCTGGATCTATCAGCCTCACAGACCCGTTGGTTAAATGTCTTGCCCTTAAACCAAATAAAATATAATTCATTTAATACCAAGTTTAAGATTTGAGTGTGAGTTTGAATACTGATCTTATTTTTGCCGTAAAGGTTTTTGTTTCATTATTCAAAAACTCTCCGCCAAAACTATTATTTTTTTGGCAAAACCTATTTTTTAGAAAATTATATTGAAGAAATTCCCGTGGTGTTACCCACCTAAAATGTTGTAAAACTTTCTTGATAAAAATGATAAAATGACAAAATATTAAATAATAATTACAAGACATGATCCACTTAAAGCATAATATAAATAAGTATTTATTAGAACACTTGTGACTTAACATTAAATTAATCATAGGTCGATGGATATCTGTAAAAAGAAGAATTAAAAGTTTACATTAAACGCTTTGCAAAGTTAAAAATAAAACATTTTAGACCACTTTGTGGTCATATTTCAAGTTGCCCGGAACCTTATCAAAAAATGTTTGCAAAACCAATTTACATAAATAAGAGGACTGTTTTTACAAGCCGAGCATTGGCATTAACCAAAGCTCCATAAAAAACGAGAATATTTTTAACTTTTTGTACGTGCACATAATTTTAAAATGCATTTCACACTTTTTAAGTAGACTTGTGTAAAAATGTATAAGCCATTTTAAATTTAAAAGCGCGGCACGTGTTCCTCCACATTCATCCACCGAGGGTCGAGAGTTTGTTTCCCTAATGCGAAATCCTTGACTAATTAGTACATGTTGCGGAAGCTGTGGGGCGTGACCCCACAACACCTAAGCCGCAGACTGATGATTCAAAGAGGAAAAGGATACGGATTTCTTTTTATAAGACTATATGTGTGTCGGCCTTAATTCAAAAATTACAAGTTGCGACTTCATTAAAAATATTTGCCCCGCTTAGCATTCGTAATGCTATTTCTTTTTGTTTGTGAAGAACCATTTCCGGCGAGATTTTATTTTGAAACTGTTTTTATGGTCTTCCCTACGGAAAATCAGCTAAAGTACTAGTTCATGATTTTATCAACACACCTGCCCCACGTTTAGCTCTTGGATTTTGTCCAGTTGTGCGTGTAAACATTTCAAGCAATTTTCGTCGCACGCATGATTTATGGGCGTCCATTTTGGGAACCCCCAATTTGTGCTTTTGCCAATCAAGCAATATATATTCGCCAGTTTCATTGGGGTTATTTCGTTAGTGGAAACCGGAGAAAACTCTAATTGCGCGGTGACCATGAAAAGGCGTCACGTGCAAGCAATTTATACAGCCAAAGCATGTGGTACACGGTGCCTGGTTAAGTCATAAAAGAGGAAAATAGTAAAAAAGAAAGCAGTCACTTGCATATAATGCACATGTCCTCTCTATTCGATTTCTGTAAAATTCCATGCCGATAAAGCATCGCAACGTATAACCACAATAACCACTGCAAAACGCCCTTTCAACCCATCTGCAAAGTCAGATTGTTCATTAGTTCATTTTGACCAAAATTGTGTGCAAAACGTTTGGTTTTTAAACGACATGAGCATCCACCTCCACTTAACTCTCGTATACAGCAATGTAACTCCCGCCGTATGGTAATCAATGATTAATCAGGAAAACACATTTCTATGTTATTATTTTTTAGTAATTATGTCTTTACGGAAATGAAATACAAGCTCAATTACAACGAAAAGCTGAGGTGGAAAACAAACAAAAATTGAGAAAAAGCTAAGTTGGTCAAGTCTAAACTTGTATGCCCTTATTTATTTAATTGATTTATTAAACGGTCTAATTGTTACATTTTCAGTTTTAGGCTATAGCAAGAATGTACAAATAGCGAAAGGATAATATAGAAAATATCATAAATTTATGAATCGAATATGAAAAATATCGTACTTAACGTAAGAATATCAATATTATCAGATAATATCATATATATCAATATCTGGTGATACTGATTAAAAGGTCAAGTATACAATACCTAAAGATTCAGACACGTCTTCTCTTTCTATAAAAAGTTAGAATACCCAGAAATAGGGTATAATGTGAAGTGGGCAACTTTTCTCCTTGTCATTAGTATACCGTTGACATGCCACGCCCACTTCGATGGCGTTGCGTCGATAAGCAATTTTGTCGACAATTGACCCTGCCGGACTTACAGTCGGACTCTTGTGAAAGTTGCCCACAAAAGGCTCTTAAACTTTGCTCATTAATTATAGAAGGGAAAAAGAAAATAAATTGAGCTCAAAGAAAATTCGTCATGGAGCAGTTTTGGTATCGGTCGCCTTGTTGAGTTAAATTGGTTAATTCTTATTTACCAATTTATTAACCTCGGTCTTCGTCAAACAGATGCCATTAGCGATAAGCAGGGTCAATTTGGGTGGCTGCAAGGGAGCCAATAGAGACCAACGAAGCTAGTATGTATACTTTTGCAATAACGCATAATATTAATATTAATTAATCAGAAAACAGTTGTAGCGGCGCTTTATTTTATGTCATTATATATAGACTAACATCTGATAACTTCGGAATGATTCAAAATGTGTCCATTCGACTGTACCGCAAACTTAGCGGAAGGTGTCCCAGTAATTTATCACTGATAACTCGCTGGAAGAAGCGGAAGCCCCAATGTCAAAAAACCAATTTAAAGTAAATTAGCACAGCGCCAACTGCTCGTGATTTGTTCGGGTAAGCCACCACCACAAAATCCTGGAGTAACATGGAGAATTCTTGCCAGAGCAGAGCAGGTGCGTGTCCTTTAGGCCAAGCAAATGTGGGAACGGCTCGGCTTGGCCGAAACTTTGCACACACACATGCCGGCGTCTCTGGGGCTGCGGTCGCCTTTCATTCACTATCAGATCACGTACGACGTAAGGCTTTACAGGGGAAAGGGAATTGGAGTCGGAGTCCATGCCCACTCTATAGCCAGGCAGAAAAAAACAAAAGTCCTGAGGCTGGGCGAAAATAGTGCAGACGGTGCGGTGCGCCTTGGAATTTATTGCACGTGGTAAGTTGCTTGGATGGGTTCAACTGCAGATTAGACGCCCTGATAGACACAAAATGCTTTTGCCTCCAAACTCAGCTTAAGTTTAGACATGGACGAAAAATTTATTACACGTTAACCGAAGGACGAAAGGCTTGCGACGGCTGTGTTTTATTTGACTGAAAGTGCCTACTTTGAGACAATGAAACCTGGTCCTTTGGCTGTTCGGAAGTTGAAGCTGGCGGCAGTTTGCGAAAGTTGGCAAGTTTTTAATGATGGAACAACGGGAACTATTCTGTTTAATTTCATATTTATTACGCTAGTCCTTGTATAATTTTATTAAGAATACCTGATTGCAAACAAATCTCTATAATAAATAAATGTGCAATCATATATTTTTAATTTAAAGCTTTAATGCTTCACTGACATCATGCACAACATTTGAAAGGTTTCCCCTGTGCCTTCTATCGCCAAGTGAGTGCAGAAATGCAGAATTCAAACACCAAACTAAAACAATTCTCTAAACTCAACTGGGGACTGGCCCCCCAAAAATGAAACAAACACGAAGGTTCGACAAGAAGCACAAGCGCCTGAAAAGCCCGAAGGATTTGGAAGCACAATGTGTATAGAAATCTTTTAAACAATTTCGTCTCATGCTTGATTTCTTTCTCAGCTCGAGGGCGAGGGCGGTTACTTAAATTTTCTTATGGTTTAACTTTTGTGATTTTTCAAGCCAGATTAACCGTGCTTACTGCCGGTCCTGGTCTGGACGACACGCTCACTGATGTGACATTGTTCAGCCATAATCTGCTTTCAAGTAGCCACAAGCAACACCCATGTCCATGTAATCTGTGCTGGTGCGTCCTCGTCCTCGTCCTCCTCCAGGATAAACTGTAATTTTATGCAAAAGAAAATTCAGCATAGTGGCTCCTATCAAGATTATTTAGACGCCACTCTCGCTTACATACTCTGGAGCAGAGTATTTCAGCCAAGAGATCACAAAATATTTAAGGAGAGAATCAAATCATGTAAATATTCATAAATTTATATTATAATAAGTTTAATTGATTCTTTGGATTCCAACTTGAATTAGGGAGATTGAAACGATTATTTAAACGCTAAAATGTTTTAAATTTTTCTAAACATAATTAATTAAAAATGCATTAGGTGGTCATGACCTCGAAATTCTTCTTTACTTTATAGTTTAAAGAGCTACTTTTTCTAGGCTAATTCAAAGTATTAAACTAAAAGTATTACAACCAACCTATACAATATCAATAAGTTTTAACAAAAAACATTTAATAAATATTTTTTGGCATTTCGTTCTGCCAATTGATTCTATGCCATCTCAGCTGGATCGTTTCTTCACGAACCACAAGTGAGGGAGTCTGGCCAAGATACCACAGAAGATAGAGTACTGGGCGGCTTCGTTAACTCGTAGCAGACACGGAATGCATATGCGGCATTTATTCAACTGCAAGGTGTTAATTAAATTTGGTTTTAAATGCAACTTGTCGCAGCGTCGCCCCGCTGTTGGCTGCTGCGGATTCCGGCTTGAGTTTGAGGTTTCGCTTCGTATTCAGTGAAAAATCCGCAACTAATTAGGACGCACGGTTCAAGGGGCAACGACGAGAAACGGAACCTGCACGTGGATGTCGGAGCCCCGCAAAAGGACCCCGGATGAGGAGCTTTAAAGGGGACAGACCATGGGTCAGCACTTGAAAATCGCGTTACAGTAAGGATTTTCTTTTACATAAAAGTATGATATGCTTTACTCTTCCTCTTAATGCTGAAAAGAGGATTGTTTGTAAGATTTTTTCTCGATTCCTTGGTTAATCTGTAACTGACAATTACTTTCACTCAGTCTCTTAATAATTCAGCGACCAGTGGCCGCAATTTAGAGGCTTGGCAAACAAACTGACAAATTGTTTTTTCACCTATTTTACGGAGAGCCCGTGTACAGGTGTCAGTTTGTCACCCACATACATAGATACGAAACCTGCGAAAACTATTGATTGGCATTTGAATAATAGATGCAGATTGTGCATTACTGAACAGCCACGAGGCGACGGGGGCCAGGATACTTATAAATGTTTCATGGACATGACGGGTGCTATGTGTTCGCCTTAGTTAGCTTACTCGGCGTTGCCATTGGTGGACAGAGCACTTTGTTTGTTTATCTCAAAGATACTCGAGACCGCACAGGCGGCGGGGACGGACGCAGGCCAAACGAGGCGGAATGCCAGCCCGCCCCAAGGGCTAAGCTAACCATTCGAAAAATTCACTCAAGCGCAAACTTTCGATGCCTCGAATGCCGAGCATTTTCCTCCCCTGCCTCGCTTAAAATTTACATTTAATGAGGTTTAAGTTCGACCAAGGTGCGAACACAATCCGCATTTGAGGAGCTACTTCAGATGGCGGATAGGGATTTTAATGGTCGCAAATTGAAACCGAATGCAAATGGTGTGCATTGCAATGAATCTTGTGGATTTTAATCTAACTTTGAGTTACCATATATTGTACACATAATAATGTATTTTATTTAAATTTTCTCTTAAATTAAAAACCGACTTCTCAAATAAACAAGTATTATGAATTTTAAATCATGTTTAATTTCAAGCCATTTTTTCTGACATAAATGTCACAGACTAAACCCGCTTCCAAGTGCAGGCTCGTGAGCCATGCTTATACTCTGTAATCAGGCCAAGCCAGGAACCCCCAAAACTAACCAAACCCATCAAGGAAAATCTCGACCGCATTTGAGCATTTTTTCTAATTAAACTGGCACGAAAGCCGCAACAGAACAGACAGAACAACCGCCATCCTAACGCGACACCTGTCAAAGTTTTTCCTTTCTATTTTTTGGTCTGAGGAATGAATTAAAATTCGTGTACTTGGCAGTCCGCCTGCCTGTTGATTGGTTTTTGGGATTCCCCGCCAACTGTTTTGTCCAACTGTCACTGGCAGAGTCATTTACTTAAAGAGTCTTACTTGTTTTTAATTAGCACTTACCTGGGCTCGGGAACTAAAGATCCAAATGCCTCCCCGACGATTCCAGCACCGCCTCTAGGGGAAGTACCACCCCGCCGGGTACAGGCAGCCTACCGAGCAGGTGCAGTGACGCACTTCTTTCCCTGTCAGCCTTAAGCGGAGCACTCCGGTTGTCCAATTTGCCACCCAGCCAACGGCTATAAGTGTGATCCGGTTCCGTGCCCCAGAACTTGTGAAACGAGACGGGCGGCTGCAAATGTAGGAACTCCCTGGCATAGTCCTGCGGCCGCGCCTGATGCATACCCGCAGCCGGCAAAGCAGGCACGCCCAGCACCTGGAGGCAGTAGCCCAAGATCATGTCGTCGGGGGCACTGGGGCTGGGACAACTGCAGCGGTCCACGATGAGGCGCACCAAGGGCAGGCTGAACAGGATGCCGGCTCCTCCTGTGTGATAGTTGAAGCCATCTGGCGCATGCAGGCGATAGCCGTAGCGCTGGCCCAAATATACGAGCTCCGAATGGTTGTGGCAGCTCAGTAGGGCGCTGACGCGGGGCACACTGGTAATTGGATTGGAAACGGAAATGGACAGTGAGTCAACTTACCGAAATACTATAAATAAATGTTTTTAATTGAATGTGCCGTCATCCGATTAAGCCGCAAAATAAAATGAATAAACGATGGGCTTCTGCTCAAGACGAGCCCAGTTGGCGTTTAAAAAATGCTGCAACATTTGGAATTTAACTATGTTAAAAATTAAATCTTTGCTTGAAGCAAAGTATACTAATACAGTAATAATTGCAACTCTCCTGTGTAGGGGTTATAACATTTTTATTGGATCATATAGATATGCCCTTCTATATATCTTTTATTATCCAAGTTTCCCTTCACTTTTTAAGGTAGTTTGTCCTATTTTAAGTAAGGTTTCCTAAGCAAGCCTTCAATACCAAAACGAATTAGCCATTACTCACCTCAGTAAAGTATCATCGTCGACCAGCATCAGCCAGCGTATACCCGATTGTTCGCCGATATCCTTGAGGGATAATTGTAAAATAGCCATTGTTTTGGCACAATGTCCAGTCTGAACGTTCGGTATTCCCGTTCTGATTGTCGGTATGCCGTCGTCTGTTGTGGTTTTCGGGGAGCAGAGAACGGGGGAAATCGCAGAGTCAAATCAATGAATATTCAACTACTCGTCGAAGGGCACAGTTTGGGAGCTCGGGAGTGATTATGAGAAGGAGGAGCAGGCACACACACACAGGCAGGCATTCTTGGCTAAGGTGTGTGTTTTGTTTGGCTATCATTCAGCCTCAGGCCCATCGTGTTTTTGTTAATTCGCTGAGCACACACAGACAGGTGGAAGGAACATGTACATATGTAAAGGTATATTTTACTCCCAGTCCACAGGCACCCCCTGAACCTGAACCTCCTTCATTCGGTTTAATTGCCCGCTCATTGTCGTCGAGGTGCTCACCTGCCACATCGCTGTAGTATCTCCGGTAGCGAGTGTCTGCTGCCCAGGTGCGCTCAATGACTGGAATGCGTTCCTTATGGAATTTTGCACAGGTTTTGATTGCAAAATATATGTGAGATCCAGTTGTGTGCACCTGTGTGGGGCAGGAAATATATACATACATACATAGGCAGGAACAGATATGGAGACGGAGAAAGATATCAAGTCGAAGTCATTGGGGAATTTATGGCTATTGGTTTCGTATACTAATTGCTCGGGGTGCTCTTCTTCAGTATTGATATCCAAAATGGTTATGGAGCTCGTTTAAATTAAATGCGCTTGGAATCTGTGCCCGACAAAACTAGCTCTAAGTTACTGAAAAATCTTTTGGAAAGCTGATATTATATTGATGTTGATAGTTGTGAATAATATACAAACAACTTTTTGGCAATGGCATTTCTAGCAGAAGCCTTATGGAAATGTTCGTCTTAATCAAGAACCCGTTAAAGTGATATATGGAATGCAAAATGATTCCACTACAAGAGAGGCGAATATAAACTTACACAGTGCTCCTTCCGGCCCCCTAAAAGCTTTGTTGCCGACATCGGAGCATATGGCTCCTTTGGCTTTGCATACAGTGCACAAGACGGTGCACCTCCTGTCGGACTCTTCGGGGATTGTGCAGGAAAGGACATGGGGCAAATGTAGGCGGCATTTTTCAGAATGATTTTCTTCGACAACGCTGCTTCGCAATGATCCGGGTCGTCGTCGTTGGGGCATACATTGTCGAATATAAAGCGCGCCAGCTCATGAGAGGCGTCGATGGCAAACTCGCTGGGACGGCTGTTGTTTTGGGCATTATGAGCAACAAGTTCTGTTAGCCTGGAACGGAACGAACCATTATCAATTATAAAACCCACATTTAGAATTTTATTGAAAATGTAAGATGAAGAAATAGGGTGTGAAATCCTGTTTTATAAAAACCAAGAGGATTTCGCTGTAATGGTTATTTTTTAATATAATCTAAAAGGGAATAAAAAAAAAAACAAATATACTTGACGTATTCAAAAGTTTTCCATTTCCAAAGTATATTTTTGCATTAAAATAAGGGAACAAGAAAAAGATTTACTGTGATTTAAATGTGCAATTTTTAAGTTAGATCCTCTCCATAAAGGAAGAAATATATTATGTAATGAACATCATTTAATACCCTTGCAGGATATTATAATTTTAGTCAGTGAATCATTTCCGACCCAAAATCTATATATATTTTTGATCAGAATCAACAGCCGATATATATATATATAGCTATGATCACGATCACGATAGAAATATTAAGAGAGAGAAAATATTAATTTCACCGTTCTTCGTCGTAGATTATTCTACTTATTTATGATACAAGAACGTCGGCATCTATTTTATGAAAATCTGACTTTTGGCATACTTTTTACCTCACTAAGCACAGTTTGTAATAAAATCCATTGCATTTTAGCCGCTAAATAGATTCCTATTTGCGGACGCATCCTTCTGGGCTGAATTAACAGACAACAATATGTTAAAAGGGTCTTTATGGAATGATCCAATTGCAAGTCAGGCTTAATATACAAACTTTTCTTGCTTGCAGAATTTCTGCCAAGCTAGGCGTCATTACCTTCTGAATAGAGACCCCGTGAAAACAAGTCCGGCGCTGAGCATGGGATACGAGAACCATCGCGGATCCTTGTAGTGCCAGAAATGGTGTATAATGGTGGCCTCCGAATCGTACAGGGCGTGGCCATAGTAAGCGAGCTGAAGAAACCCATTGGTTCAGAGCACTTCAGATGATGAGTTCAACTCACCTCATCACGGTCCTGCCCACGCAGGTGCTGAAGCAGATCGCGCAATGAGGCCACATGCGTGTTGTGCTGACACCAGATGATCCATTCAGTGCGTGTACTCAGCAGGCGAGTTTGGCTTCGCAAATGAGGCAGTGCGTCCAGCAGGGTCCAGTAATTAAAAAGTTCATGCATTATATGGACCTTGACAACATACTCGCCGAGGACGGCGTCTCCTGTCAGATTAAGTTGTCGATGCTGCTCCCTAACCCTGCCTGCCAATGTGAAACACTCTTCCTGAGCCTGCCGCGGATACGGCGGACATGAGATTACCAGAAGAACCTCGGCATCCGTTTTGGCATGGCATAAGGTTAAGATACTAAAAAGCCACAGCATGCTTCGGTATAAACCAACATGCATTTTGAAAATATTGCTTTAATGAGCTTAAATCCTTTGATATATTCGAACTCCGAATAAATGTACTATAATGCACAGCAACAATCCGAACACGACCGCCCTAATGAGCGTGCGAAAACGTACTGATGCAGCAGTGATTTAATTTTTGGCGCAAACCCGAAATGGGGGGCCAAAGTGAGGTGACGCGTCACGTTGGTAGACCACGGCGCAGGCGCCTGTTTTGGGACAGAAGTTATGAATGAATCTGCTGTCAGGTGCATGCAACAGATGCCAACCTGTGGGAATTTACGCCATGTTCGTCAACAACAATTTTTTACTTAAAATTACAGCATGAGTAGAGAAGATAGTACAAAAACTTTAACTTTTTATGTTTATTATTTATTTATATACAAAATATTAATAATTATGTCTGTCCTTATTACTCTTACTATTAACCTAATAATTTGATGTCAAATTTGAATTAGCCGCGCACATAGTGTTGCAAAGATACAAATTTTAGTGCTCTAGAAATTTTAACTCTTCAAGGAAGCTCGATTTTTTACGACTCTAAATTTTTTTAAGTCATCATTAAGTAACAACAATTAACCAAAAAACCCATAAACCTTATATGTAAATTATTATTTACACATTTTTTTGTAGGGAAAAACATGTAATTTAATCCAAAATAATAAATACTAAAATAATAGAAATATAGATCTTATAGAATTAACATCCCTCTATCCTACACGAATATCAAAATTATCTTTATTTCCCAAATTTAAATTAAAAATAATATAAATAGACGAAGAACAACTGTATCTTTATAAAATGCCAATAACTCTAAAACTACAATTGAGGTATGTAGTTCTATATTTATGACATGAAATGCAACAGGTGTGGTTAGATTCCTTAAGTATTCCTTAGATATTTCTATTATTATTAGACAAACATAAAGAACATAAACACATAACTCGACAGACATGCTTAGAAAACATACAAGTGTAGTTTATTGCAGAAACAAACCTAGATATATATTCATGTAATAAAGAACTTAGTTTAAATAATCGCATTAGCTGAAATATAAATGTTAATTTCATATATATTTTTGGGTGTACATAAAGGAAGGTAGAGGGAATACTATTAGTGCATTGGCGATGCCAATCTTGTTGTCGTCTGCATGCTGTTGCTTCGGTTGTTTGATTTCAGCCTCAGCTCGTTGACGTGCTTGAAGAGCTGGTCCTGCTTCGAAAGCAGCTCCCGGGTGCGCTGGCAGCCATGCTGGGGAGCGCACAGGCCCGGATTCCAGCGACAGTAAAGGCCCTTCCAGAGGCGCAGAGCCCGCACACTGGCGATGGGGCGCAACACTAGCTCCGCCCCCTGTGTGAACGAGGGAAACAGGGGATTCAAATACTGATCCAGCGAAGAGTTGATGTGTGTCCACAACGAAGTGGTTTTGTGCTTCAGATCTGCAAGGATAATTTTAGCAATCCATTGTAATACATATTGAAGAACGTACCTTCGGTGACTCGCTCGGCCTCAGTGTTGCAAAGGAATGTACCAAATCGACAGGAGTACAAGTGATCCACAATGGTTATGAGAAAATGCTCATTGAACTCGAATGCGTTGTTAAACTGCTGACTGACCTGCCAGACGCTGTCGATAAATTGCAGGAACACCGGCGATCGGTCAGCATCTGAGTGCTTATTGTCGCCGTGACCGACGCGTTGCTGGAATTTGTGTCCGAAGGACAGCCACTCCTTCTCGATAAGCACCTCAAAGCCACGAACTGTGCGGTAGTGCGGATCCAGCAGCAACATGGACAGGGCCGTCAGTTGAGCAGTGCGATCCCATCCGTCCGAGCAGTGGACTACAACGGACGTGCTCATAGTCTCAACCTTGTCCACGATCCTAACGGCGCCAGCCAAAATGCACCTAATGTGCTTCAGCCATAGTGTATTATCGATGGCTGTTTGCCACTTCGAGTCGTCGGTTGTGGGGAAACAGGCCTCCTTAACCTTGCGGAGGCTCTCTCGCATCACGTGAATGTTGTGGATATCAAGAAAATTGATTTCAACGTTCTTGTACGCGTCCTCCGACTCATAGCCGCCGCCCTTCGCCTTATTGGCAATGGCATTGGCGCTGGGACGCGCATCCATGATCGTCAGTTTATCCGACTGGGCGTTGGCCTCCATGATATAGCCCAGATAGGTCTCATCATCGGCGTTGCGCTTGCCACTCACTCCCACCAAGGGCTGAGAGCAACGCGTTATAGTAGCTTGCGTTCGGGGATTCATCCAGGACAGGACCGGAAGACGACAACGGGACCGAAACTGCGCAACGCGTCGCAGGAAGTCATCAGACGCTGCCTTGGGCACAGCCCAAACTGCCGGATAACTGTCGCAAATGCTGTAGGACTCGTTCAGCTTGGTGGCCCGCCACATATCGTTCGGAACGCCGAGACGTCGTAGTTCTGCCAACGGCTCGTAGACGGCCCAGCCGTCCCAGCCACTGCTGCCGCCATTAACCGCACTGGCAGCTGCCGCATGGGCAAAGGCGAAGAGGCGACCGCTGTATGACAGCGGGAATGCGTTTGTTTGCAACTTTTCAAAAACCGTCCGGCGAGAGTGGTTTTGCTGCTTGTGGGCAAACCGTAGGTTTCGCATGTCCTTGCAGAAGATCTCGATGCCGTATGAGTTTTCTCCTCGCGACGTGGCACCCCCGATCTTCTCAACCCGGGCTATTACGCCCAGCGGTACGTCTACGACCACGGGGGGCTCCTGGTCGCGCAACGGTAGTGAACGGAAGTACAGGCGGTAGTTGGTGATGGTCAAAGCACCGAAGACAGGGCCGCGATATGGACACACATAAGTAACGTCGTTCTTTTGGTCCTGGTCCTCCTCGCCGTCCAGATAGGAGAAGGGCGTGTCCCTAAGAGCCCCATTCTGTCCGTGCTTCGAGCCGAGCGAACTGGACTTGGAACTGCTGTCCAGTGAGTTGTTGCTGGCCGTTTTGGAGACCAGCTTGTCGGCCAGGCTCGCGGAGGACTCCATTGTTTGATTTAAATAAAGTTTTGTTTGTGAGAGTAACTTCTGCTTGTGTTTTTTGTACAAAGTAAATGCAATTCACCAAAATATGCAACGGCGCTGCCAACTCGTGTGCGCAAAGTGTACCTCTTTCGAATAGACTAAAAGAGAATAGGTACACTTTGAATGATTTTACTCAACAAGCCAATTTGTATATCATACTAATTCTGACTGTATGAATTCATCTTAATATGTATCGATATAGCTTATTACTAAACCGGTCTAAATTTTGAACACATTGTAGACACCTTTAAGACTAATTTGCCACACCTTAAACTATTTTTGTCACGTCGATATTTGAATAATTTACCAATTCAATAATTAAGACTTAATTTATTTTGGTGTCATTTTAACTGACACAAATAATTGTTCTTAAATACATTCAAGTGCATGCAATTTCACGTTTACTTTCACACGAGTTGGCAGCTCTATGTTTTGTATGGGCAAACAGCTGATTGCGCCATCCGTCACATGTTTACACGGCGCATTCTATTATTATTATTTAACAGTTTTGTAAATAAACCAAAGAGTACAACATGTATCTGAATTACGCGCCTCGAGCACAATGGAAGTTCCTTCAATATCTCATGCAAATACGACAGCTTCAGTTGCTGAGGAGGCAAGTGCACATCGGTGCAATGCCGCCTCTGCTGCCGGTAGCGTCGTTCCTGCCGGCAAACTGTCTTCACTTGTCTCCGGCAAATGTGCTTCAACAAAAAAGCTTCAGCGGTTCAACTGGCACGGACAAGGACGTTCTATTGTCGCGTCTAGAGGAGACAAAATGCGAAGACGAACTTTTGGAATTTCTGAAAGAAAATAGTGGAAAAGAAGTGATGGACGGGTCGTATTTGGTGGAGAGCATCTCGCAGCTCTGGCAGCACTATCAAGGATTGGATCAGCCAGGAAGGGATGCACTCACAAAGCGCGTGCTAATGGAAGTCCTGCCCTACCTCAGCCCCCACCATATAGACCAGCTCGACATCAACGATCTGAGCCGCTGCTACCTCTACCTGCGTAAAATGCACATAACAAACCGTGAGCCACCCGTCGAGGCTGTTTTAACGCGAGTTCTCCGCCAGATAGACAGTGCAGTAGATGGAAAAGAGGTGATTCCCCTGACCGCCCTATCCCGCCTGTCGGTGGGCATTAACTTGGAACGCGACTTCTTTACGCCCCTTGTGTGCCGGAACTTTGTGCCTCAGTTGGAGGAGCACATCAACCAGTGTCAAACCGAAGAGGACGTGCGCCTCTTGTCCACCTGCCTTTTTCAGCTTCACATGCTCATTGACGAGCAGCTGCTTCAAGACTTTAAGCATAGAGTGACAAAGATGCTGCACACCGGCAGCCTCAGCAGTGAAACTCCAAAAGCGTTGCTGAAGGTGCTCCACATGCTGAATATTCCGGTATGGTCACAGGATCACACACCTTTAATACGGGAGCTCATGCTGACGCTGAGCCCGTGCATTCCCCATTTGGAGTCCGGTGATTTGAAGAGTGTGTGCCGTGCTTTTCTGCACCACCAGGAACCTGCCAAATTGATGCAGTCGCTTAAGGAGGCCACAGAAAAGTTACTGCAGGAGGAAAGATCGGCGGACGCTTTGTCGTGTGCCGTCCACTTCGCCAAGCCCCTGCAAAGGGACGAGTACATAAACACTTTTCGCGAACTTCTGAGCTGCGAAGAGGCCTGGCACCAACCGAATGCCAGCGGACATTTTTTCAGAGTGTTGCGCGCCTTAAAGATCTCCGACTTGCGATTGTGCAACACCTACTGGTCGGGTGTCGTGCGAGAGCTGGACTCCAGCCCGGAAGAGCAAACCCACCTGCGCTTCTTGCGGCACTGCCAGCGCTACATGAACTTCAACAACAACCTGGGAGGAACCTACCGGCACTTTACGGTCGAGCGAAAGCTGAGTCGCATGTGCATGAGCGCCATCGAGGGGGACATTGCGGGCAGATTGCCAACAAAATTTGCGCGCATGGCGGCGTTTGTGTTGGCCTACGGACAGACACCGTTTGCTTGGAAAAAGTTCCCCAATGTCATACTGAGCAAGATGCTATCGATGGCTCCGCAGCTGGATATTCAGGATTGCTTTATCCTTAGCCGCGGTATGCAAATTGCCAGCGAATTAAGATTTCGCCAGCATCTACCCCCACTGGCGGGCATACAGCTGTCCACCATGGATAGCATACTCATCGGCTGTGCGGAGAGACATCTAGCTGGCACCGATTGCAATCCGTTGAGTCCTAGTGACCTCAGCATGATTGTGCGAACCCTCAGCCATCGCAAAAGTATGTTGAGTATTAGTTGAACTAAATAAATCATAACGCTCGATTTCTGCTCCACAGCTCTGAAGAACACTTTGGTATACAACCAAGCTCTCGTGCTCTATAAATCTCTTGATTGCAAAGACTTGAATTCTCGTGTGGTTCGGGACATGGCGTACAACTTCAACGCTTCGCACTTCTTTGTGCCCGAGTTGTTGGAGTCAATGTTCGGGTACATTTCAGAGCAGCATGAACACGTCACCGGAGACACCGTTGAGAAGGTCTTAACTTGCTCATATAACTTGGGCTATACGCCTGCGTCTCCCAATGTCTTGCATAATGCGGCTGAAGTGTTACTCAGGTGAGTAATAAATGCTTAAAGTTAATTAAACTACATATTTATACATATCTTCTCAATCTTTATTTGCAGGGACTTTGACCAAATGAGCGGACTATCACTCGTCCAAGCCTGTCTGGCACTGTGCTTCTTCAAGTCTATACCGGAGAATCTTATCAATAAAGTATTCTGCGTGAAATTTATTCAGCGGATTGAAGATGAAATACAGGTTTGCTACTCCAAGGCCACCTATCCGGAAAGGGTCCTCAACCTAGTCATGCAGCTGAATCGCACAGTCTGCCTGGATTTGCCCGAGGCGAATGTGCCGTGGTTCCAGCAGAACTATATCGAAGCTCAGATGAGCAAAAGTAAGTATCATCCATCGATACTGTGTCAATAAATATTTCCCAAAATTTTAATTCTTTTCAATAAAGAACTTTTTTTTGTAAATTATATTTTTAATAGATCTTGAATTATATATTTTAGAAGTTTCTCTCCTTGTGATTAATATTTTAAATATTCCAGACTCTGTCCGGTCTAGTACCTTCACTAACGATGTCAAACAACTTCTACTTAACCTGCTAAAGAATGATAATCACTTCCGCTGCAATCATACAACGCCGTACGGCTATCACATAGATTTTGTGATTCACTTTGATCGGGACAGGAAGCCCATTCCAGCCCCTCCTGCGGAGGTCACCATGTTAGATCGGATAACCAAGTAAGCACATGCGTTATTTTCAATTATATAAATAACATATACTTGTAATATGTTTTTTAGGGTAGCCATTCTTCTGCTAAAGTTGGATTCCTTCTGTGAGAACGATTTGACTGCATTAAGAGGGCCGGAGTCTATGAAAATGAAGCATTTGGAAATGATGGGTTACAAGGTGTTGCAGATAAATGAACATGATTGGAACTCCAAGTACATGGCGACACAAGGAGCCAAAGAAAAGTTCCTTAAATGTTTGCTACACATTTCCCAATAGTCGTTGTTGATTAGTTACCTTTGTTAAGTTTAAATTTAACTTTAAAGTGTAGGACTAAAAATGTATATAATTTTATGTTATGTTAACATTGTGTTACAAGATAAGCGAAGGGTGAATAGAAGTATACAGTATCATCATAATATTTTGGTCTGTTGCGTGAGGAAGGGCAGAAAACTTCGCTGGAGCACATTTGAGGAGCTCTAAGCAATATCGCAATAAGTGAATATTTAGTATCAAAAGTTTATTAATATTTATATTGTTTCAAACATGGTCTTGATTGTACTTAAGTCAATTGAAGTTTATCGGATGCATCTGAGATTTTATTAATCCAATTGAACACACCAGTTGTAGGCATTGTTAAACATCAGCTGCCAAGGACTCTCCGTCTCTGATACCGACACTTCAAAGTTGTGCGGCACATAGGGCCATTGGTACATGGCGCTACAGCGTTCCGGGTGCGGCATCAAGGCCAAATGGCGACCGTCCAGTGAGCAGAGACCCGCAATTCCCAAGGGACTTCCATTGGGATTCTGGGGGTAGCGTTCCGTGGGCTCCCCGTTATCATCCACATACTGGAGAGTCACCAGCTCCTCCGATTGTAGTTGGCTTTTAAGCTTATCATCCCTGAAGGCAAATCGACCTTCACCGTGAGCGACCCAGCACCCAAGTATCAGATCCTTCATATTTTGCAGCATGATGGATCGATTGGCTGGTATCTTCACCGTAGACCATCGGCATTCAAACCGTTGTGAACGGTTGTGTAGTAGGGCCACATCGGGATCTGAGCCCACTGTGCTGTTTGGAGCTCCCACGAAACCAATAAGCGACATTAGTTGACAGCCATTGCATATGCCCAGCGAAAAGACATCCTGGCGGCGCTTAAAGGCCTCAAACTGCGGCTTCAGGCGGGAACTATGAAGAATATTGGCTGCCCAGCCCTTGGCGGATCCCAAAGTGTCCGCGTAGCTGAATCCGCCCGGAAAGATGACACCTCGGTACTGTGACAGAGTGGTGGTACCTGCATCAGAAATGTTTGTTGATTAATTTTAATAATTTTATAGAAATTCAGTCTCTAAATAGCTTATGATCCATTTGTAACACTCACCCTGCAAAAGATCCGACATAGTCACATCGTGCACTTCGAAGTTCGCCCGCAGCAAGCAAGACATCATCTCGCGTTCACTATTGACACCCTCCTCCCGCAGAACGGCCACACGAACCGTAGTGGAGGAGCGCTTGAGAACGAGCTCGGCTTGTAGGTTGGCAGGGCCCCTATACTGCGGAGCCTTGCGAAACTCCAGGCTGTCGTACTCCGCCTGAGCACATTGGGGATTGGCCTGCAGCTTCTCTAGCTCGTAGCTGGTACGCTCCCATTGCTGGTAGAGCAGGCGAACGGGCTGATCCAGCAGCGTAGATGAACCCTTTTTAATCACTACACGAGAGTCGTCGAGACCGAATCCTCTGGTTACGCCCAGATAGTAGTTGGGCACTCCGGCATCTTTGTAGATGGTGCGAATGCGGTCCAGATCTTTGCTACGCACCTCTACCACCCAGCCACACTCCTCTGCGAGAAGAAGGGCCAGCTCAGGGCGATTGAGTTTTACGGCAGCTCCATCGTAGTTCTTTAGATTGGCCAAGGGCTCCGATAGGTCAACGTCGAGGCCACTCAATCCGCCAATGGCCATCTCCACGAGGCAGACAAGCAATCCTCCATCGCTGATATCGTGTCCGGCCACCAGGAGGCCCTTTTCCAGCAGCGTTTGGGTAGTGACAAATGCCTTGGCCAGAATATCGCTCTTTGCCAAACTGGGACACTCGTTGCCCTGCTGGGCATAGGCCTGCGCTAGAGCAGAGCCGCCCAGTCGGAATTTCTCCTCCATATTTATCCAGAGCAAAGCGGTTTCGGAGCCCGAGCTGGGTCCCTTTAAATCGGGAGTAACTTTTAGCCTCACATCCGGACAGGGAGCATAGGTGGAAATGACCAAGGTGCCCGGGGACTTGATTGTCTCGCCACCAACCTTGGCGGCCATGGAGAGGGAGTCCTTACCGCCGTCTATGGCTATGTGCAGCTCCTCAAGGATCTGGCAGAGTTCCTTGCAAGCGTCAAACATCTTGGCTCCCTCACCGGGCAGCTTCGCCGCCCACATCCAGTTGCCCGAGCACTTGACATCCGCCAGTTCGGTGATTTTTACAAAAACAAGGTTACTGAGGGCTTCGGCAACACACATCCTGGCCATGGCAGCGGGATCGAGAAGACCCTTCAGTGGCTGGGTGCCAATGGAGGAGGCGATACCGGCGGTGCTGAAGTGCGATACGGTGGTCAGGGCAAAGTCGGCCAGTGGGGCCTGGAGCGGACCCACACACTGCTGCTGTGCGATCAGTCCGCCCACGCAGCGATCTACCTTGTTGGTGAGGAAGCGCTTGCTGCCCACGGCCACCAGACTAAGGACTCTTTTTAGGACATCATCTAAGCCCAAGTTACTGGGCAGAACTAGACTCCTTAAAGGTTTAACCTCGCGGCTCAGCTCGTACTTCCGTTTGGGCATATCACCCAATACGTACTTCAGTTCCAAGTCGAATGGTGGAGGCTTCGTACTACTCGAAACGCTATCCAATGCCTTCTCCACATCCTTGGGGGCAGCTTGCTCCAACAGTGTAACACGTCCATTACCCGTCACCACGCCCACAAAGCTTATGGGGCACCTTTCGCGCTGGCATATCTTCTCCAGCAAATCGCGATCTTCGGCCTTGCAGAGAATGGCGTTGTTTTCTTGATACTCGGCACCCCACAGCTCCAGGGCCGTTATGGTGGGATCGCCCAATTGAAACTCCTTGGAGAAGATAACGGCTCCTGCAAAGCCCGGCTCCACCAGTTCCTTTAGGACGTTACCGTTGCCGCCAGCTCCCTGGTCATGGATAGCCAAAATGGGATTCCGATCGCCCAGTTCCAGACAGGAGCGGACCACACGGTTCACCTTGTTTTCCATCTCAGCATCACCTCGCTGCACAGCATTGAAATCTAGCTCAGCATCTCCGGATCCCTGCACCTCCACCGAGCTGGCGGCGCCACCTCCCACGCCGATCCTGTAGA
This sequence comes from Drosophila seguyi, assembly GCA_008042675.1. NCBI lineage: Eukaryota > Metazoa > Arthropoda > Insecta > Diptera > Drosophilidae > Drosophila > Drosophila seguyi. The sequence continues at coordinate 62,311 of VNJU01003361.1, forward strand.
CGGGGCCGCCGATCTTGGCCAGCAGCTGACCGCGAACGGGGTTCAGTTTTTCTCGCATAGCGGCGGGCATTGTGCCAAGTCCGCCGCTGAACATAATGGGCTTCACGTACTCATCCCGCTGACTGCTATCGGCCATGCTATTGAGGCCATAGGATAATGCGAAACCGCAGATTACGGGCTCTCCGAACTTGTTGCCGTAGTCCGAGGCCCCGTTGCTGGCCTCGATAAGTATCTGGAGGGGAGGCGCAAACGTCGTTGGATACTTGAAGCCCGATGGCTCGTAGGGCTGCTCGTAACCTGCCAGGGATTACACAATACAATCAGATATTTATATCCTTAACAAATGAAATTGAAACTGACCTGGAATGTGAAGAGCTCCAACACAGTAGCCGGCGGTTCCAGCAATTGGAACACCTCCTCTGCCCACTCCCTGGACATCGCGAAGACGTCCACCGGTGCCCGTGGTGGCTCCACTAAATGGTGCCACCGCCGTGGGCATATTGTGAGTTTCGGCTGTAAAGATCAGATCCGACTCCACATTTACCCGTCGCACTGGTCCCGGAGCCACCACGGAGGACGGCACTATGGTGTCGTGCTTGAATCCTATCATGGCACTACTGTTGTCACTGAACTTGATGGTATTGTTGGGGTTTGTGTGCGCCTGCGTGTCCATGATCATGCGAATTAGTGACTTGGGCTGCTCCTCACCATCGATGACCATGCGTCCTCGGAAGAACCAGTGGCGAGAGTGTTCGCTGTTACTTTGAGCGCAATCGAAGAGTTCCACAGTCGTTGGATTGCGGCCGAGCTTATTGGCGAAGAGGTCATGGTAAAAATCAACATCGTAGTCGGTGAAGGCTAGGCCCAACTCCTGATTAATCCGCTCCAGGGCCGGCCGTCCCTCTTCCAAGACGGGCACAAAGTGCCAGTCAGTTAGTTGCGACGGCAGCTGCTCATTAAAGCTTGCCTTGGGCGTGTTCTTCGCCGTGTACAGGCACTGGGTCATGCGATCTCCCAGCAGGGGGACGAACCTGCACGCCTCACGAGCTGTTGAATCCTCGTTGAAGGTCAGAAGGTAGCGCGTCGACGCCTCCATGCGAAGAACCTCCGTGTAGCCGAGATTATGGAAGATGTTCACGCAGTTCGTGGAGAACGGAGTGGAAAAGTTGAAGCGCGGTCCGATCTCCAGAAGCAACTGCCTTTCGCCCTTCGCCTGGAGAACGGGCTGCCTGGAAAGGCTCTGGCCACTGTTCATCGGTTGCTTAACCAGCCAGATAAGCAGTTCCTCCAGTGCCAGCGAGTGCTTTACCTCGGCTCCGCTGTGCTCAAGATGAAAGCAGCGTTCCATGCGTACGGAGGCCAAGCCGCCGTCCTCTGCCTGAAGGCGACGCCAGACACTCTGTTCCTCGGCCGCGTCAAAGGCGTGCACATCGTAGTAGCGTAGGATGACCATGTCGTCGTTGGGCTGCAAAAAATTTAGCTTGAGAATAATCCGTGCGTGCCCCTTGCTTGACGAGTCAAGAATGATCTTGGGCTGTCCAAATACAAAGCCGTTGACAACCAGCGGACCGCAGCCCACGTTGGGGGTTATCAACCACTGTCGCGGTTCAGGTTACAGCCAATCCGATCCGATTGAGAGATCGGATGCAGGCAGTCGTTGCACCGCCGTCACAACTTGTTTTTGTTTTTCTTATTGCCAGCCCCTGAATCCGAGTCGCTGATAAGCCGGCGACGTAAACATATTTTCAGTCACAAACAGCAGATCGCGAAGAGAGGTAATGAATGGGAAGCTAGGGGCATATAGGCTTAAAAAAACACAATTGGCGTTAACTAACCCGAATTGAAGCACAATAACAAACAGCGGCGCGCACGTGCGTTGGAGCTGAGAAACACAAGCTTTGGGATTCGGCGGCATGTATTGGACTTGGCCAGTGCTGGGCAATATCCAATCTCTCACATTAACACCTAGCTGCCATAAGAGGCCTAAAAGTGATATGAAAAAAAAAAAAATAAAAATAAATAAACTAAAATTTAAACTGATTTTTTGAGGAACCAAACAAATATATATATATAGACCATTTTATTTCTGCGGCACATCTGATAATATGTTAAAAAGCGTCTTAAATTTTGTACAGTGTTTAACAAATCTCAATTGATTTCATTAATTTATATAAAGTTAACAAAATGTTTTAAACTAAGATTTAAAATCAATAAATGTATATTGTAAAGGTTTGTGTAAAACATAGTTCCTTCTCAAAAATTCTCAAAGTTCCCATATTTTAAAAATAATAAAAAAGGCGAGCGAAAGTATGAAAATGTTTTAGGAACAGGTGTCATCAAATCAATACTTCACAGTTTTCACCCACAGGACTTGCCATTCCGTGTCCTCTAGACCAACACTTTTTGTTAACCAGATGTAAATAAAAATAAATGTATATTTAACAAAAAAAATCAAATCAGTTTTTAATCAATATACAGCATAAAACAATTGGTATAAAAATAAAAATTGCACTCATTTATAATCAGAAATACTTTAAAGAAAACCGAGAAAGTGACATTTACAATTAAAAACAAATATTTCTTAGTTATGTTAGGTTCAGCTTTTAAAAAAGATAAAAATATAAATAATCAGGTAGAAATATACAAAATTTTTTATACAGCTGGTCAAACAATCCAAACACCTGCTAAAAAGCTTTCCACTCTTGGGAATATTTTGGTCACCAGACAGCCGGTTATCAGCACGTGTGCTTTCGTGAGAGTCGCGGAAGCCTATAATAAATACATATATACGCGTATGGCAACAGCAACAAATCAATGACTATATTACGGCGTCACCGGCAGCGACTGATGGTCGTCGGCGTCGGCCTGAGCATTCCAATTAAAACAGACGCTGTAATTCTTACTGCAGTTTTTCTCGATTTAGCGGCCATTTGGGGATGCCAAAGACGCCATATCTACGATTTGAATAAGACAAAGAAAACTACATGGTCTTGAGCCGAACTGCGGGCGAAAACATATCTTTTTATTGTTCATCATGTTCTTTTTCGATTTTTACAATGCTATTAACTAATTTATGCATTATCTGCTGGAGCTCCCCGAATTCTGCCGGATAGGGATGACTGTCAGATCCCAATCGGTCAACATGTGTGAAACCCAAGCCACCAGCTATGGCTGGGACGCGGAATATTTGGAAAGGAGCTATTATAAAATATATGTACGCATGGATTTGAGGAAACAAGTTATTACTGCTCCAGGCCTTGCTAGTTTTCGATATTGCCACCATTGGTTACTTGTACTAAAACAGCGATCCGTGCGCCGCCATGTAAAATAATTCACTACTCAAACAGCCCATCTCGCGCACTCATCCATCGACTTGCATCTGCAATTATGTTATGTGCATTGCCTTCGCCGCCTTAGCGGCCTGTACGCTAATCTCATCCATGCTCTTGCGAGCACTCTCCGTCACTTCGTCGATGGAGCGCCGCGTGCTGTGTATCAGTTCGTCCGTTCCCCGCGCGATTCCCTTGACTTCTGTGTTGATCAGACCTATCACCCACTCAAGGCCCTGCCGGCCCTTGCCAGCGTTAGAGCTGATGGTGGATGTCAGTAGGTCCTCCATGTAGTGGGACAGCGGAACGCCGTACACGGTCACCGTGGCCTCCTGCTTTAGTAGCGTTTTGCTCCCGTCCGCTGGATGTTGCTCATAGTAGAGCACTTCGTCGACGCTGATGTTGCGGCAGAATGTAAGATTGTTTGTCTTCAGCACCATTTGCTTGCGCTCCGGATCCACTGTGGAGCGCTCGCTGGCAAAACACGTCTTGGCCGTGCCGATCAGCGCGTGCGTCCACTTCGGAAAGTACCATTTGGACTGCACCAGCCGGTGCGTGTGCAGCACTCCGTTTACCACCTGGCGCTCGACAACGTCCGTGCCAATGATGGAGGGAGTCATCGGGTTGGGGTACTTTCTCCACGCCGCCTGTGTTACAGTCTCCCAAGGATGGTTGAATGTGTGCTCTGACGTCCAGATTTTCATTATGCAAGCGCCGTTTGTCGTCACCGTTCGGGGGGGATCAAATGTCGCAAGCGAGCTAGGCTGTAGCCTGCGGGGCAGAGGGTGGGGAAAACGAAACAGAAAGGTTTAGTAATACGGTTCACGTCAAATTTTGATAAAAATTTCGGAATTATTAAATATTTCTGAGGCAACTTTCAGAGAGCTGACCTTTACTCGTGTTGTGCGCAGGTAGTGATGGCAATGAATCCGATAGCCAACCGAGAGTGTGTTCACACTGGCACCAATTAGAAAAACGTGACAGTGTCACCATATTTCTTATAATTTCGTTAATATAGTATTTATTTACATTATAATGTTTATAACTAAGTATGCAGTTCTCATCGTAACGACTTCGTGCAATAGATGACCACGGCCCCTAGTCTGGTCCAAAGGTGCGGACGTACTTTTCAAACGGCCTCATGTCAATTTGTTGCAGGCGGACCTGCAGAAACTCACGGAACTTCTGCATCCCGTTGGCGTCTTCGTTTATTAGCCGCTTCTCCTCATTCATGCATTCCTCGAGCATTGCCTCGTTGTCAGCGGCTCCCAGTCGAGCGATCGCCTTCTCCAAACGAGCGGTGATCTGGCCGGCAATCTTGTCACTCTCGTAGTCCATGATTTTTGCCAGCGCCTTGGCCGGCGCACGTCTCTGACCAACATGTGCAACGTCGACGACGGAGGGCGTGTTGCTGGCAGCTGCTAGGTTGGGTTCGTTGTTCAAATTCCCCTCCTTCTTGCCGGTGACACCACCATCCAGGTCTTCGTCCGGGGATTCAGCTTGCTCTATAAACTCGGTCAGCGAGGGCTCGTCGGGGTGAGACTCAAGCTGCATCGAGTTGTTTTGAAAGTTGGTCAAGTGGAAGACGCCATTGGTATCGTAGAACTTGTACCCCAGCATTTCCAGAGCAATTTCCGTCAGTAGGTAAGACATTTTTAAACGCGTTTATTTTCGTTTGATGCACAGCCTGAACAAAAAGTGCAGTTGCCGATAATCGATAAAGAGTGAGCGACTAGGTGTGGTAGCACTGGCACTGGTAGCAACAGCTGATTGCCTAGCGTCGTCAGCTTGCTTGGCCGTCCCAAAAACAAATTTAATAATTAAGTATATTGTCGTCTTTATTTGTCTTTCGAATGCAGACCCCTTGTGCCTAGCATGAAAATCAACGAAAAGAACCTCTGTGTGTTCGCGAAGGCACCGCCCTTTGACATGGAAGGTAAGGAACAATCGGCTATTAAATGTTTTACTTTGGTATTAATCATCCATTTTGGCTTGCAGGCTTCCTCAATAAGCGGGGCGAGGTCAACAAGGCCTTCCAGAGGCGCTACTTTGTGCTGAAGGGGAACCTGCTCTTTTATTTCGAGTCGCGAACCGACAAAGAGCCCCTGGGACTTATTATTGTCGAGGGCTGCACCATTGAGCTGTCGAATGAGGTGGACAACTACTGCTTTGAAATAGCATTTAACGGCAATCGCACATACATCCTCGCCGCTGATAACCAGGAGAGCATGGAGACGTGGATGAAGGCTCTCACTTGTGCCGGCTATGAGTACAAACGTATAATTTTAGCAGAGCTACAGCGGCAGTTGCAGGAGCTGGACGATTCCAGAAACAGTAAGACAGCACAGCTTGTTGGTGAATCCCTCAATATTTTATTTTATCTTTGTTACACAGAGGTGCTTGGGAGTGCCATAGACGGGTCACAAAGCTCTACACGGGAAACAAGGCCAAGACCGCCGCCCAGGCGCACTAATCCCTTCAACCGGCCTGCGCCGCCGCCGCCCGACAGTTCGTTAAAGGGCGGCGTAGTTATGTCGCCCATGCCCTTCATAAACGGTTATTTTGGATCGAGCAACGCGCGTCTCCAGCAAGAGCAGTTAATGATGAAACAAGGTACGTATTTGTGGTGCACCTCTCCATAACAAGGTTACGGGTAATTTTCACTTACAGATGCCACCAACAGAAGCCCGCATGGCACCCCCAAGGCAATGCGTCGCCCCCCGCCCCTCACTCAGACAGCTACCAGCGTTTTCTACCCAGATACGCGAGGTCAAGAAGTAGTTGGCGGCGTATCTACAGTATTACCTCGCGGCCCCAATAACAACATTAAGGCAAAAACGGGCCACACAAGCAGCGCCAAGGAAGACTTCGTCCGGACCCATGAGCGTTTTCGGCAGGAACTAATGCCCGAAGTAAAGGCTTATCGCGAGCGCCACAATCAGCCCCTTATCCAGTTGTGATGAAGCGAAGCGGGCTGCTCTAATGCCAAGCCAATCCTTTGTATTACTTGCTTTGTGCTAAATATATTCACGTTTTAAACTTACTATGTTTTGAACCACCTGCTCTGTTTAAATAAACAAAAACTGATTAGTGCGAATTAAAAGCCAGCAATTTGGCGTCCTGGCAAAAATTAGTTTTTTGCTGAAATCTTTGAGCTTAAAATATCCCTTTTTTATTTGTTTTATTTTCTTTCATTATTGCAATAAATTGATTTCTGTGGGACAAATTGTGACAATTTCTGGGAGAGCTCGGCTCAAGTTTTCTGTGGCATTCCGATTCCTATCGTGTTTTATAGAAATATTTGTCTTCCAAACCGACCCCACATGGTCCGTTTTCAGATAGCCCTTAGGAGTGCTTGCTTGTAAATTGTATAAACAATATCACTCTAAATACTAACATTCTCTTTATTTAAATATTTCTTTGTATATGATTAAAATGCAAGATGTACTTGTTAATAGTTGCAACTGGTATTGGATTTGTTCCATGGTATACTTTTTATATGTACGTAACCTATTCGCTTAGTTTGTTAAATTTATATTTTTATTGTAGTTTATGCTTTTTGTTGCCTTTGTTCACTCATTTCGAATAAAATGCAGAATACTGTAGCTTATCAAAGAAATACAATCGGGTAAACCACATGCATATAGTACGTTTTATGTGGGATCATTTTTAAGCCTAAAGGTGGGCGGCACAATAAATTAAAAGAGTAGGGAAATGAAACATGGGTAATTTTTTCAGACAAGAGAATAAATAAAAATTAAAGGGAACGAAATCATCACTAATCCGTATTCTGAGATTATCGCGTATAGATAGATAGATAGCGAGAGTTTAGCGTAATTATAACTTTTAACTTATAGCATACAAGTTGCTGGTTGTTTTGTTTCGATAAGTAGCAGCAGCGTTTCGATGATCAGTTCTCTGGGTTTCTGGTAGTTTTTTGTAGTTTTCATGGAGCAGTATTGTTTTTCTTGGCAGCATAATTGCTTGAGGAAAAGCTGTCTTCGCAGTCGTCCGCCAACACATTTAATCGTCAATGTTGTACTCGGGCATCTTGTCGTACTTCTGCTTGCTGGCCTCGTGGCTGGTGTCCACGAGCAGAGCCGTGTGCGAGTATCCCATTGTCACCTGAGGTATTTTAATGTTGTCCAGCTTGGGCACCTCCTTGGGCACCGTCGAGGACTTCTGGAACTCTCCGATACCGAGCTCCCCGAACGTGGGCGAGGCACCCCAGGCAATGAGTGTATCGTCGGCTGAAATCATGATCGACGTATTGGCACAGCCAATGTCGGTAATATTCCAACCGGATAGATCCTGCACTGGCTTGGGATACATGTTGGCCTCGCCCGTCTTCTTGTTCTGGCCAAAGAGGAAGAGCAGGCCCAGTTCGTTCACAATCAGACTGAAGGTGGAACCGCAATATACACTGCGACCGCCCCGACCCTGCGTATCGTAGAACTTCATTAGACGGGGCACCATCTCGTCCTTGGGCTCGGCGTGACCGAGACGTCCGAAGCCGCCAAAGCCCCAGCTGTACACCCGCTTCTTGGAGTCGATTGCCACCTAAAAGAAAAATACCCTTAGTAGGGAAGCTAAGCTTAGCGATTTATCTCTTACCGTGTGATTGTTGCCGCAGGCAAAGTCAACGATCTGCACACCATCCACAGGAGTCACGTGGCCCTCCTTGCTCTTCTCTATATAAAGGACCACCTTCTTCGGCGACGTTTCAAAGTGGAATGAGAGCTTGTTGGCGTTCACAAAATACTTGGCGTCAGTGTTGTGGCCCAACTGACCGTACTCCGGCAGCCCGAAAGTGTGCAGGTTTCCCTTAATGTCCAGAATGACGGAGAACTCGGCCCCGCATCCGATGCGGATGATTGGCGGACCTCGGTAGTTTATCGGCGTTGGCGAATAGATATTGGCATGGGTATTGCCCACTCCACACTGACCAGACTTGTTCTCACCGCATGCGTATACTGTTCCCGTGTCTGTGAGAAATAGTGTGTGGTGCCGGCCGACGGCTGCCTGTACCACGTTCAGCTGCTCCAGGGCCGGAATGATAGTTGGCTTCTCCACCAGCTTAATGTCCTGGCTAAGGCCGAGCTGGCCACTAGGATTGCGACCAAATCCGAGCGCCTTACGATCCATATTGATGAGAATCGTGTGGGCGGCAGCTGGTCCGCTGGCGACGTATCGATACTGCACAAGATATGGAGAAACTTAGAAAATCGCTCGAATATAAAGCTTCACGAATTCTTACCTTCTCTTCCGTAAACCGATGGAAGCTGTACAAGTTCGGTCGCACTTTTGCGACATTCTTGCGGTCCCGCTTGCCGGTCAGGTCCCACGTCACCATGCCGGCCAGCAGCAGCTGCCCGGGTGTCTTCTCCAGCGTGGCCAGCAAATCTTCCGGCAACTTACTGGGCGGATCCAAGTCGTCGTGTGGAATGAGCACCTCCATCTGATTGGCGGCAGCAGCCGCCTGATGAGCCCCGCCGTCATCCGACTCGTCGCTGAAGTCATCTTCGTAGTCGGACTCCTTCTTCTTGGGTCGCCGCTTGTTGGGTCCGGCTCCGTTGCCACCTGCCTTACGCTTAGCTGACATATTTACCGATTTTGTGAGTGTTGCTTGGACTGGATTTGGTCTACACAGCTAAGCGGCTGTAACGGAAGCGGGAGTTAGGGAGAATGTAGAGAACCAAAACCAGAAAACTCGTACGCAGCAGAGCGTAACGCTGGCAGCAAGCCGCTCTCTCGCTTGGTGGTGTAAGTGTGTGTGTGTGTGAGCCGTGTGTTGGTGTGGTGGTTTTTGCAAGAAAACAAAATGAAAGCCGCTGCCGGAGTAAGCGACGCCAACAGAAAGAGCAAAATATGCCGTTTTAACTAAAATAAACTGACAGGACTTCGACAGCAGCATGACTACTAAACACCTCCTGCGAAGCTTGGTTAGAGCCAGGAGTCGTATTGTTCTAGCACACAAAACAGTTTCAAACTGATAGCGTCATGTCACAGACACAAAGACATTTCCCATTTTTCGAATCATGTCCACCGTTTGCCTATGGTAATATCTGCACTTATTGCTGTGGGCTCTACATTTATTCCTGGCCCATTAAGGTTGATCTTGAACGCGAACTTACATTTTGGAGGAGAGGGTTTACTATTTTTCGCAGCAAAATGGCCAACAACAAACAACGCTTGATTGTAGCGCAACCAGGGTGACCGCGCCGATAACGATAATATCTTAATATTGCCGATTTAATATCGTGGCGTCAAATAAATACTACAGTATAAATATACCAAAAAACTAAAATATTAAATGTTTGATGTTCTTATTAAAGCACGGTATCCAGACAGAAGCAAACTGTTCCAAAGCAGTGAGAGAGAGCGAGAGGCAAATAGTTTGGAACAGCTTGTCCCCTAGGTCTGTTTCGAAGCGCGGTATCCAGTTCAGATTCGAAAATACTAGAAAGGTGCAAGATCTAGGAGATTATTTGAGCCGCACTTTTAGTATTCCCATAACGCGTCAAAGAAAAGAATAAAAATTTTAATAAAACAGATTGTCGCCGATGTTTGCATCTCGCTCTGCCCTTCACATATTTCAAAGTATGGATCCCGCCACGAACAATAATGCGTAGAAAAGTCGAATACAGGAGTTAAAAGAGCAAATACAGTCTTAAATAATTTGATGGAGGCAAATACAATACTTTGAAAATTACATAAACATGCATTAAAGAGACATGGGACGAAAAAATACAAATAAAAATAACAATACGAATGCAGAGGACAATCGTAAACCATTGCATATTGTTATGCAACTGGTACACCTAATCGCAGCTTCTCCTCCATTATAATGGCCACTGGTGCCATCATGTTTCTTCCTGAACGGGACACGGAACTTATTTCCAATCATCCGAGTTCCTTCCACATGTACTGGGGGCTGTCCAAGACAGGCGCAGCAGCCGGAATGCATGCCAATAGCTAAGGGACAACTATTATTATCATCAAAAGATGAACGTGTCTATTGTTTCAAATATTGCCGGGTGTCAACAAAGTACGACCGCGTCATTGGCGCTCAAAAATTGCCGAAAAACAAGTAAAAGGGGCGGTCACACTTCAAAAGAATAAACATTTTTCCGCTGCGTGACAACTTTAAATCAAAATTTGTTAAATTCTTGTATTAAAAAAAAAAATATTGTCATAAATAAAATCATAAATTTGTATTTTTTTTTTTAAATTTATTGTAAATCGATTATTTAAAATGGTGGAAGAATACAATCGTGGGTTTAGGCAATTGATAAATTATACTACAAAAATTTAAAATAATTCGAATTATGTAAAATTCTCAATAAAAAAATAAACTAAATATATATTAAAATTGAATTGAAAACATATCATACATTCAAAATAATTCCAATGTTTTAAATATGTATTTTTAGCTTTAAAAAAAATTAATTATTATTATGGTTTGTATATTTTTTCTTTAAAACTTTACAATACAGTTCAATGAATTCAATTATTTGTATTATTTTTATTATTTTCCCAAAGTAAAAGTTTGTTGATCAATACATCTTTTGGGATTCAGGTACTGTGAAATATTTCATTAAAATAAAAAAGGTTATTGTGAACAAACTAATAAACATATTTTTTTTGCACTATCTCAAATAAGAACTTTGACATTAATTTATAATCATTATACCCTTGCAGCGGATATTATTTTAGCCAGAATTCATAGACAGTCATCAATACATGTTCGTTTGTTCATTTCTACGCTAACTAACTTATCAACCAAACAATTACGGATGAGAGAGATAATGTATTATCTTATTGTTCTAAGCCATCCATTAATATATTTTCCAATTGATCGAAATCCTATGTATCATAGATAAGTTGTTTAAACACCATAAATTAAAATCTTAAAAAAAATCAAAAGTAATTATTTTTCAAAAATATTAACACTTGGAGCTTTAGCAATGTTTTTTTTTTAATTTTTTAGAGGTTTACAACTTAATTTTGACCAGTGGGGGCTTTGTTGAACCCAGACCCAAGCATCGGCACCCATTCTGCCGGGTGAAAGCGAGAGTCCAGAGATGAAAAGCTCGCTCACAAAGCTATATTTGCTCTCTCCGGCACTGACTACTTTCCCAGAGACTTTTGACTTCGCAGTAGTGTTGCCAGGATGTGACGGAACGTACACGCTAACTTCTCAGATAAAGCCAAGCTACATACTCCCAAAAATAAAAAGATAAATAAAACAAAACCAACTTCGTAATGTGCTTAAAATATTCAAATTAATTATTTGGTTTTTAATTTGACTAAAACTTCTCTCAACTGCGGTATGGGACCATGGCATTTCTTTCTCAAACATGCTAGATCCTGAAATAAGCTAAGCTGGCAACACTGCCAGGCACATTCCTCCTGTGGTCCTGTCAACTGTTCGCCTGGCACAGTCTTCCGCCGTGGTCCTGTCGAGTAATGTGCGCCGCTGAGGAACCACTGCTGCACGCCGCGCCTTGAGTTTCGTTTTACCTTTTTTTCGCCACCCCCACTCCCCTGGACACACTCACACACACTCAAGACACCAACAGCAGCACGGGCACGGGGCACAAACACGGGGGCGCACACACTTAACAATATCAACAAAATATATTCCAAGGATGTCGACGGCCAGTATTTTTTAAGTCGATTTTACACGACTGCGATGTACATTTGAAATACAACATATTTGCTAAACGTGTTTTTGATAAATTAAACAAAAAACGACAACCTACAACCCACAACGGCAACAACAAAGCAGCCCAGTAAGCACAATAGATCTAACTGTAAATTACAGTGCCTTCGATTGAAACCCCTTGCCAAAAAAGCAACAGCACCGCAACAGCATCAACACAAAGCAACAACTAACGTACATATTTTGTCAAGTGAAACACGGTAGGTAATATTACGTATACGACATGGGGGTGCCTGTTTGCCTGTGTGTGAGTGCTGGTGTGATGTCGTACTAATTGGTATGCAACATTATTTTTGCCTTTGTCATGCCACGCATTTTTATGGTTAGTAATTATGGTGTCGCTTTTTTACATGCCTTTTGCGATGAGCTCCTCTCTGTGTTTGGCTGTGACTCGGACTGTGTGAGTGTGTGTGTGTGTCCGCCCATTTTCCCGCCCACGCTTTCTTTTCTGTTCCTTCGCAGAAAGCGAGAGCGAGCCAGAAACTAATTAGCGAGAGTCCTGCCCCAAAATCCACTCCTAAAAATGTGCTTCGACCATTTCTCCCTCCCAGTAGCATAAAAAATGCAATAAATACCACATATAATTATTTTTCATCGCGAAGATACAAAGACTTGTTTGCTTGCCATTGTAGCCGTCACGAATGAGCCATGGCCACCACAATCGACCTCTAACCTCCCGTCACCCCATAGTGCGCGTATAAAAGCTGCCGAAATCAATAAAAACAGACAAAAAGCAAACGGGCAAGCAAGCTGAAGCTAAAGCCGAAGCCGAAGCCTGAAGTAAAAGAAAATGGGGAGCAAAGCAGACCGAGCAGAAGCAGATGGTTGTGTATCCTGTGTTTTGGCCAGGAGAGGACACCCGCCCGGCTGGCTGCGTGTATCCGTATATCGGACTGTGTGTGCCACATTAACTCACCTGTGGCTGGCACTTTTCATATTAGCAGTACAGCAAGCAGCAACAACAATAGAAAATCCTGTCATCATCATTTCCTCTCTCTCTGTCTCCTGCGTATTCCTTCTTGGCCATTGCTCGCTACTGCACGAATAAGAAAGAAAAAAATACCTTTCGGTCTGGTTTTGTCACCTCTTGTGCTTGTTGCTGGAGCTTCATCGAGTTAAATTAATACATACAAAATTTATATATTTAAAAAATCCCTGTCAAGGTAACAAGCTGTGCAAACCAACACAGATTTTCTGATATTAAAATTAAAATTGAAAAGCAAAGTAATTGGTTTCGGAAGAAATCGTAGTTACTAGGGATATATTTACTTTCACAAAAGAATCAATCTAGCAAATCTAGTTGCTGTTCCTTGGCATAAATCTTCCAACTTTTATAAGGGTTACAATTGGCTTATTTTATGGGAAGTCTTTAAGTCTTTAAAAAAAAAAATATTACGAAAATATCGAAGAAAATATTAATATGTAAAAAAAAAGTAAACATTGTAAATAATAATATATTGTACACAGAATAGGTCTTAAAGTTTGTCTAAAAGCAATAATTTATTAATTGAAATTATTCTTTTTAAGACAAACTTTAAGATATTTTAAAAACACCAATTGCAAAATTCTTCTTAATTTAATTTTGATATCATTACAAAAAAATTCGAACTAGATTTAAAATCGATTGGAAATGCGCCGAAAAGTGTGCAATTTACCGTGCCAATTTCTAAGAAGGGAAATTTTGAAGAACAGAGTTTTTATATACATTTTCGTCTCAACTGTGGCACGGAATATTAATTGATATATTTTCCAAAATATTAGGTCATAAAATATTATTCATATATTGACCTCACTCGCTAACTCAACAGGTCAATGGTGTTTAAGACGCGATAAAAACAAAGCATACAAATTACGAATATGTGGCAGTATATCTACATATGTATATAAGCCTGTGAGAGTTTGGGACAAGGTAAAAGGAACCGCTTTTAATGCTAAATTAGGACTAGGCGCCAAAGTGTCGAGAGCAACATGTGCACTCACACACTCGCATTAACATGTGTGGCACACACCGTCAGCCACGATTAAATTAACGCAAATTAAGCAGATTAAGCAAACGTCAGTCACATCATCAGCCGCAAACGATGGACAGGGAAAAACCACAGCAAAAGGCAAAAGCGTTGACATCGCGCAGACACTGCGCAGGAAAGCGTTCGTCGTTTGGTGGCGGCTGCTTCTCCTTCGCCCCCCTTTGTTCTGTCCTTTTGTTTTCCCCACAGTCCGCCGCCCTCCGCCAAAGCTGTCCACTCGCAAACAAATCTGATACACAGCAGCACAAAGGCCCACCCTCCCAAAAGGACCTCCCACAAAGCATCCCAGGCCCACGCTCACAAGGCGCGCTGTCTGCCATTGCCTTTTATTCATAGATGCAGCCACATAAGCGTCCATGTCGAGTTTTCGCCAAGGTGACTCACTCTCAAGCGACGGCTCATTCCGCAAAACATACTTATTGGGTCACTCGAGAGCAGAGGACAGGGACAAAAATACATGCTAATTTGCATGTCCATCTGTG
>VNJU01003364.1:0-12017 GCA_008042675.1 Drosophila seguyi
CAAAAACTTATCAAAAAGAGAAAAAAGATTACTTAAAAATAATAACGAAAGCTCAAATTTTATGCTTACTACGTCTTAAGTTAAGTCTTTAATAAACAAAGAAACAACAGTTTAAGTTTAGGAAAAAACTAAACCTGAATTAAATTATACAATACTATGACACTAACGATACTCCAATGAAATATGAATGGCTACTCAGACAACTATAATGAACTCCTCACCCTTATAAAACAACACAATCCAAAAATAATCACCCTCCAGGAAACCCATATAACACTTACCCAAAAATTCCCCACGCCTGTTACTTCAAAATGTATGCCTTATTAATACAGAAATCACTGCAACACAAACATATTTCCACATCCATTGCCCTCGAAGTTCAATCAAAATCAAAATTTAGAATATTCTCCACGTACATTCCACCAAACCAAAATTTTACTCGACTTAAAAAAAAATAATAATTGGGTATGCTATGACTACTGAGTCCTCAGTATATTGCATAGGAGTTCTCCCAGTCTACTCTTCAGTGTACGCAGCTGAAGCAACAGCTATTCTCAAAGCTATCAAGATAAGCAGAAAAATGAGAGGAACAATATTTATCTGCACAGACTCGCTATCGGCTATGGAAGCCTTTAAAAATATCGACAATACGGAACACCTGACCTCCAAAATGCGTGGGTTGATAAACAATCACTTCCCAAAAATAAAAGCTCTAGTGGTACCAAGCCATATAGGTATCCCAGGGAATGAATTTGCCGATAAGGCGGCGAAAGCAGCCACAAGCTCTCCACTAATTATATCCCCTAACACATATCGACTATCGAATTTATAGTTAGGTATACAGTGTACAAATGAATAAATAAATAAATATTTATTCGAGTAGAATGTGAATTGCTCAAATTCTTTTCTATACCGCCCAATTTTTATATTATCGTCCTTGGAGATTTATAAAAACCAAAATCTATTCTCCCAACACTTTCTTGATATATCCATAAATGAATCAAAGGTCATATCACTGGACATATGTTCGCGATGTATTCGACGCATGTTTAACTCATCTTGCTTAAACACTATAATAAAGTTTGCATTATCTCGAATTAAATGTTTCGGTAAATGTGTGTACGTCTGAGAGAAATGGAATGAATCAACATTCCGGTGTCGTCCCATTGAGAAAAAGCTTCGTATTTGATTTTTGCTTTCTGTGGCGACATCGTCAAATATCATAATAGAATTATTTTTGGTTTCTTGTGGTGAAAACGCTCTCATTCGATGAAAATGTGTAATATCTCATTCCTCGTATTGGCTTGAGAAGTTTTTCCAAATGCTCATATTTAAGTTGATACGAACTCTTTAAAAATACATAAATATTTTCAAAATTTAATCCATTTGGGCTTCAAATAAGTCTTATCATAACCTTAGTTTTTCCACAATTTGATTGTCTAATAATTAAAGCTCTAATTGTGTTTGTTAACAAAGAGCTATGACGTAGATGTGTACTCTTACCATGACCAAAAAGGGCAAACATTTTTATAATGTATTCAGTCATAACCCAAAACTCAAACAGGGTACTAGGTTAGGTTTAGTTTTAGTCAGAAGGCCCTCACGGGGCCGCACATAGGCCAGTATGGCCCTGAGAATGTTCGCGCGGTTTTCGAAATTTTTAAGGATTGACGTATTTTTCGCAAAGGCAAGTAATTCTTCTTTCTTTGTTTTTGAGGCATCTTCTAGCGATGCTAGAACCGGAGCGCCCAGGTACTTCATTCTTGCCCTTGTTAGGGCCGGATATTTGCAAATGAGATTCATCAGATTCATCACATCTCCGGCACTTGGCGTTGTCGGTAATGCCCAGCTTGACTGAATGTGCCGCAGCTAGGCAGTGACCTGTGAGAATTCCCAATTACAGTCTGCAGTCTTTCCTTGGAAGATGCAGAACGTTGTGACTTTGCGTTGCGCTCTTTGCTCATGACTTTTGCTGTTTTGCAGGTTGTGGAAGTTCTCTTTCATCTGCTTGCAGCAGATGGAGCGTCCAAACTATCTAGTTCGCTTTGCAGCGTTCTCAGCGAGACAGGAACGTTTTCTGTTCTTTCGTTCGCCAGTCCGACGCCTTTCTTTGCAAGTTCGTCTGCCGTCTCGTTACCATCGATGCCCTGGTGGCTGGGAACCCAGTAGATCCGCACTGACATGGTCGTGCTAAGGATATTTAGTTCCTCCCTGCTTGCCAGCACATTTTTGGAACTGACCGCTGACGATTGCATAGATCTTATCGCCGCTTGACAGTCTACAAACAAGTTAACCGCTTCATATGGGCGGTCTATGCTCTGCGCAAGCTCTGCCGCTTTCCCTATGGCGAATACTCCCGCCGCAACCTCATTTTAGGGTCTGTGCGCTATATGCCCGCTCCAACTCGGTGTACATATTGAGGTGATGCATGGCTCTGACCTGTTTTCCAGTCGTCAGATCTCATGAATGTTGTTATTTTTACATCCGGGCACGTTCTGGTGATCATGTAGTCAGATATACTGCTCATGTCTCGACCAATTGAACTATGCTCGAATCCTTGTAGATATTCCCTGATGCAACCGGGCGTTCCTGCAGTCAGTTGCGCGTGGATATTTCGGGGATAGATACCGATTATGGTTTCGAGTGCTCTTGTGGGGGTTGATCTCAGCGCCCCCATGTGCTGCTAAGCATCTTCTTGGATGCATATAGCGCTATGGTGGCCTTCTTTACCCTCTCCAGTACATTGGGCTCCAGTTTGCTATCTAATACAATGCCGAGGTATTTAACTTGTGTTTTCGGGGTCAGCCTGGTTGTGTTAATTTTCGGTGGGACCCATATCTTGTATCTCTTGGTGAAGAGAATGAGGTCCGTCTTGTCCGCGTTGAATCTCTTGATCAGGTCGTGCACCACCATATTCCACAGTAGAGGTGAAAGGACCCCTGCTTGCGGGGTGCCCCTGTGAGCTCCTTTCACCATGGAGGCGATGCCCCAATCGGATTGTACCCACCTCCAGCTTAGAAGATTTTTGTATCCACATGCTGATGGTGGGAGGCGTACTGGCCGCTTCTAGGCGGTCCATTATAGTGTCTGTGGTAACTTTGTTAAATACTCCGGATATGTCCACAAACACTCCGAGAGCATATTCTTTATTGTGCAGGGCTTTCTCAATTGTGGCTACTAGTGAGTGTCGTGCCATCTCCACTGATTTCCCTTTTGTGTAAGCCTGCTGGTTGGTTGACATTAGTCTGCCCACTTTGTTTCTGATGTATACATCCAGCAGCCTTTCTAGCGTCTTTAGTAAAAACGACGTGAGGCTTATCGGCCCATAGTCCTTGGGGCTCACGTGACTGCACATCCCTGCTTTTGGCAGGAAGACAATCCTAGAGGTCCTCGATTGGATAGGGATATAGCCCGTGCTTAAACAGGCTGTGAATATAGCGTAGAGCCATGAGGTGATGACTTCTTTGATCACCTCTAGCATGGCTGGGAATATTCCATCTAGTCCTGGTGCTTTTATTCCCACTTAGGAATCTATAGCCCATTGGATTCTTCTAGAGGATTTTAAATTTGTTGGGAGAGGCTCTCTCCAGTTGCGAGGTCCTGGTGCTTGTTGGCATCGGATACCTCAGTGCATCCTGGGATGTGAGCTTGCATTGGTGCTGTTAAGGCCTCTTTGCTGCCCTCAGCCCACTGTCCGTCATCGCGCTTGAGCTGACTCTGTATGGTAGGTGGCTTCGATAGCAACTTCCGAAGTCTAGCCAAGAGCTTCTTTACGCCCTGCGTAGTTCCTTCTTGTAGTCCTTGAGTAGGATCTTGTAATCCTCATTGATTAAATCATTTTTCGCCTCTCTGCCTATTTTGAAAAATTCTTCAAGATTTTTGCATTGGAGCGAGAGATTACCGTTCCACCAGATGGCATGGTCCTCTTCCTGACTCTAGATGTCGGGCATGCTGCGTGTTGCGCATCAAGTAATTCCCTGGAGAGGGTCTCTAGGGACCTTTCTATGTCTTCAACGGATTTTACTAGGCCCGGACCAGTCGCGAGTCGTGTCGTGACCGTCTTCTTAAACTTTTCCCAGTTAGTGTTCCGGGGGTTCCTGAAAGCGGTTGGTTTGGGACAGTGGTTGAATTCGTATTGGGATTGAATGTACTTATGATCTGAGAAGGATGGTCTCTCAAGGACTCTCCATTCCGATAACATAGAACATCTTCCCCTTACGATTTTTAAGTCTAGCACGTTTGAGAAGGTGGGACCTACGAAGGTATGCTCTTCCCCCACATTTGCTATGCATATGTTAGTCGATAGTAGAAAGTCTAAGAGTAACTCACCTCTGTCGTTTATGTCGGGGCTCCCCCACACGCAGCGATGTGCGTTGGTGTCTGCACCCACGAGTATTTGCTGGCTTCTACCATGCTCCTGAGTTGCTCCGGTGGCGCCGTTGTATCATGTAGCTGGAAGCTACCAGAAGGCGCTTCTTCTCGCTCTCCAGCATCACGGCTGTCAGGTCATCCGTGCTGTAATGAGACATAAGGTTAGCATGCAGACCTTTCCGTACAAGTACGGCGGTTCTGTTTCTGCTTAGCGATGGGGTATGGAACAGGTTGAGATTTGTATTTTGTATTTGTATTTTTATTATATATATTTCTTAACGCTACAATTTAAATCTTCTCTGATAGTCAGGCAGCGCTCATAGCGCTGAGTTCCTTTACGATCTCATCCGGACTTGTAGAGAATTGTTTCCTGCAGCTGAATGCCCTTGCCTCCAAAAACACCTTAACGGTATGCTGGGTGCCAGGACATGAAGGCCACATAGGAAACGAGGTGGCCGACTCCCTAGCTAAACGCGGGGCGATGACACCACTAATCGGCCCTGAATCGTTCTGTGGACTATCAAAAGGACACAAAAAAGAACTGCTCAGGAAATGGAAGGAAGCGGAGATAAATCGTCACTGGACCGACAGTGCAGGTCTGAGACAAGCCAAACTTTTTCTCGTCCCCCAGCTGACGCGAACAAAACGCATCATCAACCTAACAAAGAACGAAATTCGTTTTCTAACAGGCTACCTAACTTGTCAGAAATCGACACCTGCAGATTCTGTGAGATGGAGCAAGAAACATCAGAACATATTCTATGTGAATGCCCCTCGCTAATCAGACGTCGACTTTAACATCTAGGAGATGAACTTATTGCCCCCTCCAGGACTTGGAAACAAATAGACCCTACCAAAGTGCTCTCTTTTATTAGAAGCCTCGGTATAGAAGCTCTACCCTAAACCTACAGGCCGGTAAAAAAGATCTAACTTCTGGTCGCAGTTCAAAAAGGCCTATGTAATAATAATAATAATAATAACGCTACAATTCTGGAACTTATAAATTAGCGCGTTAGTCACATTGACTTTACAAATTGTTATTTATTAACTAACTAAATAACTAAATTTAAAGCTAAACCCTTAGCCATAAGTAGCTTTAATTTTGGAATTTTAATTTTTAAAATTTGAGGACTTTAGTCCGGCGACGGCATTGCCCGATGCAATCCATAGCTCTTGGACCAAAGCTATGTCGGCGGGCCCTTGCTCCAGGGCGATGAGGAGTTCCGCCGACGCGATCTTGCTCTTATGATGATTGAGCTGCAGCACCCAGAGTGTCATGGGTACTGGGCTCATCTTCATTCGACGGGTTGACTGTCAACGTCAGGTCACCGTTCTCCGCGTCGGCTTCGTCTAGCGAGAGTCCCTGGGCGGCGTCCACAATGGTTTCTAGACCTAGGTCCTTCTCCACCTCACCTGCTTTCTGGGTTTGAGCATCCTTACCCCGGGAAGGGTGCTTTTTTGAGGCGCAGGTAGACGCTACCCATGCCCCACGCCATCTTCCCGTACCTCGGATAGAGGATGTCATCCGCCTCCTTGTTAATCTGGAGGACTGCACTTTGGCCCCACTTCTTGGGTAATGCGGTCACATGGTGAAGCACCTTCCAGTCCGAGTTTGGGATGTCCGGATTCTGCCACTACAGCAGCTTCAGCGCCTGGTCCCCTTGGACTGCGATGGGGAAGAGTACCTTCGCCTTAGGAATGGACGGGATCAGCTCCCTGTCCACCACCTCCAGCTGGGCCCCCTCCCTGCCTCCAATTGGCAGACCGTTTGCGTCAGCCACATTCTCGTCGGGTCATCCCAGCCAACCAGCACCATCAAAAGTGGGCAAGGGGGGTCGGGGTCTTCCTCCATCCGTGCAAGCAATGACTCAACGAGTCGCGCATGCACCAACTTCCACCTCGGCTCGGTCATCTCGGTCAATGAGTGCCACGATCAAGCGTCGCTTGGTCACCTCGCTGACTCTTAGCGTTTCGGCCTTCCTCGCTTTCTGGGGAGGGGCTGTCGCCTTAGGCCCGCGTCGCTGTTTGCTCCCCGGTGCGTCCTTATTGGCGCTCTCAACCGAGCGTTGCATCTTGTTGGCAAGCGACTACTCCACCTTATTGGTGAATCCGCCCGTGGATGTCATGTGGGGGAGGTTGGTGAAGTGCAGCCTGACCTGTGGGGATAGAGCGGCTTTTGTCTGGAGCCGGCTCTGAATGCTTCGGCTTGTCCCTGCGTGGGGAGCTGGTGCCTGGTATCGGCGAGCGGAGAAGGCTTTCCTCCTCTTCTTTAGAGAGCTGCACGCTCTCTAGGTCAGAGACTGTATCGACCATGGCACCTGAGCGGCTTGCGTTTTATGCCTAACTACCAAGCTTGCGTTTTATGACCGCCAGACACCTCCACCCATGCCTTAGCAAGACACTGTATTACTACCGACGGAGCAGGCAGCTGTGCATTACCCGTTGTCCGGGATAATACAGTACCCATTGCCCAGCCGGCGCCCTCTTGGAGGGTTCAGATGAAGGATTTTCGCCACATAAACAGGGTTCTAGTCTTATAAATAATTTAATAAACACTCTACCCTTCAACTCACATATGTTAGATTAGGTTAGGTTAGGGCGGTGACGACCGGCTCGTAGAGCCGGGCCGTCCACTTGAGCCTAAAGAGGCTCCTTGTGATGCCGCATAGGCTGAGATCCCCGTCTGTTGCAGGTTCTCATGGGCCAAAGACCATTCCTAAGTAAGAGAGCCCCAACCCAAATCCTTTATAAATCGGGTTATCTGCCTCGAAGGTGTCTCGCTTAGCTCCGCAAGATCCGCAAAGAGAAAGTGGCCCAGGTGTTTCAGTCTTCGTCTGCTTAGGGCTGGGCAGTGGCAGAGTAGGTGGAGAACAGTCTCCTCCTCCTCCTCGTCCCTGCAGCTTCTGCAAAATTCATTGTAATGCACTGACAGCCTAAACACATGTGTGCCAAGCAGCCAGTGGCCAGTAAATGCCCGGATGGCAAGGGCGCAGCTTTCCCTGCTTAGTGATAGTAGCTCCTTGAAGCGCTTGGTAGATCGGCTAGGACAGATCATTCTAGAGTGGCGACAGGTTGTTAGGTTTTCCCATTTCCTTTCCGCCAGGGAGTGGAAGTGGTTCCTACAGAGAAGTCTGCGAGTGGCCATGGGCATGCCAAGTGACTCCCTCTCCGTCAGAAGAGGGTAGGTTGTGCTCTGCCGGGCCAGCTCATCTGCAGCGCAATTGCCCTCAATGTCCCTATGTCCTGGGACCCAGATGAGGTGTAGGTCGTACTGCTCCGCCATCTCGTGAAGAGATCTACAACAGGCGTTGATTGACTTCGAATTTGAAGATATGGGTTCAAGTGATTTCAGGGCTGCCTGACTATCCGAGAATATGCAAATTGGGGCTCCACCCCCTGATGGGAGGAGCTGATTCAGGGCTTCTTTGATGGCATAGACTTCTGCCTGAAAGACGCTGTGGTGTCAGTGCTTCCCCACTGATGGTGGTGGGAATTAGCATCGAACCCAATAATAAGGCCCATACCCAGTATTGTACTGTCCTCAGCGACTTTCATCAGGGTTTCGGGAGTGGGGTCCTGGTCGTCTCCCAGGTAGGCAGAGCAGATCCGGAGGGATCCGGCTGGTCCGTCCAAACATGCGGTCACGAAGTCTTCATTACTGAAATTGGGTAGCAAGAACAGAGTTAGATCCTTCCTGGCGAGTATGCAGGCTCTCGATTTACCTGTAGTAGGGGCTGCGTACAGCCTAAAGCCAGCTGCTCTCAACCTTAGGATTCTGTCGCCACAGATCCGGGGCTCCTGTATGAGGACAGCGTCGGTGCCACCTTCCGCCAGCTGGATAAGTAGGGCAGCGGAGGCTGCTTTACTGTGGTGGAGGTTTATCTGCAGAAAACGTCAACGACATTCTGCTTCCTTACCTCCACCACCGTAATGTCAGCGTCCGAGGTCGGCTCGTCTAGCTCGTCATCCTCCTCGGACATCCCAACTTCACGCAGGCCCCTCGCCAGCTTGCTCTCTTCGGAGACGTAGCCCTCAAGGATGTTCTCCAAATCGGACAAACCTTCGGGTGCCTCCTCAATCCGAGGGCCCTCAACTTCAGGGTCCTCTTCTTTATCGGCCCGCTTGGCGTCGGCCTTATAAACTCGCACGGCCACACTATCGAAGCGGTACCGGAGAATCCCTTCGTTCTTCCCTCAGACAATTGCCGATCTGTTTGTGCGGTTTTTTTTTAACCCTGTTACTCAATTTCATTGACTCAAATTAGTCTTATTCTTTCACTAGATTCTTTCCGTGTTAGGCCCGCCTATTTCCCAGGGCCCGACGGCTGTTTGCTCCCCTTCTAGATCATACGTCTTTCTCTTCACAGCGAACGGTCGTGTTATTGTTTTGCGCTCCGAATTTTGTGTGTTTTTTTTTTTTTTTTGTTAACCACCGGGGTTTTTGGAAATTATTCCCAAACTTTTTAAATAACTTTAGCCGCTTGCTACCGCGCGAGCATGAGCTTTGTTTTGTGTTTATTTTTTTTAAGTTTCACTTTTAGTTTTGTGCTAAGACGGTTTTCTTAATTCTCTTTTGTGCCTATCCCGTTTCTTATCGCTTAGGTACCGTTTGTGTTTAGCTGCAGCTAAGCGGAGCTAAGTTCTTTCGCCCTCGCAATTTTTTTTCGCTCTCTCTCTCTCTCTCTCTCTCTCCCACTCACCCACATTGACGGTTCTCCTCTTTTGCACAGTGGTCAAAGGTTTGTGCAAAAGCCGGGCCGCCCACATGACCCAGAGGAGGCTCCTTTTGATGCCGCGAAGGCTTAGATCCCCTGTCCGCTACAGGTTCTCATGGGCCGCTGACCAATCCTAACTTAGAGAGGACCAGCCCAAACCTTGGATGAAACGGGTTAGCATCCTCGGAGAAGCCTCGCTTAGCTCGGCGAGATCACCAAGGGTGAAGGAGCCCAGGTACTGCAGTCTACGTCTGCTTAGGGCTCAACAGTGACAGAGGAGGTGAGTTACTGTCTCTTCCTCCTCCTCATCCCTACAGCTTCTACAGAAGTCGTTATGGTGAACTGACAGCCTGGACGCATGCGTGCCAAGTAGCCAGTGACCAGTTAGAGCCCTATCGGCAAGGGCGCAGCTTTCCCTGCTTAAAGACAGTAGCTCTTTGGAGCGCTTTGCTGATCGGCGCGGCCAGATCATTCTAGCGTGACGGCAGGAGATTAGGTTTTACCATTTCCTGTCCGCGGGGAGACGAAAGTGTTCCCTACAAAGTAGTCTGCGAGTGGCTAAGGGCATGTCAACTAGCTCCCTCTCCGGCTGAAAAGGGGAGGTTGTACCCTGCCGGGCCAGCTCATCGGCAGCGCAGTTGCCCTCGATGTCCCTATGTCCTGGGACCCAGATGAGGTGGAGATCGTACTGCTCCGCCATCTCGTGAAGAGATCTACGGTAGTCGTTAATTGTCTTCGAATTAGAAGAGAGGGATTCTAGTGACTTCAGGGCAGCCTGACTGTCAGAGAAAATACAAAGGGGAGCTCTAACCCTAGTTGGCGGGAGCTAATCAAGGGCTTCTTTGATGGCGTAAACTTCCGACTGAAAAACGCTGCAGTGGTCGGGTAGCCTAAAAGAGACGTTTAAGCCCAGGTGCTTGGAGTACATGCCTCCTTCCACCCGGCCGTCCAATTTTGAGCCATCCGTGTAAATGTGAAGGGACCCTGGGTGTCCAGGGGCTCCTAGGTTCCATTCCGTTCTGTCGGGGATGTAAACCTGGAAAGGTGTGATAGGGTGTTCAGTGGGGACACAGTAGTCAGTGTCTCCCTCAGTGAGGTGTGGGCAGAGCCGAGGTTCGTGTGTCCAAAACTCGATCTTATCCACAAGCCCGCGCCCTTCAACATTAGTGCAGAAAGTGACGCAGTCATCTCTCCCATTATCTCAATTGGGAGGATGTCCAGGAGAACGTCCAAGGCGTCTCCCGGAGTCGTGCGCAGACGGCCTGTCATGCAGATCTCAGCCATACGTTGGGTTTTCCTAAACTTGCCCAGGCAGGTAGACCGCTTTAGAGCTGGCCACCAGATTGCCACCCCGTAGAGGAGTATTGGGCGAATGATAGCCGTGTACAACCAACTGACAATTTTAGGGGTCATACCCCATTTTAGCCCTATCGCCTTGCGGCAGGTTAGAGTGCGATTGTGGCCTTTTTGACCCTTTCGTCCGTATTTGGGCCCCAGTCTAGTTTTTTGTCCAGGATTAGACCTAGATATTTGGCCTGGTTTTAAAGGGGTAGGGGTACCCCACAGAGCTTAGGGGGTACCACTTTGGGGTTTTTGTATTTCCGTG
This sequence comes from Drosophila seguyi, assembly GCA_008042675.1. Classification (NCBI taxonomy): domain Eukaryota; kingdom Metazoa; phylum Arthropoda; class Insecta; order Diptera; family Drosophilidae; genus Drosophila; species Drosophila seguyi. The sequence goes on from VNJU01003364.1 coordinate 10,692, forward strand.
TGAAAAGGACCAGTTCGGTCTTCGCTGGGTTTACTCCCAGTCCGCACCTGGCAGTGCAATCCGCCAGGAACCGGAGACTGGCGTTCATCCTATCACAAAGAGTTTGTAGGAATTTTCCCGTAAATGCCAAGGCAACATCATCCGCATAGGCCACAACCCGACAGACACCCTCCTTTATGCCCTGGAGCAGTTCGTTGACTGCCACATTCCATAGGAGAGGGAAAAGGACTCCGCCCTGGGGCGTGCCTCTATTGACTTGTCTGGAGATAGTTGACCCCCCCAGTGTTGCCTCCACCGTTCTGCTGCGCAAGATCCGGTCAATGAGACCCACTGAGTGTTGATCCATCCCCAGCTTAGTCAATGCCATCGTAATTGAGCTCGGGAGAATGTTGTTGAAAGGGCCCTCTATATCCAGGAAGGCGACGAGTGTGAACTCCTTTTCGTGGAGTGATTTTTGTATGATAGTGTTGAGCGAGTGGAGTGCTGTCTCTGTTGATCTGCCCCTCCTATTTAATGTTTCTGTGAGAGGTATGCCATTTCAGACGGACCCCGCCGTGTCGGGGGCCTAGGTGGGCTGCTCTGAGAGGAGCTTACGGGGAAGTGAGCATCCAGGAGAACCCCGAGGGTTTCCTCGCTGGAGGTCGTCCAGTTGTCGTCAGGCCTCTTGACGAAACCCGGGTGAGAGCGTGTCGTCGAGAGTACCTTCCGCAGCCTTGACGCCTCAGAGTAGTCTTGGATACCTGAGCAAAAGTCGGACCAGGCCCTTCTTTTGGTCTTTCTTAGTTCCCTGTTGTATAGGGACAGGTTAATCTTAGAGGCGCCATGATGCGTCTGTGTTATCGCTCTTGGCGCGATTGAAGGACTGCCTCGTGGTCTTCTTGAGGCAGCCTAGTTCCCTACACCACCATGGTGGCTTCTTTCCAGTCTTCCCCCCAATCCTGCTACGGGGGCAGGACCTATCTAGAGCTGTACTACAAGCGTCGGTAAAGGTCCTAACGAGTCGCTCCAGCCCCTCCGGACAGTAGTCCGAGTTGGTGGGGCTGGAAGGGGCTTAAGGATCTTACTAAGCTGGGATCTATATTTCCCCCAGTTGGTCTTCCGGAGGTTCCGAAAGGTGACCGGATCGAATTTATCGAAGCCCAGCGTAAATTGGATATACCTATGGTCAGAGAAGGAGTACTTCTCCAGCACCCTCCATGATTTCATGGTGTCTTTTAGCGATTCCGAGAGGAGGGTAATATCTAATACCTCCCTATGGTTCCTGGTAATAAAGGTGGGTTCGTACCCCGAATTCCCCACTAGCAAGTTGGATGAAAGGATGTAATC
>VNJU01003365.1:0-100959 GCA_008042675.1 Drosophila seguyi
ACCCACGCCGCACAGTGGGCCAGACAGTGGTTTTTAAGAGAACAAATACTGAAGAATCTGAAAGATAAATGCTTGAAAAGCATAACTATGAGAACTTCCGAAAAATGTTTCTGTAGTGTCTTAAAAAATTCTTAATTATTTAATATAAAATTTATATTAGCAAGGCGCTCTCTTAAGGCGGTCGTATATTGTAACGGGTAAAAAAATCGTTTAATTTTTTTTTGTTGTTTATAAATTAAGAATAAAACATGTTTTGAAGGATTTTTGAAAATTCGAAGCTACTGTAGAGTTGCACTTGTAAAACCGGAGCGTATGTGGAGGGCGCCAGTAGTGTACGCTACCTTTAAAATGCGTTTCATCATCTCAAATCCTGCTGTCTTACCATACAATATTTTATTTATAATATGTCACCATATTTTAATCTTTGTTTACCAAATACGTGATTTCGTTCCACTGTACTCCGTGCCTGAAGCTTCCAGCGTCGAACAAGTTGCACGTTCGATGTTGGAGCTCGATCGCTAGCCGAGCGCGCGGCATTCGTCACCCGAAACGTGAGCTGACGTCGGCGGGGTATTCTGTGTTCGTTCCAACAGGTCCAAAGTTCAGCACCTGCCGGCTCGTTTGATAGCGGACATTTCTCTTGGGGGCTAATGTGGGTAACGAAAGCGAACAGCACCCACACGCCCCGCCGATAGCCATCGCCTGCCTCCGATAAGCCAAAGTCTGTTTTTGTTTGGTCCCATTGCGAGCTAATCGCTTCATTTTGGCCAATTTACGATGAGCTTTTACGACGTTCTTGAGGTTTCTTGTTTTCGCCTTGCCTGTTGTTTCAGTTGATTAGCATGTGTGATCGAATATTTCGGAGTTTTCACGCCCGCCGAGCATGGGCCTCTCGAGATTACCATGGAGGACTATAGTATGTAAATTGTTTATATAAATTAAATCTCGACTTTGATACCTCACCGCTGAGCTTCAGCTTTCTGGCCACATGACAAGCGACTGATTAAGTCTGTCTCGATTTTCGCTTACCTTGAAACATCTCAATAAAGCGTTCACCTTACTCAAATCTAATCGGGTCCGAAAGCTGGAACTGTATAGGGAAAAGTTTCACTTAAGTTCACAACATTCAGGATCGAGTCTCACGATCCCTGGCGAGCTCCTGCTAAATTTTAACTGTGGCGCGCGTGCTGAAAAACACGTCACACAGCTTGGCTTATCGATGCCGGGCCTCTCAGAAATTCTGTTTTCATTAGAAACCATGTTTTAGTGTCATAAGTAGTTCCACACTGAACCGAATATTTAATTTGTTGTACCCTCTCTCAGGGAATGGCGGCTTTCGCCTGAAGTTCGGAACAGCAATGTTTTTAAAAACTAGCTTAGTGCGGAATTTATAGTTCAGAATTGTCTTTAATAAATTAATACTGCATTTTATTTGTTTAATTTCATAATTATTCGTCTCATTAAAAATGATTAATGGTGGCCCTGCTTGTCTAGACTTTGTCATTGCATTTGATCTGGAAAGCACTACGTCTACGTTTCAAAAATGTTTTAAAAACGCGCTACAAAGTTCAGGCTCCAAGCCACCTTCCACACATTTCAAAATACAAAAAAGTTCCGGCAAGCGAATGTTGAAAAAATGCTAATTAAAAAGAAGGTTGAAACATTTTCATCAAATTTAAGAGAATATAGGGTTTTAACCAAATGAAATGGTTGGTTTTATAGGTCCCACCAGAGCAAAGTCTTCTGATTACAGAGGATTTCTTGTTGACAACCGGAAAGTAGCCAGACATAAACACAAATGTACAATTTATTTATATATATACTTTAATAACCATTGATAACACCCACGACTTTCGATTTAATTATAAAAAGGAATACACAGAAGTGCACAGAAATGAAAATAATCATTAGAGAGCAGATTATATATGTTTTGTGTAGGAGCCTTAGGCAATTCGTCAAGGCTGAACGCAATTTGGAATAATAATAATTTAGATTTGAGTATTAAGATTGCAGATAAAGAAATAATTAACGAGAGCCATAATTAACGCATAATCCACCTCAAGATTATTATATGTTATATTTTATCAAGTCATTTGACATAAATAAAATCAAATACAAAATTAAAGCATTAGAAGCAATGATTTTGTGTACTTCATAATGTAAGTAATGTCCTTAGTTCTGGCCATATTTAATACTAATTTATTTATTAAATTGTTTGGGTTTAATATACAGCTTGGTTTTGAATAAATTAGTTTAATTTTGAAAACGAATTTTATAGAGTATGTAATAGCTTTCTTAAACAAATATCTAAAGTATTTCAAAAGCCTTTTTTTAGATAGCTCAAATTCATTTGAATTTTTCATTTCGATCAAAATAAAGCCAAAATCATTTAGCAATCCCATTAACATGTGCTCACGGGTGATGGGAGGGCTACCGTTGGAACAGGTGTCTCCCCGATTGTGGTCTGTTCATGTGGGCTCAGCGTGAATCCTCTAGGAGATAATCGAAGTGGAGCCAAAAATAATTAGCCAGCTCTCGGGCTACAAGGAGTGAAATTAATTAAAATTCAGCTGAATGAAGGGGCGCACTTAATCAGTTTCGCTGGGGAAACTTTCCGTTCGCTCTGTAAATGCGAGGCAATTGAAACCAAGACCGAGAGTAGTAATTGCGGAGCCCCGAACGACATTGTACCAGCTCGATGTGATGGGCCGAATTGACAACTTGGACTTTGGACCAATCGAGGCGCCTGCATTCGCTGCTCAGAAGTGGGAATCCAGAACCCTGACTCGGAGCAGCAGACAGACAGGCTAGACGCCATCGGGCTGTGTGCTGGTCGGTGGTGTATTTGGTGGCGGGGTATATATTTAGATTTTCTCTTGGGGACAAAGTCCACTTACGAGTCATGCGCCAGACGTGTGAACCAGATTCGAATTTTATCGAATCGCACTCGCACTCAATTCACTCAATCATCTGGCTGCAGTAAAGAGCAATTAACGCGAATTGCCAAAGCGACCACGCATGCAGCTCGTGTCCGCCGGAATTTCGAGGGGACGGTCTACCCACTAGCCATCCGGAATTCGGTATCCGGATGATGCATAGATTAGACCCCACGAATGCCAAGTCATGACGTCTCTGGGTCCACTGTGGGCCAATAGATGACGCCGTTGGCACTCGCTTTGCCTTTCTATTCCAACGCCTTTCGCCAAGTGATGTATAAATAAATCGTTGCTTTATTATCGCCGGCTAGTGTCCGATCTAAAATTAGCAGCGCTATATTCTCGGTTACTTTGTTAAATTATTTCGGGTTGATGTGTGGTCAGTTCTATGCTCTGGCAGAGACACTCGAGCCATGCGGAGCCACACATGCCGCGAATTAGTGGGAAAGGTGCTAACGAGCTCTCCAGCGGGCTAATCAAATCAATCTGGCTGTCAAGATGGTGTAGTTAGATAAATTTAGAAGATGAGGAAGCAATCTGACTTGGTTAGTAATTCAATCAATCCGGGATTTGGTTTTGGTGATAAAAATAATATTATCGAAGATGGGTAATGAATTTAAAGAAACTCTTAATTGTATTTTGCACACGTGACTACAATGACGACAGAGTACAAGTACCGAGGCGAAAGGATTGTTCACTCTGACGTCTCCATAAAAGACCTTTATACTATCTGACTCGTTGTGGTCACAACTCGATGGTTCCATATGTCTCAGACTGTCTGATTAGCCACATTGACCTTTGTAATTCGAGCCAGTTGGTTCTAACTTTATGTTTTAAGTATCAAAAACCTAAACACAAGCCAAATGATTCATTTCGATTGGTGAAACAAAGTCTAAACATGATAGAATTATCAGCTGTCGAGTGACGACGATTAAAGAAAATTTGAAATTTCGCAAAAACTGGCGAGTGCAAATCTTGACTTCAGATTTGTGATAAGGTGCATATATAGCACACACTAGCAGCAGTCAAATAAACAATAATATGCAAACACATTAAAACTAAGAATGCCAATCAGGGGCACGTGTAGCCTTGCCCTAACCTCGACCACCAAAAATGTTGATACCAAGGAAAAGGAAAAAAAGCATAGGAAAAAAACAGAAAAAAACACAATCTAATCTGACGATGCAGGCCAGCGGATTTTGGGGGAAAACGGAGCATTACCTCACCGATGCGCTGCGCCGCCTGCCGCAATTTGACACAGAAATGGCCCCAATTTCGATCGATTGCCTTCGATGACACAGCAACCCCAATTGCAACTGACCACGGCCGGAGCGAGCGCGTGCCGCGTTCGCTTATCGCCGCCGGGAGCAAGTTCAAGTGGCACTGCCCACTGTGCGGCGGCGATAAGAGCCACTGTGCGGCGGCGGAGATTAGTGCGTGAGCGAGTGCGTGTTTACATGCCGCTCTTCGGTTCGATTTGGTTCAACCATTCATTAATCATGGCGATCGATCGCAATCGCCGGATTGGCTTGGCCAAAACAATGGCCGTTCAATTAACTTTTCCGGCCATTACTGATTGCCGGGCAGGGGTTCTCAAGATAAACGATATGGGGAGAAATCACGAACCGAGCTTGTGTAAGCGTATGACCGAATGCCCGATAGAGTCGTGGAGGCCAGCACTATCCAATATCGTGATTTACCGAACTTGTATAGATTATTTCTAGTAAGTCATTGTGATAATATATTTATAGGCACTGATTTTAACTTGATATAGATTAAATTTAGAATTTTTTAAGGGCATACAAATAAAGAAAGAACTGATCTATAATATTATATATTAATAATTAAGCAAATTTTTTATTAGATTTAAAATCTAAATTAGTGTTCCCTACAGCAATATTCCCAAATATAATAAAAAGATCCCAAATGCCAAATGAAAACCCAAAAGTAACTTATTTTTATAATACCTTTTGTCATTTATTTCATTATTCTTTTTTGTCTTTTCGTTTTTTTTTTCTGTTCCTTCGGTCATATTATGTATTTATAATATCTTTAGTTGTTCATCTTCCTGTTTCATGTTGAATTAATCTTAACTTGGTTTAATTATTTTATTTATGTATTACCATTTACTTATAATTTCCGGTTGTTAATTAGAATAATGAGCAAGTTTATATTAATTTATGTAAGTATGCGCTTTTTTACTTTTATCTTAACAGTTAGGTTCTTTGCAAATATTTTTTCCTTTACTTTTACTAATTCTTAAAAGTTTTCTTTACTTTAATCTATTAGGTGAAATTCTTTGTAGACTTTTCATCCAAAATCAACAAAAGCATTGTCTATATGTGTGTGTGTGTGTAGGGGTGTGTCGTTGGTGAGCGTGTTTTTGTGTGTGTTGTTTAACAAAAGGTGTGTGTTAATTTATATTTATCCAAATCTGAAGCTTCGTCGAACAATTTCGATATTTATTTTTAAGCAGTTTTTGTGGGTCACTGGAATATACAGATATAAGTATATGAATTACACTTGTGTACACATTTATATGTATTTCATACTGCTTTGCTTTTGCGATAAACATTTATATTTTCAAATCTCATAATGACAAATTTAATGAAACAACAATTTCCCTCACAACTTAAAAGTTGCTTGTGTTTAGCTTAGTTTTCCTTATTTCAATGCCTTCGACAACAATAACAGAATTTATTTACGTTGAATATTACTTGATAGAATGCCTTGAGTTCCAAATAACGATTTTAGTCAGTAACTGGTTTCTAATTTTACATGAATGTATGCGTAGTTGTCGTTCTATAATATATATTCCGTTTTGTTGAGTTTTGGTCTCAATTTATGTCCTGAATGCGGCAATTAAAACGAAAACTATTAATCAAACCAGGAGCGGCAAACAAGGAAGTGTTCGTTTCGGGCATTTGATTTCCTTGTGTCTGAGATGTCTGAGGAGAGAGAGTTCTTAAAGAATTCGCCCAATTACATATATGCTATGCAATTGTGTGCTTTTTAATTCGCTTCGGATTGCTTTTATAAATGTTCCGTATAGAAAGATGCTTGTATATAGGGTTTATAGAGAGCAAAAGTGTGTGTGTTTAGTATTATAATATAATAGTTCATTTTCGTTTCATTCTTGTGGTTTTGTTTTAGCAAAAAGCACGATTTCCAAAAAGCAAAAATCGCATTGTCAAAAATTTGATTTAATTGGTAAGTTAATAATGGTAGTTTTAATTGTTTTTCTTTTGTTTTCCATTCCATTAAGACCAATAAACATTACAATCGTTTTTCGTTCTCGTTTTCTCTTCATTTTCTTTTTTTGCTTCCGTTTTTCTTTTGGTTTTTCAATATAGGTATTCATATGTCTTTAGAAAATTATGGACTACACATACAAACATTCGATTTTCTTATAAAAATAAACAAACATAGAAAATGTTGCAGAACGTTTATTATATTATTAATACATCTGTAAAGAGTGTCCTTTAACTTGTTATTTTGATATGGAATTTGTTGTTTTGCAAAAAGTTGAATACATAAATATGTTTATTATTTTCGAGTTGAAGTTATGCGAAGGATGCGATCTGTATGCAATTTTACAGTGGATTCTGAGAGCAGGAGTGAGTGAGAATGCGACCGATGAATAGAGTGAGCGAGAGATAGAGGGTAATGACGGGGGGTTGTTATATTGTGTTATGCCTTCTCTGGCCTACCAGGTATTCCGTGTCCTTCAACTTCCAGCTGCCTCAGCACAAGCTCTCTCACATTCTCACCACTCTCGCCGCTTAAAGTCAGTCAATGTCCCCCAGCCACACACATGCACCACACACACACGCGAGCCCCCTGCCTGCCTCACAGTCACCCAAACGCGCACACAGTGCGGTCCCAGTGCGCGGATCAAGCATACGCACTGGTGTCCCGCTCAACACTAGCACACGACTCTCACGCACTGCAACATGATCATAATCGTCGACATTGTCATCGTTTAACAAACAGCGCTTACGAGATACGACTTACAATTGGTTACTGGTTTCGAGTTCGGTATTATAAATAGGGTTTATTACATATTTATATTAAGTATTTGCTAATATTTCTTCTAATGCTTGTATGGATCTTCCCCTGCCTGCGTCTCCCCATCTGCGAAACACCCAGTCCTAACTAACAATATTATCTAGGTTTCTATGGGTGTATGAATGCTTTTTGGTTTCCTTCGTCGACCTTCGACCCTGCAACGTCGACAGCTTATAGCCGTCGGGGCGGCAGAGTCTGGCTGACCATTGAAATTGCTAATGCTTGGTTAATGACTTTCGAGTTAAATGTTTCCTTTTACATATAGTTCCTTACATAATCGTATTTTATAATTTAAGTTAATTAGTAGTTATTGATTTATAAATTTTGTTACTTAGTATGGATTTGTTTTTTCTTTTTTCGTTAAGTATTTTTAATGGAAGACATTTTTTATACAAGTTTAAGACACAGAAAATATTCTTTCTTTATATATTGTTTGTGTTTTGTAGGTGTCGAGGGTGTAGAGTGTCGTCTGTGAGTGAGTGTAGATGCGTGTAGGTGATTATGTAGGTGTTTCTATTTTATTTCTTTAAATAGTTTCGTATGTTTCGTTTAGAAAAGAAAAGAATGCATATTTCTAAACTCCGATCGATATGTTAATTTCTAAATAGTAGGTGTAACGCAAACAACAGAAACAGTATGAGTTTAAAAGGTAAATCAGAAAGTAGGAGTAGCTCGGTTATACGATTTGCTTTTCTCTTCCCCATTTCATTTGTATTATACACTTGCATGAGGTTTGTATAAAAATGTATACAAAATAAATTATCATTATTATTTTTTCTTTCTTTTAATTTGTTTGCTCTTTTTGTTTACTTTCTGCAAAACAATTAAAATATTTTGTTTTCAATCAACTTTTTTCGTTCGCCATCATTTAGCTCAAAATTGGATGTCAACCATGCGCATATATGTATGTACGATATTAACTGTCTATAACTCGGTTTTGTGTACCTTTGTTCTTTACATTGCTGTCGGGTAATTCAAGTCTTCCGTTTGTTCAGTGAATTCGATTTAGTTCGGTTGTAAAATAGATATAATACTTTATATTTGTGCGTACGCAGTTGAGTTTAAAAGTAACTCAATCTAGTTATTACTCGTGTTGTACGTTAGAAAAGAGGAAAGAAACGAATTATTTATCGGTAGGAATTTTGTTCATTTTGAATACTTGCTTGATACTATATACACACACAATCTGATCGACCGATGGCTATTTCTCGTTCGTTTTTGGATTTCTTGCACTCATGTTTTTTGTTTTCGTTTCAATTATTGTAATTGGGAGAAAATCAGTGTCTTCGATACCGGATAAACAAAGCTCGCTCTAGAAATACCATAATTATATTGTGACTAAACGTTTAATTTAAATTACTCAAGTTAATGCACATACAGATAAGGAAGTTACCTTAAGCTATCGTTTCGCCTAAAAAACATCTCCTGCAAATTATTGTCTACAAACATATGGATATAAACTCGTTAGTACTTATTATTTGAGTAACGCTACTCGCGGCTGCAATCCGTCTAATAAATATTTGATTATTGCCTTAGTCCCTCGGCTAAAGTGGTGTTTGAGGGACTGCTAATAGTTTCTACTTCGGCCTTTCAAATCAACGAACTCAAACTGGGTATTTCCCCGGATCAAGAGCGACTTTTCCACCCTCTAGTGCTGCCTCGTCCTTGATAAACAAAAAAAACCTAGTTCTCACACCTAGTTCTCGGAGCATACTTAGTGCTCGTATCACGCATTGGCCAGCACAAAGGTCACGGTCACCATCAGGAGATGGGCCACGATCACCGAGCCGGACATGTGCAGCAGGGGGCTGCCACGGCCGCACTGCTGGATCTCGATCTCCTCCGGATGGTAGTTTATGCACTTCCTAGGTCGTCGCCGGGACTCTTGCTCCTGGCTTTGTCGTCTCGTACTGCAGGCTCCTAGAATATCAAGAATATGGACATTTTAGAGTACCCTTCCAGAAGTAATACTTAGTCAAACACGCACCGATCACGCCCGAGTCCTCCAGCGGCTCGATATCCAGCTGCTTGGACCCGCACGGACACAGGGTGTCCACCACAAGCAGGATGAGATTGCTGTGCGGGATCTTTTGAACGCTGAATGGGCGTTCGCACCCGGAGGCATGACAGTTGGTGAGTTTGCCCTGAAAGAGATGTGTTATAAAAGATTTACATACATCTGTCAATGTCACCCACCTTAAGGGGATTGTTCTGGCCACCCTGGTTGAGGCGTTCGGGCTGCAGCATATACAGATCTGTGGACAAATCGCAGCGCCTTGCATTCTGCGGATCCGGCGTGAAGCGGGGTCCGGCATGGGGCTTATGCTGCCTGGGAGGCGGCGTCGTCGTATATTCCTATAAACATTTAATTATTTAATTTGAATTGAATTATTCATTAAATATCGCTAGTACTTACCACATCGGCTGTGGTGAAGAACTCATCCATTTCCTGATCCACCGGCATGTTGTATTCATTTCCAAACTCGTATTCATCCGAGTAGTTGTTGTCCACAAACACTACATCCTCGTTGTCGTAGGTGTACTCGTCCTGGGGCCAGGCACGCAGCGAAGCCGGCATGAGGGACAGCCAGGTGGCACTCAGGGCCACCAGGTGGCTGAAGAACCAGGAGCCCAGGCGATTCGGTTTCAGGATGCCACCGGCAGCCGTGTATGGATTGTCCGCATCGGAGCAGACGCCCTGATAGTCGTTGACTGTCACCCGCTTGTAGATGCGGTCCTGCACCAGGGAGTCCATGATGGTGCCGTCGATCTGGCCAAAGAACTTGCCCGTGTGCTCCATCTCCTCGGATATGATCACGAAGCCGCTGTTGTCCAGCACATAGCAGTCCAGGTTGTCCGAGGCGCAGGTTCTCTTGCAGCCGGTCATTCCAGTGCACTGCAAGGCAAATATTAGTTTGGAAGCAATTATTGTAAGAAAGTGAAACAACTCACGGCAGAGGTGATGTTTATGAAGTGCTTGGCCAGGGAATCGTGTTGGAACTGAAGGCCCACGACGCCCGCCGGTGCCTTGTGGCCGCGATGCTCCACGAAGATGGCATGCGAGGCCGTCACCAAGGTGGCATTGGACTTGATGGCATAGCCCGAGCCAAAGGGCACGCTGTACACGAAGCTATCCGGCTCCACCGAGTGCTGGTCTATGGCGCGCTTGTACCAGGACGTGTCCATGGCTCTTACATTGTCCTCGCTGAAGTGTCTGTGTAAGTAACAAAATACAAAGTAGTTTTAAGGATGGAAATGCGAAAGGGTTTTTGAAGACTCACGGTTCGGGGGTGTCCTCGGGTCGCTTGATGTGGTCAATCCAGCGCAGAAGACCCGACCTCGTGGCCACGAATGAGGTGGCAACCACAAACTTCTGATAGCCTTGCCTGAGAAGACAAACAAAAATCGAAATTAGCCTTCTCGGAATTGGTTTGGTTTTAGACATTCAGGGCCAGCGTTGAGTAGGTCTACGGGATGTTCCTTCAAGCCTAATCCGTGGGCTGGTCCTCTAAGGCAGTGGCATTGTTCAAAGCTACTCGAACTCCATTGAAATTACTCATCGATTTACCTCTTTAGTATTGCCATTAATGTGGCGATGGGACTATAGAAATTATTCATTTTATAATTGTGCATTTCAGAGTTAAAAGTTGCAGTTGTCAGAAAATTAATATTCAAGAATTATTTGTGGTGCGGGAGAATTTTCGTATTATGGTTATTCATGTGAAAGGTACAAGGTATTAGCAAAAGAAGAGAGAATTGTTGGCCATCAAAGAAATAGAGTGAGGAAAATATGTGCGGAGAGAAAACGGTTTTCGGTGCTTTAGTTAAGTTTATAAACGAAAAGCCATATGCAAGTGAATGTAGGTAACAGTAACAAACAACTGATATTGTGATAAATAATAAATATTATAACACAAAATAAATCGCCGAAATAATATATATGAACGAAAAATATATCTTAAGGATGCTCTTGGCTGGCAATCACAAGACAAACTTACTGCTTGTCTTCCTTGCCGCTGGAGGTACCAGTCGTGTTCCTGTCTAGACCGTCGGTGACCATGGCGTCGCGCACCAAGCTCTGGATGAGGGTTCGATCGCAGTAGTAGGGCTCAGCCTTGCGAGATCCCTGAGAGTTCAGGTGCTGCGACCCAAAGTGGCTCGATCCGGGCACATTGCCGTTGGAGCCACTGTGCATGTTGTGATGCGGCTGCGGCGACTTGGGTCGAACCTGAAGAGATGAGAAATGCCAAGGATTAGCACTGTGCTCCGAGGGGTTCACTGACCCGTTCGTCCAGAGTTCGACTGCTTACCGACATCCACTTCCAACCGGGGCGTCCGGCGCGAGCCAGAAAGTGCAATACCTGCTCCTCCGGTGACCCGAAGCTGGGCTCCTGATCCCGCGAGGAGTACTCGCCGGAGCTCTCCCTCTCCTTCTCCAAATCGCTCACGCTATTGTACTCGCAGTACACCCAATCCGGGTGTACGCGCCAATTGTCTCCCTTGAAGTATTCGGTAACTGAAGAGCAAGATAATTGGAATGAAACTTTGATGGAACTGTAATCCCTGCGGGAGACACTCACCATTGTTACGCGAATGCCGGATCTCCTGCTGGGAGACAAACTCGTGGCTACCGTATTTCTCCGGGAGCACAATAGCCAGCGTAAATGGAGTGTCCTCGATGGGGCCGTAGAAGTAACGATGCGTCCGGGTGGACACCCGCTTGGACTCGTCGTAGTGGTTCAGCACGGTGAACTCGGTCTCGCCCTCCTTGGGCCTGATCATGTCGCCACGCATCTAAGATTGAGGGAAGTTAATATAAGATTAAAAACAATATATAATCTAAATAAAAATACAGATGATACTTTAATCAAGCTGAAGCTTCAAAGGCTTAATTTTATATCCTTTCTAATCCACCTTAAGCTATTCCAAGACATCATCAACCCACCTCATTGAGCAGATTCTTGTTCATCTCGATAATCTCGTTGTTGTTGCCAAACTCCGTCTCCGGCAGTTCCAACTCCGTGATGTCGACGGAGGCGTACTTGGGCTTCAGCTGATCGATATACTGGTTGGCATCGCTGAGGGGCCGCAGGTCCGGATGGTAGAGCGCCCGCCCATTGTTATCGACGATAAACGAATAGCCATTCGGACCCAGCTTGTGCTGGGGGATCACCTTGCGGATCTCCTCGATGGGCACATCGGTGCCCACCACGCCCAGCAGGTTGGCGACGCGCACCGAATGGTTTCGTCTATCGAAGACCGGAGTTGAAACTGTCGTCACTAAGCGGCGCTGGTACTCCGAGTCGCGCCCCAGTCCGCCCGACTTGCCGGCCACGAAGACCGGACTCCAGTGGACGGGATGGTCTGCCTGGTACATGATCATGGGCCGAGCCATAACCAAGGCGTAGTCGATCACCTTCCGGCGTGCCTCCTCATAGTCATTGATCTGGACGAAAAAGCCCTTGTTCGAGCAGGCCATGTCGTGGAGGTTGCTCCGGCTGCCGGAGTCGCTGCCAATTAGGTAGGTGAAGATCCTCACGGGCATGTGCGGCCAGTTGTACTGCTTGATCACGTCCTTGTGGGACTCCGAGGTGCTCTCCGTGATCAGCATGATGGCCTGGTTGCACTGGCTTCCGGCTCCAGATTGATTATACTGAAAGGAATTCAGTTACTCCTTCTGTTGTCCCGCCTCGCCAGGAACTCCTTACCTTGTGCAGCAAGCTGAAGGCATACTCCAGACCCGCGGTAAAGTTGGCCGTGTCCTGCAGCTTTATGGCCTTAACGGCCGACTTGATTTCCTGGATATTATCCGGAGTGGCTCGAACCATTCGATCCTTGAAACAGGGCACTGGCGTCTTCACCGCCTCCGAGAAGGTGATGAGGTTCACAAAGTCGTCCTCGCCCAAGGTATCCAGTATGTTGAAGGCGGTGGCCATGCCCAGGTCAAAAGATTTCTCCGACATGCTCGAAGAGGAGTCCAAGAGAATCATCTGCGGATTCGATTTACATTAGTTATAAACTATTATTTGTATTTGTTCTCACAGAGGATACTCACAATGTCCTTGGGCGAGGAGGCGGCCTGCACGAACCAGTTGTGCGTGCGAAAGTCGTGGATGAGCTTGCTGCCCTTGGAGCCCTCTGGGGGCCAGGCAGTGCCCGGAAAGCGCCGCAGGAAGCCCGCGGAGGAGCCAAAGTATTGCCAGGACAGGGCCGGATCTTGCTCTAAGTTGTTCTGGAAGAGCGGGTCCAAGTGGGCGCTCCACTGCAGCGCCGACTTGACGTCCGCCTCGTCCAAGTCGACGCCGTGCGGCACCAGAATCGAGCTTAGACTGAGATTGACCGGCAGGCGCTCGAAGCGCCGCATGAACCGGATGTCCATGTGGCGTGCTCCGTCCGCCAGCTTGCCATCGGCGTTGTACTCGTTGATCCGCCGGGCGTCATAATGCTGCTGTCCGCCCGCCGGCGATTCCGCCTGTCCCTGGCCCTCCAGCTCCGAGAGTGCCGCCTGCTCGGCGGAGTCCATCAGGCGCTGGAAGAGAGTAGGGGAGAGAGAGAGAGAATTGTTGCACATCAATCTGCTCAAATATTTCCCATTTCTCCTCTCCGCCGGATACAAGATTGGGCGTGGGTCGGAAAAGCTGGAAAACTTTCCACGCTTTATGCAATTTATTCTCTTGGCGGAGACTTAAATTGCACAAAGCAGCGGAGTTTGCTTTGCTTTCTTTTGGCCAACTTTTAGTTCGGCTGTGTACACTGTGAGTGTGTGCAGTAAGTGTGTGGATGTAATGCAGAACTTCGTAGTATCTGTGCACAGTGCTCGAGGAGCTTAAAAGTATGCTACCACGTTCGTTATTCGCCCCCAGAAGCATGTTTAGACTGTGCTTAATCCTCAATATCTGTTCGAAATCATGATGTTTTGCTTTTAAACTGGGAAATGGTTTTCATTTTTATTTAACCTTTTAAAAACTGAGTTCTGAGTTTAATAAAACAATGCTAACCTTCTACCTTTTGTATTTTCATATATGTTTATGGTATGTAATATTTCAGTGAAATATATTCTCTTAATAAATTCACACATCATAATTTCTAACCTCCGCTTAAGTAAGCTTTCGTTCAATAGCAATGGCATTCCAATTTAAGACCCAGGATCCAACAAATCACTGGGACTGCTGTGCGGGATTTTGCAACTTGGCGCACAAATTATTCTCACAAGTTTAGCCCGGCGGTCCCCACAGTATGCATTTTCATAAGACGCAAACAAGAACTTTAGCTGCAGCGAAATTAGACCCAAAGGGGGCAGATACTTGCTCCGAAGGAGGACAAACACCTGCAGTTACAGACACAGACACCAAAGGGTGGGCCGCTCTCCTCTCCTCCGGTCCCAGCAGGAATCATGGGAGCTGGCGCCCTCCCGCTTCCACCTGAAGATGCTGCAGTGGAAGAGCTGCATGTGGGTGCATTGAAATAGTTCAACTACTTTGGCACAATGGCGAATGGGGAGTGGGGAAGTCGGGCTGGAAGACGGAATAAAAATGCTGGAGTCTCTGGGGTCCAAGCCCGAAGAAGATTTCAATGTAAATTGGCTGCCGTTGGGCGAACGTTGGCGCCACGGGAATGTGTCAGCGGCTCAGACAAATGGTAGCGAGACGGGAGAGGGGAAACCCCTGAAAACTTATTTTCAGGTGGGACGACTCCCACTCACACTCCAGACCCAAACTCCAATCCCTCTGCTCTCCAAAAGTTATTTGCACATTTTTCGAGCGCTCGAATTAGTTAAGGAGTCTTAAAGTTTGGCCGAAAAGGTGTTGAGTGGCAAGCTAGTTAAGGCATTAAATAATAAACACTGCCAAAAGTGAGTCAATAGAGAGAAAGGAGCACGCCAGGAGTCTGGGTAAGTGAGCGGGTCCTGGCGTCTGGGTGGAAACTTCCTTGTGCGGGAAGAGTTCCAATCGGATTTCGAGTCCTTGGTTGCCACGGCCCGAGGCCAGGTACAAGTAGTTAAAGTTGCAGCGAACTAGTTATTCAATTTGGCTGCTCTCGTTGGTGTCTGTGGAGGTGGCAAATGAGGGGGACTCCACAAGAGTTTTTACCAGAGTAAAGTTTCAATTTAAAAGTAGATTAGGAGATTTAATCATTTGTGAATGTGTGTAGGGTGGGAAAGCAAAGCATTTGAGAGTCTGAAAAAAATGTAATTAATACAGTAATCTTGAAAAGAAGTGTGCCTGAATTAATATAAATTCTTTTCCAAGAAGATTTTGTTGCATAAATATATATTTATATAACTTGTACTTAATCAAGGTAAAGCTTTAACATACTATTATCCTTGAAATCTCAGTTAATTAATAAATTAAATATCTATATTCTATAATCTCTTGATTATGGCAGATAGTTGGATGTACTGTCAGAAGGAAATTTGTTCAATGTTTAAGGACTACTCGAATAATAAAGCAACTTTCTTTGAGTAACTTTGTATTATTTTCCAATTTTTCTTTCTTCGTGGAATTTTACACGAAGAAAGAAAAGTTCACTGAGAAGTTCCTCATCCCAAATTGATTTATCAATTACTTTATGAAAGTGGCTGCCTGTCTCTCAGAGCCCCTTGTTGTTTTCCCAAGTCTGGCTAAGTCGTAGCCATGTAAATAATTTCCAACATTCGCAGTCGCTTTGTCTAACACGGCTCGAGATGGGAAATAAAAAGAGCGGCAGACAAAACATGGCCGTGTATTATGAAATATTTGTTGCACATTTTTTTTACAATATTATGCACTTATGGAAAGGTCGAGGCGCCCCGACACAGCAGCGAAGTGCTCAGGAAGGGCGCCAAAATGGGGTGGCTGCGAGTGAGAAAGGGTTGCGTGGATCAAGCAGGCGGTGGCGACGTGGTGACATTGGGCGTGGATGGGGGCCGGGACTTGGAACAGACCCTGAGCAATGCCCTCTCGCACACAATTCTCATTTGACACCAGCTGGCTTCCCTGTCGCTCGTCCGTGCAGCTGTCGACATCTTAACATTCAAAAGCCAACAATGACAATGCTGGCAAGGAGTGGGGTCCGGACTCCGCCGGAGAGGTGGGTCTCGGATCGAGACTGAGACTGAGACGGAGGCTGAGGCTGAGACTGCGACTGCGGCTGAGGAGACCTGCTCGAATGTCAGCGGAGCAGTGTCTGGGCTCTGCCGGAATTAGCAAAATGCAGCTACTTGCACGCAATTTGTTCGCAAGGAGGCAGCAGGAGCAAAAGCAGCAGCAGCAGCAGCGCGTTGGGCGTTGGCTGGAGCAACAGCCTGAAAGTATGCTGGGGAAAACGAACCCGCGTTGACCATTTGCCAAGTGAAAAGCCAGAGTCAGCCGAGTGACTGCACTCCTTCCTCCTGCCCCTCCTGCCAGTCCTTCGCTGGATTGGCTTTGACTCCGCTGGATAATGCAAGATGTGTGTTTAAGCTACGATTTCTGTCCGCCCTGAGACCTTTCTCTTCCGCTCAGCTTTAGCCTTGGCTTCTTCCTCCTTTTGCGCACATTTTTTTGGTAGCTCAATATATTTGCCGTCTGAATGGACGTGCCAAATGTTGAGGCAATAAGTTTTTCAGCCAAAAGAGAAATTTATATTACGTTTTAATATGGGTTCAGCTAAATATTTGACGATGCCTCGCCGCCAGGCAGGGGTGGGACTTAAATGCAGGAATTCAACTCGTGCCAACCCCTGATTAGTGCAAGCAACCAGTCGGCGGGCCCAGGGAGACTGACATCGAGTGGATGTCACCTGTCTCTCTGCCTCTCTGTCTGTCCGGCAAAATCTGTTGGGTATTTTCAGCCACAAGTGTGACTGGCTGCCCCGCCACAGTCACAGTTACAGTCACAGTCACAGTCGCATCTGATGCGGTCTTCTTTGGGGATTATAAACGCTTTTTTCCCGGGCCAAAGTGCAACTTTGCATTGTGGTTGCTTCTTTTCTTCCGGGGCGGCAATGACTTGAGCACGTATGTATCCTGCTAAGCTGTGTGGCTTCTGTTGGGCATAAGCAAGTAAAAGAAGCTCATAACTTTAAGCCACACACACAGAGAGATGTGTGCATCGTTTATAATGGAAAATTGCTTAAAAAAAAACTTAAAGCCTTAAAGATATAAAATATGAAAATGATATAGGTATAAACTGAGTCTTAAGCGTTGCCTTTCAAGTGCAGTATGGAAAATGAACAGGATATTTAGATTTTTGTAGATTAAATCAAGATTGGAATCTAGCAAGAAAGTTATACAAATTAGATGTTAGGAAATAAAATCGAATTATAGAGGAATTTCCTTTCATTTAATTGTTTTGCTACACAGAGAGGACACAATTACATCTTAGATGTTCGGGAAACAATATCAGAGATCATTGGGCGGCTGACATCCATAAATGTGGCATCCACAAGTGCAATTACAACGTTAAAGTAGCAACTGTCACGAAATGTTTACGCTGCGAAGGCTCTGAAGATTGGCCTTCCCTTCTTGGCCCCTTTTTAGTGGAAGGCAAATGCTTTTAGTGTGAAGACATTTACTTGCCACGTTGTTGCATGTTTCTATTTAAAACACCCGAACAGCTTTCCAATACACTCGATACACACAGCCATCTTCTTGGCCATCCATTTTCCCGTCTCGCTCTAGCTGCTTCTGCCGTCTCGCTTGCACAATGTCAACGTCAAAGTGCAAGTGGCATTATAGCAAAGAAGTCAACAGCGAACAGGAAGGCAGGAGGGGGTGGCATGGAGTGCCCTCTCGCAAGAGGAATAGGGGCCGGGCAGAGACACTGCGGAAAATGTATGGCTGCTCGGACAGAAGGGGCGTGGCAGTGGCCCCTTTTTTCCGCCATTAAATGCAATTTTAAAGTCAATTTTAACTGCGAAACGAATGCAAATAAATGCTGTCAGCGGCAGGACACGAGAGTCAGGACACAGCGATTAGAGGGCAGAGTGGCGGCGTAGGTGGCAAGCTTCCACTGCACTGGCAACAGTTCAGCTAAAGCGGCATTGACAGGCGTTGATAGAAATCGAATTAGCAGCGGCGATTGCCACACGTTGCCAGCACTCAGCGTTGCAGCAACCACGCCGCCCACCCACGAAGGCCACGGGGAGGAATACAAATTATTACGCATACGCCACCGAACAAAGTGGAAAATGAGATGCATGTGAGCCTGCATGTGGCTGTGACTGAGTGTGTATTCGTCTGTATCCTTGTGTGAGTGTGTGTGTGTGTGTGGCATCTGCAGTTGCCTTTATGTTTACAGGCAATTAGCATTTTAATGCCGCACCAAACAAAAGGCAGCTGCAGGTGCCCGAGCGAATGATGCGAGCCACGGGGCGAGAGAGGGGGAGGTGCCACCAGGGCAGTGCATGGGGAGGAATGGGGGGCCAGCAGGTGCTCGCCTGGGCGCGCACGAGTTGGTTTTCATTATTTTCCATGTTCGACATGAACGCAAATTGTCGACGGCAGACGGGCGGCAAGTGCCGGAGCTCATAGTTCCTGCCCTTTCCCTCCAGATTCAGTTCGATTAACTTCAGTAAGCTTCAAATTATTCAAAGAAAGTATTTTTAAGCTTGGTATTATAGGGTATAAAGCGATGGCTAGATAATTAAATAATGTATGAATAGTTTATAGTTCAGAAATACCAACATAATTGCAACACAAGATCTATAGTTTTAAGAAGTAAAATTTATGAATTATATTTTCAATCCTTTTTCAATAATCCATATAATATATGGAGCTTATACAGCAGACCGACTCAAGTCGGAGCTCATTAAAGATAATTAGGGTCAAGAGTCGAGTTCACAAATAATTTTAAAAACAGATTATTCGTAGATTGATAACACTGAAGAATACTGTGCAAAAATAAGGTTTCTTAGAAAATTAAACAAAAATATTGAAACATTCCGAAGATTATCTCATTTACTGATTTACTTTTTGATATTTTGTTGTCGTATTGTATAAGCACGTGTTTCACTTCTGTTGTTATTGATATCAAGTCGATGAACTAATTATAATTATTGCGCACATAAGCGAAATATACGCTGTTGTTTAGATGCACAACAGATCTAGTGGGAAACGAGTTTGGCTATAAATATAACGTATACGCAATGTTGCCCGTGGATCAATGAAATGTTTGTTGACCACCTTGCCTGCATGTGCAGCGGTTTATTAACAAATATTTTGGCTTCACAAATTACAATTCGGTTTGTTTAAAGTATTTTATTCACACAGTGCCCCAATTATGGCACCAACATGTTTGTGTATATTAAGTTCAATCGCCGGCTGTTATCCCCGATGCTGATTCTGAACACAGTTCAGATGAGACTGTAAGTTTTGAATATCGATGACCAGGTTGCCGTTTTTCGAATAGAAGCCGCCATTGCAGGCGGGAGCAGCTGCCACCCAGGAGCCGGCCATCAGGCAGAGGCAGCCAATGAGCAGCAGTAGGACGAAGGTGTGCGAATCCATTTCCAAGCGAGCCGTTCGTTGCAATCAGCGGAGTGAAACTGCCTGCCTGGGGTGACTGCTGGCCGAGATTATATGCCGGCGTAATCGAGCCGGGAGATTCCCACAGTCCAGGGCCGCACTCGAGAGCCGCGAGCGTACTGCGCAGCTAGAGTGAGTGCGGCACCCGCCGCAATTACCGAGCGTGGAACAGGTCAACAAGTGCTGCAAAACCCGTCGCCGGAGGAATTTCCAAAGCCAATTGAATGACGATTGGACTTGTGCTTGCCATTACCCAGTCAAGTGAGGAGTTCTCCCTATCGCCCACAAATGAATCGATCGCCTCGGGCGACACACAACCAAGACTCCCTCCGGTGACGCCTCTGCCGGCCAGAGCTGGTCAGGCGGCTTAAGGCTAAGCGTCCCATAAAACCTGTATCTTTCATATATGGCAATTAGAAACCGGGCTTCGCCCCGTATCTTTTCTATTCTCCATGCCGCTGCCTATGAAAATTGCCAGTGTAATGGAGACTAACTAGCTTGTGTGGAAAATCTTTTCTTGACAGGTTATGAATTAATTCTTAATACTATATGTATACTCCTACAAGACAGACTTTCGTATAGATCTCCAACACTTTCGCAAGCAAACAATAAAATAAAAGCACAGAAAAAAACATACAAAAATTACTTGTGAAGAAGAGGCAGAGACTATAGTCTTAAGTATTAAATTATATATTTCCCATAAATGTATATAAACATCAGTTAACAACAGGGTTTAAAGCGATTCCAGGAAGCTCTGGTCGCCTTCTGTTAAACAGATTAAACTTTGATTTGTTATTTGACCTCTAAGTCGACTTAATTTTGAATGCTTTTTTTAAGTATTCAGTTTAATTTCAAAATCCATAAGAAACACTGCTCCTAGCTCAGTGGAAAAATATTAAAAATGTATATTTTTTAAGGTATATTTATACCTTTCGTTTAGGTTTAATTATAAAGTAGTGAAGGGTTTAAGACTATTAATTTTAAATATAAGAGGTTCATAGTTTTCGTATTTTAAATGTGCACATCCTTCTGGAGATACCATATCACATAAAGCAATTGAACTGCCATTTCCAGTCACGGTGGAAGCGACTATCCTTATTCTTTCTGAATTCAAATTACCTATTCAAGTTCCTTTCGAACAGCAAACCCAAATCTGGTTCAAATATGTTCGAAGACTCAAAAATCAATTAATATTGATATTTCCTCGTGAATCATGAAATCTTAAATTTTTACCAAATTTTTTATCGAGATGTCTCTATTCAGTTTGCACTGATTATCTCCAAGATGCATCTGTTATAGATATGTCTACATTTTACTGAATTGTATCCAATTCTTTCATCATGTTTTGTGCGGACGGTAGTCTACTTATTTCGACATTAAGAACTCTCTAGAGGTACGAATGCAGGTTATGTTTATTCTTCCTGATTAATTTGTGTTCAACTTATGCCTACGACAGGTATTTTTCACCAGTATCCTTTCTGGCGTAACAATATAAAATATAATCATGGAATTAAAATAACAAGTATCCAGTTCTCGACTCCCTACATCGTTCGCGTCGCTTTCTGACTGTTTTTGATGTTGCCACGTCTGTGGTTGGTGTCCATGTAGGTTGATTTTTAATTAATGGTGCTTCCTATGCGCTTTGCGTTAGGACCCGAACTTCCGGCCAGCAGTCGGGGAAATGGCGAGGGGACAGCATCTGCGTAATCTGAAACGATGCGTAGGGTGATGTGTGCGTGTCCGCAAGAAACCGAAGAGGCCGACTCCAACAAAATATATACATACGTATATATATTTATGCGCACACAAAACAAATTTAATCGATATTTTCCGGAAATCATAAAAAATTATTTATGTATACCCACGCACTTGGCCGTCGGTCCGCCGGGCCGCCGGGATACACATAAAGTCGGCGCCCATGCAATGTTTATAACATTTAATTGTTAAACCGGGCTTACCAAACGATGACTGTACGCCGTACATGTGGCTCGCTGGCCCAGCACTCGCAGCGAGTTGTAAATAATTTCATAATTAAATTAAATGGATGCGAGAAGTTGATGCAGTAGGGCATATAAAACAATTTGCCATTAGGGGCCCAGAGGAAAACTTTCTACCAGATGAATGGCCTGACATCGAAGACGAATGACGCTGGAGGAGAATGGGGATAAGGAGGAGGAGGAGGAGAAGCAGCAGAAGGGCGGCCAGGGAGGTAGGCTAAGGAGACACTTTTCCCAAACAATCAATCAAAATGCTTCGCTTGAAATACAGTAAATCGTTTCAGTGCTTCAAAGAGCCATTGGCATTTATAGACAGGCACAGTGGGATGGGATGCGGCACCGTCTTGACTTGGTAAATCCATTTCTAAAAGTGTATGTCCCACAGTATGACAAGTTCCACGGCTAATTAAGTCCGACTCAAGCATAGGTAAGTCTTAAAAATCACCAGAGTATAAGCCTTATCGCATAGGTAACGAATCACCCCAAGAGTGTGGGGAGGAAGATTACCGAATTAAATTATAAGTAAACTAATTAAAATTAAATAGAATCTTGACAAGTGGTAGCAAATAGCAAACTAGCTTTATTTTTGTCTTAATTACTCAGTAACGTTCTGCAACATTTTATTATTGAAGACTAAGTAAACTTATTACTTGAGGAGACTTCTATGAAAGGTCGAGGTCAGCAAAATTACGTAGAATTTATTACATTAAGTTTTTTTGGTTTTGATTTTCATATAATCAATGTCGAAAATAATGGACAGAGTACAAAGTAATTTTTAAAGAAATGCTGAGAATAAACGGAGAGCTGCTGTTCTGTCAACCGAGCTGATAAGCGTTTTAATTACTTTATTCTGAGAAAATTAAGTGAATGCATTATTGTACCTTATACTGTGTCCAATCTTTTTAGAAATTCAGAAATTTGTGAACTAAAACAACTGATATTAATAGGTACAAAACTGTAATTTGGCATAGTTGCTAACTGAAACAGAATATACTCAAGAAATACATTATACAAGAAAATATAAGTCCCTTTGCTTTTTTGTATTGCATCGGTATCGTTTGCGAAGATAATATTGGTCTTTATGTTTCTTTCTTATGTTTTTCCATTAAACACCTATCAAGTTATTTTAATTATAATTTAATATACAGTAATATAATATTATTAAGAATATATAAAAATCATCTTGTATTTCTTTTTCCCAAGAAAATGAACTTCATTATTTCTTTTATAGAGGTTAATTTCTACATAAGTCTTAATGATTCCAAGGAAATCGACAACAACAAAATACAAATGCTTGTCTTATCGCATCTTGCCCCGAGAGAAGAGATCAATACGCCATATATATGGCGGCGGAATACTTTGCCCAGGCCAGTTGGGTTATTAACAGCGAGAAGAATGCCCCGTCTGACGGCAATAGTTCCGCTCCTGTGCCTGGCACTTTCCTGTGTCCAGGCTCAAAAGCTGTGCGGCCATAATCGGAGGAGCAAGTGTGTCCCCCATCACCTGTGCGACATTGGTTACGAAGAAGAAGGACCTCAAGTGGATTACCGAAAGCTGCAGACTGGCAACCAGGGATGCCCCTCCACGGAAAAGTGCTGCCCAGCTGACAAAGTAGTGAGTCGCTAAAGAGGCAAGACGATACAATTCAAACAAAATTACAATTTGTCATATCAGTTGCAGGAAAACGAACGGAACGAGCCGTGGTCGAACCAACCAGAACGATCCGACTGCGGCCAAGTAAACAAAAGAGGCATAAGCTTCGCCATGCAGTCGGCTAGTGGCTTGGCCCAGGAGAACGAGCTGCCCTGGATGACGGCCCTGTTGCACAGGAATGGCACGTATTTGGGCGGCGGCTCCTTGATCGCCTTAGATGTGGTCCTCACCGCAAACCACATTGCCGGCAAGTTTGACAGCCATGAAATCGTGGTGCGAGCAGGCGAATGGGACATTAACACCGATACCGAGCAGTTTCCCTATGCGGAAGTAGGAGTGCGGACGATCGTGCTTCATCCTTCGTTCAACTGGCATACTGGGGCCAACAATATTGCCCTGTTGTTCCTCAAGAGACCGTTCGTGGCAGCGCGCCACATCCGTCCCATTTGCCTGCCGGCGAGGAACCAAAACTTCGACAGAAAGCGTTGTTTCGTCAGCGGCTGGGGCAAGGATGCCGTCGACCAAAGCCGATTCATGAACATCATGAAGAAGGTAGCTCTTCCAGTTGTGAGCCAACGGATCTGCGAGACGATAATGAAGTCCCATAAAGGACCTGCCTTCAAACTCCATAGCAGCCTGATGTGCGCTGGCGGCGAGGAGGGCAGGGACGCGTGCAAGGGTGACGGTGGTTCCCCGCTCGTCTGTCCGCTCGAAACTGATCCCAATCGGTTTGAGCAGGCTGGCATCGTGAACTGGGGCGTGGGCTGCGGCATGGCGGACACCCCCGGCGTGTACACCGATGTGGCGAAGTTTCGCAGTTGGATTGACGACCAGATCCAAAGTAATTCTTTAAATAATGATGAGTCGAAGTATGATGAGGAACAGTTGCCATCAGGCACAGATGACGAAGATTGGAACATCCAGACAACCCCCGCAAACCGTCCGCAAATAACAAATAAACCCCCCACAAGAAGTCCGAATGAAATTGACCCAGATGTGATTCTCAGAATCACTACGACTATGAGGTACGAAGACAACGAAAATATTCCCATGCAAATAATAAAAAGCAGATAAGCAGATCGTATTCGCATTGTACTTAGCTTCTGCCTAATGCAATAAAACACATTCTTATTCTGTTTCCAATATACTAAAAGACTTAAAAAAATAAATAACCAGTTATCATATTTATTTGAACAATCGAAGAGTAAGCTGACTTACATAGCCCTAACATTTACAGGCAACATAAAACAATTTGAAAAATGCGTCTAAAATTTTACGTTTATTTCCCTACAAGGGATTAGAGATAAGCCTCAAGATCATAAATATATATTTGCATTTTTGTACAGATATTATCCTTGAATTGCCTTGAAATGAATCATATTAGTGCTTATAAATTGGCTACCGACTAGCTACCAATTAGAACCCGGCCTGTTTTTTGCCCTTTCGATAATACACTGCGCATCATTAGCCTCTGGCGGAAACCCAGCAAATTATCCGGACAGTGGGAGAACTCCATTGGTTCGCTGGCCGCACTGGAGAGCCACAAGGAGAAGCAGAGAGAGCGTGAGAGATAGACCGCAAGGACCTCAGACGGGACGGGACGGGGGACTCATCCAGGAGCCGTGACATCGGCGGGCACGCACCCGCAGCAGCTGCGGGAGCCATCAAAAACTTGTGCTTGTGGCGGGGCGCACTTTAATTTCAATTTGTCGCCGACCTGCGCCTCCGCCAATCTCAGCCCCTGTCCCTACTCCCTTTCCCGTGGTGGCCAACCCCTAGCCACTGGGCCCCCGGCAATTTATTGTTTTCCACTTTACGCCCGTTTCCCACTGGAGACGGTGTCCTGTCCGCTTGTTATTGTTTTGTTGTGTTTTTAGTGCCGTCCTCAAATTTGAGAGTTTCCCACCGCCGCTTTCCCCGTGAGCTTTGAGCGATTGAGCCACTTGTCAATTGTAGATAGCTCGGGGGGATCGGAAGCTCTGGAGACGCTGCTCTCGTACATTCAGGAAAAAACACAAAATGTGTATATGTTCAACTGGGCGTATACGTGATTTCTTTCGGAGATCTTTACATAAGACCTTAGCACTTATTCCTTGCCACTAAATGACGAAATGTCTATCGAAATTCCTCAAATTTTGACCAGTTACTGGTTAATTTGAAAACAAAGATAGTACCTTAATTTTTTTCCGAGTGTAATAAGGGGCTGAGAGTGAATGTGTAAGTGGGTTTGAGTAGTCACTTACCATGACAGCATTGCGCTTGAAATCCATAAAGTTCTTCACCTCGGCGGCCAATTCACGCAGCAGGATAATGCCGTCCTTGCGCTTCACTTCGATGTCGTTGTCCTTGAAGCGCTGCAAATGAAAAACCAGAGCCATCAGATACACAGTTCTCAGTACATTTTACAGCTATAAACTATAAAACCGATGGGCGCCGGTTCCAGTACACAAAAAGGGTTAAAGGGTCGTAAAACTTTTCCGTTTTCTCATTGTCCGACATAAAACTCTGATGTACTCCTGAAATGGTTCTCGGCTCGGAAATGGCCGAGCAGGAGCAGGAGGCGGAGCTGGAGGCAATTCCCATGGCTACGGGGGATTCTTAAATTGATATTAAATTTATTTCAATGTTACTTATTAATTTAATTAGGTATTCATTGGCAGTGCCCGCGGTTTGT
The DNA here is from genome assembly GCA_008042675.1 of Drosophila seguyi. NCBI lineage: Eukaryota > Metazoa > Arthropoda > Insecta > Diptera > Drosophilidae > Drosophila > Drosophila seguyi. The sequence continues at coordinate 25,813 of VNJU01003365.1, forward strand.
GGTTCGTGTTAAAATGGGTAGAGAAACCTAGAAGTATTGGGGGACAAGGACACTGGGCACCACGCGAAAGTCGATGTAATGAAGAAATATTTATAAAAATATTTTAGAGCAAAATACTTGGGCTTCGGTTTAATTTCTGTTCTTACGAACCTATTATTTTATAGCTTCAGAGAAAATATATTTTTCAAACTAAACAAAAATAGTGCTCATTGTTCGGTGTCTTTTAAAGAGATAAGAAGTCTCTTCTGAAAAACAATTCAATTATCAGTGCTGTTTTTTAGCTATTTATTTTTTGTTTCAAGCGTCGTCAAGCTTAGGGAAAACCCTAGCATGTGACAAATAAGTCTAATTAAATTTCACATTCCATTGCACTTATCCTTAGGGACGAACACACACACACTCGCAGCTATCCTTTGCACGCACACACACACATTCTAGTTGGAGATTGGAGCGAAGACACACGCATTTAGTGGCCAAGTTAATGACTTCGGCATGCCTGCTCTGATTTTTCCCGTCGCCCACTTGAACCCACTCGCACACGAGCAGATGCCTTGCGCCATTATAATGATTTTTCCATTGAACGTGTTGTCATTTGGTTTAATGGGAAATTCTGATGAGTTTTCTTTTCTGTTTTCCTTGATGAATTCCCATAATCATAATCGAAAAAGTAGCACTGGCTACCGAACGGAAAAGCGGTGGAGCGGAAGAGCGGCCCAGAAATGTTGCCCGGAAGCAAATGCATTTTATGACTTTTCTATGCATTTAAGTGCCGAAAATTAGCAATTTAGAAATGGAGTTTTACGTGAGTAGGCGTGGCCATTTTCAATTGTCACTTTTCAAACAAACTGTCACTTAAATTATATTTTTGCCCATTCGCGTCTCGTTGCATCCTGGCGAGAGAGGGCGAGGGAGATACTTAGCGAAAGCGACGGAGAACTGCCTCTGTGTGTGTGTGTGCATCCCTGTACATGTCTCCAGCGAATTAATTAGAAAACTTTTCTTAACTGATTCAGTGCCAGCAGCAGCAGCAGTCGAGAAACTGCTTGGGCATAGAAGAATAAGCTCTGCAGCGAATACATACATTCACTGACAAAAAAGAGGAGTTGGTAGGAATTATTATAGTTGGTCAAAATTTGAAAATTAAATTAATAATCCAACTAACCTTATTTTAAGTATTGGATATTATACATTCTGGGTAAATGCCAGGTAGTTAATATTTAATTTGTACAACTTACATTACCTAAAACTTCCATTTCCTACTTCAGATCTATAGCTTCTTGAGGTTTACTAAATACAAATTGTATGTTTAAGTTTTAAATTTTAAATTATTAATACCTATGGCCTTCGACTTAAATCAAATTTCCCTGCCTGGCCTCTGGTAAAAATAAGAATACAAATAATAAGAGGCCTTACTGGCACATTGCAATAACTTAATGCCCATGCATTCAGTTAAAAACATTAATAGTATTATTAAAATACTCTATATTTTTTTAGAGTGCGCGTACGTGTCTGCAGACACACTTACATCCACACACACACATTGCAAATATTTGTGGTCGGAGCCAAAACCTAACCATGTACCATTTGTGTGCTGGTGTGTGCGACCGCAGAACTAAAACTGCAAGGGAAAACTCTTTGAGGCATTCATTAGTTGGCTAAAGAAAATGTCACCCACACAGGCTGACAAAAAAGAAAGTATTACTGGCACAAGGGGGCTCCCATCCCACGTTGCACCCCCTCTGCCCGCCTCTGTCTCGCTTGTAATGCCATTGAGCATTATAAATTCTACACGAGGATTTCGAACGCCCAAATTATGTCTGCTGCACTTGACTCACAGACATTTACCCGACATCGGCATTTAAGGGTTAATACGGCGCCATTAGACAGCTATTAGCCAAAGGGGATCTTGGAGATTGGGATTCACTAGCTTTGAAAAGAAATCATTACTTTTACTAGCTATTTTTAAGGCACAAAATATTAACCTTTTGTTTGGAAGCTAATTTCGAATACTGAAATATCTTGGTACATTCAATTTAACTTTGATTTCAATTTGTATATGAAAATTTAGGCTTCTTAACAAACACTGCAGTAATTTTAAATTTACTTAACAAGTTTCTTCTTTTCAAGACTCTGGGCTTTCTTTCACAAATAGAAATACAATTTCAATCAAGCCAAATCAATAAGTGCAAGCAATTGTTTTATCTTTTGATTGAGAAATACTTTAAAAGAATGTTTCAATAAGACCCAGCGGACCCGTTGGAGTAATAAAACATTTAACGCTTTCACAACTTTTAAATTGAGCCAATTTCCAGGCATTTCTTCCCCATCCCCAGCGCTCGTTCCGCCAAAGTTTGCCTTCTAAAAATGATTTATAGCATCTGGAAATCCATTAGCAAACTATTGCCAAATGAAAGCCAATAGTTAAAAAAAAAAACGAGAGAGAGAGAGAGTGGAGTGGAGCGTAATAAAAATCGAGAAGGCGCTGGACGTGGCAAAGAAGAGGCATTGCAAATTAAAAGGATGTCAAGCAACAAGCCGCAGCGCCGCAAAAAGGATCAATGGAGAAAAACGCTGTGCTCTATATGTATGTGTATCTGAGGAGACGCGCAAGATGTTAGCCATGGCTAGGTGGCATAGCAGTGGCTGCAGCTGCAGCTGGGGCTGGGGCAGAGGCTGGGGCTGGGGCTGGGGCTGCAGCGGCCACGCCCACAAAAACCTCACCCAACTTTTATGCGATGGCAACATTTTATAAAGCAATTTCCACGAGAGCAGCATCGAAATGCAATGCACGCCTGAAGGACGCACGCGTGTGTGTATGAGAGAGTCCTGCCGAGGAGGAGGAGGCGGTACAAAAACTATATACAATATGTATACAATATGGGTAGCACTCGAAGAGCGAGAGCAGCAGCAGTGGCAGTGGCAGGAGCAGCAGCAGCAGCCATAGAAAGTTTTTCATTTTGCGGTTGACTCTGGAATTCGAAAATGCTGCGCAAGGCGGAGCCCTCGGGCGGGCCCGCAGCCGGGTGCGTATGCAGCTGGTGCAAAACTTTAAGTGGAGCAAGGACATCCGAGGAGCAGGCGCGGGGCAGGGGCGGCGAGCGAATAAGGAGCATTCCTGAGCTTTGGCTTCTGCTCCTGTTGAATTCCAGCACAAGTTAAGCAGCTTACGCATGCAGGAGCAGATGCAACAGCAGCATCGGCTACCTGAAGCCGCACACTGAGCCAAAAACATTTTGATTGAGAGGTTTCAAATCCCACAATTTATGGCTCCAAAAGGTCGGTCAGTTTATTCCTAAGAATTTAATAAAAAAAAAAGACTTAACTATTGCCAAATTATATTCACTTCTGACTTGTGAGGGTGTACATTTTCTCAGTGCAGTCAGTGCAGACTGCTCGGTATATTGACTTTCTTCCTGGCTTCCTGCTGTCTAACTGATTATGCGCTCAAGTGGCGGAGCGGGCTCAGAAACCGGAGCACCTCAGTGCTACGGTCTGGCTTCTCTGGTCAAAAAATGCGCTAATTAGATTTTAATGAAGATGTCGCCGGCGTCCTCCAGCCCTAGTTGCCGACTTGGCGAATCCTGCCAGAATGGAGCAACAGAGTGCCACATCAACGCGCTTATTTCTCTGTTCAGCAAGGCGGAGATTTGTTTTCCAAACAAACTTCTTGTAATTGCAGGATTTTGTTTTTTTTTTCATTTTATTTTTAAGCTTTTTTGTTGCATTTTTAATTAATTTTTTTCGTTTTGCTTGCTGCCATAGTTGAGAGGCTCTAAATTCCCTTAATTGATAAGCTTTATAATTTTCTACTCGTGAGTGCCGCAGTTAACTTTTAATTACCGTGTTTTTGATATTCGAAAAATGTAGAGTGCTTTCACAGTATAAACAATACTGCAGAGGTTGAAGACTTATCGATTAATCTAAACTTATATATTAATCAAATTTATTGCAGCCCAAACTCCTTCAATAAAGATAAGCTAGCATATAGTTTTTAGACTTTCCATAATTGAGCACATATTCCTTTGGGAATGCGAGGTCCTTTCACCTGTCATTTAACATGAAAAATCCCCGATGGATTTGCTGAAGTTAATATTTAATTTACTTTATAATTTCAGTAGGGACAAGGAGGACTCCGCCCCGCTAAACATTTGTCTGTCGGCAGCTGTATGTCATGCTCGCATTTTGGTGACCAAACGACAACAACAGACTTAAATATTTGCATAGACAAGCCCTGGACTGTACACAGACATATGTACATCGGCGAATGTATATGCTTAAGTATATATATGGCTTTATATGTATAGGGAGCAGATCAAGGACTCTGTGGCTCTGCAGCCCCAGTGCATTTTGGAGCGCTCAAAAGCCAGAGGAGTAGTCCCACGAAGGAGTGGAGCTCGGACTCCGAACCCCGGGACCCCTCAAGTGCGTCGCCGAGTCGCCGCCTTGATTTACGATTAGTCTCTTTGCAGTCCGCAACACTGTTCGCCACACACTTAGTTAGCCAAACACACAAAACCACCTCGATCTCCAGTCCCAGCCTCCACGGTATACCCCCCTGTCCACACTGTCCATTCTGTCCACTTTGCCCACAAGGCGTTAGCTCAGCGCTGTGCCCTCAACAAGGCCTTTGTATTTGTCACCAAATCCGGCAAATGGAGAGCGGGAGTTGGCCGGCGGGCCGGCGGGCCGGTGGTGGCCGGTGGATAGCGGTGGAGTGGGCAACCACTTGCCTAAACAAATGACCAGCAATCTGCATTTTGGGTTGCAGATCCCGACTCACAAAAATTATAATTGCATAGACATAGCGATTGGGAGGGAGATTGAAAGACCATGGAAGCCCTGAGGAATACTATAAAGCCCTGGAATGGGGAAGGAGTTGTACTGCTTAACTGCCTAAAACTAAAAGGATGCTCGATTATCTTAAAGTAAAAGATGATTTGAAATCAATTGAAAATATGTGTATTTTGTGTATAAAATATTTTATGAGAAAAATAGAATGAGTGCTTACAGGAGTGTTTACTGAAAGATAGGTTCTTAATTAGATCAAAGTAAAAAATAACAAAAAATATATCAGCTCTATAAACATAAGGGATTAGAAAACTGTTAATTATTATGAAATGTAAAAATAAAATACAAAATTAACATACTTTCATTAATCCCTGGTTATTACGGAAGCACAGAACTTCTTATTTGGTATTACATTCTAAGCTTGCGACAACAATTTTATAGGCACTTTGTAATAACAAGGTTTTTACCTTAATTAAGCCAACTAATTATACTACAGAATATACAAAATATATTAAACAGTCCTTTTCAATAAGCTAGCATTCGGTTATAAGGATATAAAAGGATATGCTGAGACAGGTATAAATCCGATTGTGTATCATCAATGATGTACAATCGGGTAAGATGAGAATGAATGTTGATTTCAGCTTCTTTACCTCTATATCGTATTCGCAGGCATTTCCAGACTGATAAAGTCCTTTTGCCCGTTTTCATTTCTCCTTTTGCGATTGCAATCAGCATGAACTCGGCTTGCAGTTGGTTTACTTTTACCTTCAATCAGCTGAGACCAGAATGCCAAGTACAGGCGGGCAAAGAGTCTCTCGGAACCGGGAACAATAATTTGCATGCCAGTTACAGGCGGAACCGACTGGTGAAAATAAAATAGGGAACTGTGAAGGAGGGTGGCGGCGGTGGCAAGTGGTAAATAGAGAGGGAAAGCGAAGGCTGGACGCTTAAGAAAAACGACGGCACGCACCAGTCTTGTTTTCTTACACTTTTTTTAAGCTAAAAAGTTTTGTATTACGTGCAAAACGAGAGCACGCTGAAATTTATTGGCCTGAAAGGCGCAGAGAGAGAGAGAAAGAGAAAGGCAATTTTCACTAAAATTTGACCCATATTTCAACGCAGAGCAAGAGAGAGAGAGAAAGAGCAACGAGAGATGGCTGACAATGATCACACAAGCTCCACTTCATTATCACAAACACCGTTAGTCACACATCATCATTTGCCGTTATGGCGGCACATACGCAGAGCGAGATAGAGACTAAAGAGCAAGAGAGAGACAGAGAGAGAGCGTGCTTCTGTCATTTGCTCTGCGTAAATGTGCAACACTTTGTGTACTGTCACGTTGTCGATGAAGTCTGTCCGTCTCTGTCACTCCTTATGTCGGGGCATTAAGTTTGACAGGCAGACATGGCAGCCGTTTCTTGTTTTTAGGTTATGTTTTGCGGTTGTCACATCCCGTTATGATCGAAAAGGTATGCGTTTAAATCGAAACAATAAAGATTGCTTGACCTGGTATTAAAAACCAGAATCTATGCCTTTCATAGATTAAAGTAGGTTTTGTTAAACGAATTAAAATAATATCAACTGGTGGTATAACACAATAAATTTGGGAATCCTAAATATTTTGAGATATGAGAGAGATATGAGATATACGATGAGGTCTAATTTGTATTTATTGTATATTTGTTTATTTATTGTATTTATTTGTTTATTTTTAAGGCATATTTTTACTATAATTACTTACTACATTTATTGTTGTACCACCCAAATAAATATATTAAACTTAAAAAAAATTGATTTTCGAAATAATTTTAACCTTCGATTCAAACAAAATAGTTTTAGTTAATTTCATTTATATTATTATAGTCGAACAATATTTTATATGTATGTTTAACACCAAATTATTAGTTTAAAGTGATTCCTGAAAATTTCCTGAATGCAAAAGATATAGTACAAAATCTGGTACTTCCTATACCCCAGTCTTAAAATACCTATCATGAACCTCCCTGCTACAATAAACGTAAGTCAATGTTGTAAAGAGTATTCCACATTCGACCAAACCGGAAAGGGACTGAATCCTGTTGAAGGTTATCCTCTGTCTGAAGAACATATTTCATGGCTTAGGTAGATACTTTTTCAGCTAGTCAGCGCTAAACGCTGCCAAGCTAGAGGCATAGGGAAAATAAAATAAATGAATATGCGCCACGCACAGGCATCCACACACTGTCTCCCGCCTCCCAGCCGCCTCCTCGCTCGTGGCTCTCAGTCCTGGCAGCCATTTTGTCTTAGCCTGTTGTTCCTTTTTGTTGTGCCTTGTGCGACGCCTTTCGCATAACTGAACGTGTGCGCTGCATTTGTTTTACATTTTATTATGCTACTTTAAAATGCCAAATGGAAAAAGCAGCTATGGAAAATACGGAAAAAAACCAGCAGCAACAGCAGAACAATAACAACGAGAAAAAAGCGGATAAATGGGAAGGAGCAGAGGATGGAGGGTGGATGGACCACACCCACAGCATTGTCCGCTTTCCTTTTTAATTTTCCTTCTTTTTCCCTTTTTTATTATATTGCAAAACATTTTTTGAAGGACAACAGCCAAGTCAATAGAACAACAAAACTGTGTCAGCAAGGTATCTAGAAGAAGACCAAAGTGGAATTATTTAATTAATATTGTCGCAGGGACATGCCAATATCTAATTTATAATTACTATTTACTACTTGGGTCGATGATAAAGCCTTATTTTAATATTAGTTTGTTTCTTTAGTAGTCAAATTAAATATATTTTCCTTTGTTTCTTTTCTACTGATAACACATTTAAAACATTTAAGATTTAAATATCATATAATAGGCAGGTTAGAGCCCCCTTTATTTGTAAAAGACGAAAAGGATTTCGAGTGATTCGACCAAATTGATAATGCCGGTTGAGGCGTCGATTTCCATAAGTTTTCTCGAGTTGATTAAGCAGAATGTGAATTCGTCTTACCACCCTCAATATAAACATTTTTTCGAAATTTTCTGATCAATATTGTATAGCTTTTCGTGCATAAGGACAAATAAATTGAAGAAATTAACCCCTAGAATATTTCATTTCATCGAAATTAATTACTTTCGGATTTTAAAGCGCTGTGTAAACCAAAACCTTATTCGAGGTCCAAGTGAGCTCTTTATTTTATTGTGGCGTGTCAATATTGTATATTGCCTTCAATTTATTAGCCTTTGCCGGCGGTCGAGGCTTCGAAGGTTGATACCGATGCGAAAGGCGTTAATAAGGGTGGCTCAGACTCCAACCGCTGAGGGCACGCAAGCTTACAAACAAACGAGCAGACAGAAGGACAGATCAACTTGCACACACACAAAATGGTATGATATAATGTTTATTAAGCACACACACACGCACACATACACACAGAGACCTTTCTCTCCACGCACAACGTCGCGTATACTTGATATTTAATTCAATCTGGGCGTAGGTTTCCGTTTTTTGCCGCCGTACAGCGGAGTGCGCTTTAAATTAACACAAACAAACGTTGTCAGCGGCAGCAGTACCACCGACACCACCACCCACTCCCAGCCGCAGCAACAACAACAACAACAAGAACAGGACCTATGATAACATACACCCGCACACACGAGCAGAAAAACAACAACAGGCCAGAGGAGAGCAACAGCAACAAGGCACTTGACAATTACAGACTCAATGACAGTCACAGCCAGCAAATTTATTTGCATTTTAGCCGCCTTTCAGGCTCCATCTCCCGAGTCCTCCCCCGAATCCAGCCTGAATGTGGTTGGTTTTCTGTATAATTTTACTGATATTTATACCCTAGTGCGGGGCTGTCGAAATTTTAGCCAAATCGCCCAGTGTTTTATGAGTTCCACTGGGACGGCTGTACTTTAAACTGGAACTTCGGAGTTAAGTACCTTGGTCATTACTAAACATGAATTAGAAGGAAAGACCAGGTTCCAGGGCATTGTGGTCTATAATATATAGTTATAGTTGGATTTATTTTCCTTTACTTTCCCTTTAAAAAAACTATTTTTGAAAATTTGATAGTGTAAAAATACTGGAATGGATTTTACTGGAGAGAATGTATCAAACTTCATATAAAATAATATTCAAATAATCTAAATAATTAAATAATTATACAGCTTTTTTCGTTTTAGTTAGGGAATGACAAATTTCCATGCGAATTTGCAGGTTATAAAAGTCACTGGTGGTCCTTCCATGTTGCATAACGCAAAGGAAAAACAATGTGTGGATTTTGGCTGATTATGGCCCGGTAAGACTTACCTCCGACTTATCGGCTTGCAGGGTATATAAAAAGCAAGCCCGCTATAAGTAAGGGAAAGTTGCCGCAAGAGTTGTGTATGTAAATCCGCATAAAAGCGAATTTCTGGCACATAATCACAGGCAGCACACTCGCACAATAAGGCAGCCCACTGCACGTCTGATTAAACGCGAAAGTACGCGACTGACAGGGGATGGGGTGCCATCCGTGGAGCCCACCATCATCCAACATCCAACAGACGCTATCCGCCATTCGCCGCCATCCGCCATCTTCCACCGCAGACCACGCAGTCAAGCAAAGCCAAACAGAGGCGGGCTTATTAACATAGATAGCACCCAGTCTCACTCACATATACTCATGTGTGTGTGCCCGACTCCCGGTTTGGCCCGCAGTGCCCCCCAATTAGCCTTATTTGTGTTTAAATTGCATTAGGGCAGCAGCAAACAACTAACGACAAAGGAGCCAAATAAGAGCGCCAAAAGGAAAACACGAAAAATTGACGCATTTGTTGGTTAAGCTTCCCCTAAGCCTTGCCATTCAAAGCGTTTATCGATAAATTCTGCCTTATCGATAAGTTCAACTAAGTGCCCGCAGAGCTTAAATGTATTTGTTCTGGCTAAACCAAGCCAACGCGAACCAGACACGGCCACGGCCCAATCGGGGCCATTAGCCAGGCCGATGTATCGGGATTATCTGATACATATGTCTGCATTATCGGGGCCTACTACCAGTGTGCGTGCTTAGTCTAGCCATATGACAGTCGTAATTACTTACACTTTTGATCTCATTCATTTTGGTAAATTGACGTCCGAACTCCCACAAGTCCACGCCGAACTTCAGGGCCCAGTTGCGAACTCTGCAAAGAAGAGACAAAAAATATGAATTACCTTTATGCATAAAGCTTACAAGGAACGACTTTATCCTTTACTATATACAAACATACATTTTTTAAACCATTACCCGCCAACTCATCGATACGTGGCTTATTAAAAATCAATTAAAATGGATTTAAAATTGCGCATAAATTATTTCCAGCTCATTACGCATACGCATACAAATCTTTCATTAAGCAATAAATGGCCCTGGCAAGGACTCCCCCAATCATTATACGAAAATGCTCCTAAGCCAAATATACATATCTCCAATATTTGCCAACAAGTTCCTCTGCGTTATCCGGGAAAAAGATGAAAACCAACAAAAAGATTGCATCCAACTCACTTGAGAAACACTGAAGACAGCGACAAAACTCATTACGGATAGACCGAGGGGACGGGAGGGCAACTGCCGGGACAACGCCAGGACCAACAACACCCAACTATTGTGAAAACATTTGCCAAACATTTATAATCTAAACGCGAAAGTCAAAAGCAAAACAAAAGCAACACAACGAGCGCTCATAAAACCAGAGGAAGACGACAGGCGGGGGAGTGCGACTGTGTAAAGCAACAGAAAATTGAAAATAAAGCACAAGCACGCAAAATCCAAGAACAGACTCTACCCAAAAAATGAAATATTAAGAAAAAGTCAGAACGAAACAAAGTCAACTTGAGCCAGAGCAAAGACCATGCAAAATAACGCCCCCGAAAATATTTGCACAATTTTATGGCATTATCTGCAATATCAATACGGCGGGGCAGGGGGGCCGCTGGAGTCACTGGGAGTTTAAGCGAAGGAAACTCGTGCTCGGGCCAAAGTAACCGCAGCAACGTTGCGTATACGCAATGTTCATTATATTGAGCCGGCGGCGAGCGAACGAGCGAAGGAACGAGCGAATGAACGAAGCAATCGGAGGAACCGAAGGACGCAACTTCCCCATCTAGATACAAAATAAGCGCATGTTTATATGGCCAACAGAGGGAAAGGGGGGTGTCAGAAAACACCGATACGATGCGATGCGAGGGAGAGGCCGGGAGATTGCGAGGGACGGAAGTGCAACTGCAGTCAAGCGGCGGCAGACAAAGTTTTATGGCTCGGGCGATGCCAAAAATGAATTTAAATTATATGAAAATTGTATTATAAACGGAAGCCCGAGGAGCAGGACGCAGGACGCCACATCTTTCTCGCCCCGCATCCCCAAGGCCCGCAGCAATGAAAGCGTAAACAATGAAGCGAAATAAAGTGGCCAACAAAGTGATTGAAATTGGATAATGCTGATGGTGGGCAACAACAAAGAGCCGGCTCAGAGATGCTGGGGTCAAGTGATGACAATTAAATGAGACTTACACCATGCACTGTGCATATATGCTGGAAATAAAAGAAAGGAATCGACAGAGGTTGCTGAATGAGTGGCATTCGAGTTAAAAGATATGAGTTAACTTTAATGAAATCACAATTGCTTTTTTTTATCGACCTGAATGATTCAATCTTAAAGAAGAATACTGAATGTAGTGCTATCAAGCCAGACTGGTGATTCTGATTCGGAGAAGTCTACTACAAACGTTGGCATTATATTCGACTCTATAGGTACCGGATATTAAAAGAGTTTAAAAAATTAAGAAGTTCGTGCACAGAACGCAATCATAAAATTCTGCCGGTCTTATATTTACGAAATATTTGCTTAACTTTTCAGGCAATTTCTTTAGCAAACACAACGAAATTCGCCCTGGAACTGAGTATAACATTCTGTGCCAGTTTAAGGCTATCAAGAACCTTGCCGAATCGTCGCCAGACCCGCCTCATGCGGAAAATCTCTGTGAAGAGACGGTTGGCAAGGGCGGGTAAGCACCATTCATATGCACACGTTCGAAGGAGGAGCAGGGAAAAACATTGGGAATCGGGTCCAGAGCAGCAAAGAGCAATGAAAGGCCATCAACGTCATCCTCTTGGCCTGAAGTAGAAGACATTTTTTTGCAAATTCTTTTGACTCCTCCTCTTGCCGCTGGCCACAAAAAAAAAATCGAAATAGTCACATTTTGTTTTACCTAGTTTTTTGCTGCACGGCCAGAAACTTGACAATGGCTATAACTATGTCCATGTGAAAATTAGGCGAAGAGCGCTCCAGGTGTATTTGTAGTGACTTTCTATTCTGTCTCAGTCTCAGCTTTTTGAGCACGAACCAACCACGTACGTCATGCTCAAGTACCATATACCTGTGCAGCTACACCTGAAGCTATCGAACTAGTTTCGTTCCATTGCATTTTTCACTTTTTCCCCGCCTGCTCCTTCCACGTGTGTCTGTGCAGTTTTTCACTTTTCTTGCCGGCCTGCTCGGCCAAGTAAGTTTATGCCGAGGCAGGTGGAAATAGGATGGATGTGCACTTAAAGAAACGTAGTTGGGTTTGCATACTTCTTAGGAGATGCCTAACGTGTGCAATTCTGTTCACATATTAAAGTAAGGCCTCTTCTAGTCAATAAAAATTTTAATAGTTTCATCCGAAAGTCTATACTTATTTTCCATAATAAGAAATCATTTCTGGATCTTAATTTTTAAACAGTTGTCACCACTCTGCCTTGGTGACCTTATCAAATGTTCCTCAGATTTTCCTTGAGTGTGGTTGTCGCTGGTGGAGTAGGTCAATGGGTTTTTGCCATTTTGCATCATTGAAATTGAAATGAGTCCCCTTGTGCCGCTGCCAGCAGACTTGAATGCGCAATCACAAGAGCGCACTTCAATGCGCCCTCAACGTGTGCCGGTGTACGAGTATTAGTGTGTATGTCCCACAGAGCGACTGTCTTCAACTGAACTTAAATTCGATTCCATCAAATAGCTAACTATATCAAAGCATTCTGGCTCACCCATATGGAATGCTCTTCGTCTCACGGGGGTTAGTTATTAAAAAGAGGCATTTGTATAAGGATATGACAAATTTAAGGGGTAAACTGTTTACTTACTAAGTAATCCATATTTTTTATTCCTCTTTAGCTTTAACAATGAGTAAGGAATTTTATTAAAATCAATGATAAATGTTAGCAAAATACATCGCAAATAAACTCAAGTCCTTGTGAGCGTTCACTTGTTGGTCAGTTGAAGCCAAATTCGATCTAGTTGAACCGGTAGTAGTAGGGATGAGTCAAGGACTTGGAAATATCCATGTGGGATGCGCAGGCGTATACTTCATCGGAGTCCTGGGGCTTTGCCACTCCCCTTTTGGAAGCGACACTTCGCCGTTTCTTTTCGCGGTCCAGATCGTTCATTATGGCCAATAGCTCGGAGGGAAGGCTGTACCGATCACCTTTCCGTTTGAAGTATCCCAGGGGCTGGTAGTTCTCCAGCACCATTTTAATATCCCCCTCAAGCCCCCAGCCAGCTACACGCAACAACCTGGTCAAGTGATCGGCGATCTCCTTGACCGTTACTGGTCTTCCCATGGCCCTCATTGCCTTGCTAACGAGCGCTATATCCGTGTAGATAATTCTTTGGCGGTTCATTTCACTAAAAAATTTCGTTGACTTGTCTGAATTTCCAGATTTTTCAGCCGGAGATCAGAAGTAAATTTTTTGAAGTGACGCAGACCTAGCACTGTTTTGTTTTTCTTAAACCGAAGTTTGAAGTAAAAGCCATTCCTTACTCGATGAAGGCTTACCCTTGCATTCGTTCTTAATCTCGGAACCTCGCATGCTCCCAAGCCAAAGTTTTTCAAATGAATTTATCGTGTTCTGCGCTAATTCAGAATCCACCTAAATGCTCGCACAACTAGGGGTGAATTGCACACTTTGTTGGTAGCTACCAACAAATGAAAAATAAAAACCAAAATAATGCGCTAGACGGGGCACGGCAGTCGCTTCTGTTTGTGTCTCCGGCTTAACTGCTGCTTAATGCACTTTCACTGTCATTTGTCATAAGTAGTTAGCGCTCTGTTTGCTCCCCTCCCTGTTGATGTTGCTTTATTTATTCTTTTAAGCTGCCTCGACGGTAATTAGATCTGCCACGCCCCAACGAGGAGCACCCACAGCGCACTGTTTCAAATGCTAAATGGTTTTAAGCAGCAATTGTGCCATTTGCAGATCCGGCTGGAAAAACAACACGATTAAGGGAAGGTCTGTGTGTGTGTTGCGAAATCTGGCTGAAAGGCGGAAGTTGACACACAAAATGCCTCTTTCGTATAGAGTATAAATTCATGAAAACCCCTTAAAAAGGCCCTTTAAAATTAACACGAACACGTAGGGAAAGTTTTCCAATTCGATTAATCTGCAGCCGGGTAGAGTTGGCTCTTGAATCGATCGCTCATCTGCAGGCCGCCCAGAATTCGAATCATGTAACATCCTCGTTGACACAGCCTGTCCCCTTTGTCCTCCCTGAAAGTTTCTGGCCATGGCACGTGACCCAGAGAAGCATTTTGTTGTCAAGAGCAGAGGGAGCCATCAATGCAACTGCCTTCCCAAAATGAAGGAGAGGAATGGGGAGGAGCTGGCGGATGCCTAAGCAAACGAGGCATGCATTAAAATGGCGACTGCAACTGAAAATGAGGCAAATGAATGGGCCCAGTTTGCGGGAGAAGCGAGCGGCCCAAGAAAGCGCCGTGGAGCGGGCCGGACGAGAGAAAGCCACGCTCTCGACCCCCAAGATCCCAATGTGGGTCAGTCACATCAAAAGCAATGGGTCCGGCGCCGAGGAAGGACTAGCCACCACATCGACCGGGAGCAGAAAGTGGAATCAGGACCAACTTCTTCTTCAACATCAACGCCCAATGCCGAAGCATAATCGTCAAAGCTGGACCGTCAAGGCAACTGGAGGCCCAAGTTGTTTTTCTTTTTGCGCCTGCCAGCAAAAGTTGAAATAAATTTAATTGAATTTCTGCAGTGACATAAAGCAAATGGCAACATGGAGAGGCAAGCGGAAAGCCGAGCCGAATGAAACCAGAGCAACAGCGAAAGCAAAAGTTTGCTTTCCAAATTAATGAAATTTATTTTACGCATGTGCCACAGCATGTCAGCGGCCCAAGACGGACGAGAATAGAACGAAAGTTAAAGAGTTGAAAAATGTTGGCTCAGTCCCTGTTTGATGGAAGATATAAATGCCAGAATCGACGCTGAAAGATGCCAACCTTCATAATGTAATATTATATAAATATTCTAGTCCGGTGAGAAGTATATTGATAGAAGGCAAGTTTCTTAAGCAATAATTATATTAACGCCAAAGGCAGAAGCTCCAGCAAACTAATTGAATTTTGGCCATAAAAAGCACTCGTCGAAACTAATTTCAATAAATAAAGTGACATTAGATATAAAAGCGGGACCGAAAAGAAAATCACTTAGTGTGTCTGTTCCGGTTTCTGGTCTCTGTGCCCCGCCAACCTTCCGTTTCCATCAGCAGGCAGTTGTCCTTGCCTGCAAATGGCCGTTGGTTTTTGGGTTAATTAGCCAAGTGAACGTTGCGGTTACGTGTGTTGCCTTTCCCCTCCTCCTAACCACCACCTCATTGCCCCACACCGACTTCCCCGCCGCACGTTCGCAGTCACCGTGCGAAGCTAATTGCAAAATCCTATTATGTATCCATTAGATACGCATATATACCATACCGTCAATGTCTGAGCACAGCATATGTACACACATACTTGTATGAAAGCCAAAAAATATAATTCGAATTTTCCTATGTCAAGTTCAAGTCGTCTTGTGGCGGCTACCCGGCGTATACTTAATGCGAGAAGAGGCTCTTCCTTTGATGGCCTGCCACTCATTATTTTTCATTTATGCACATTTTTAATGAAACGGTCCATATCCGAGACATTTTCCCCAATATGTTTCTGGCACTAAGCCGATAACTATAACTATGAATGCCAGCGGTCACAGGAGTGGGTACATTTATTTCAATCTCTATGTGGTAAACAGTGTAATAATCATAAATAAATTGGTCTATAAAGGCGAACGAATGGCTAAAGTTTCACACAAGAGATTTTGGTATACATAAAATCCTGATGATGCATGAACAGATTTATAATCAAAATAATTGCTGTACTTAAACCTAATGAGGCGATGTGAAGTCATTTTTAAGATTACATAAATTCAAGAAAGATGTTTGCCCAAATTTAATTGGTAAAATGTGTTATTCGTTGAATTGTGAAGGCAGAAACGGTTTGGGTTAAAAAAAAAACCAAGCAAAGGGAGATTTATTTCTTTACCAGACATAAAGATATATTTTTAAACTTTGGTTTGTATTCTGGTTTAGAATTTTTAGGTATCTTAAGTTAGCTAAGCTTATGGTTGAAATAGACATGAAAACTCACTCCTTCCTTATTAATAACAGATAATTATTTTGTCAAGACCACTATATAATTTTATTGCATCATTACTTTAAAAAAGTATAATTTTTATTTATGTTAGACTACGACCCACGGTACCTGACCTCCGGCTTAGAACTTCGCATTAACGCGTATCTAAGCTGCTTTAGCCATACTCCGGCTACCCATAACAAAGTGCTCAGTCGATCAAGAATGACTACCCTGACGAGTACCTCCCCGCCTCTGCTAGAATCCACTGGACTGGCAGCATCCAATGCGCTGCTGCCGGAACATGTGTGTGCCCTTGGATTCATCTGGGTCGTTGAGCTGGCTGCCTGCATGCCCGATAAAGACAGTTTGCAGCCTCGGACGGCAGTTAAAGAATGCAAGGTGAGATCGTATTGTACCCGGAAAAAAACGTTAACTTTTAGATCATGGTTTTCAGGAAGGGTTCGCCTTTCGCGAACAGTTCAATCAATGCCTCCGTAAGCGGTACGAAAACGAACAGATTTATGGACCATATACAAAGAAACCAAAGACTACAACGAAGAGACCAAGTAGATATGATGATGAGTACGGTGGAGGCGTTGACTATTCTAATATTGGCGCTCCTTCTGGTGACAATTTGTTGGGATATGGTGATAACTTGGGCCGTAAACCGTCATAAGGACATATCACAGTTGATAATAAAAGAGCAAAGTTTAAATAGCTTTCGTTCTTTGCCTACTTTTTCCTGCTTCCGAATATCTTAATTAGAACTGTATCATTTTTAACTATCGTTTGTTCGGTTTTAAACACAGAAAAAGCTCAGCTCTTATTAATTGGCAAGTTTGTTTATATAATATATACAACTCACCGTACCAGTTGCTGTATCAATAATTTAACTAAAACCGAATGATTTCCTTCTCCCCATACTAAGCACATGCACATTCACTTGAAACAATAAACAATTGCTATTAATGTTTCAGCAGCTTGTACGCTGAACTGTTGACGAGCAGCTAGGTAAATTATAGATAGATAACTAAGCCAGAGCAGGGAGATGGGGATGGTTGTTGTCAGAGAATAAACAAATTTACAATTAATTTCCGGTCCGAGGAAATTGTGAAAATGTTTGGCAAATGCATAATTGAATATATATTGGTGTTGCCTGTCGGATGACGAATAAAACTTACTCGTTGTGCGGTATATCCTCATCCTGATCGCCGAATGCGACAAATATGTGCATTTTGAATATTAGCACGCCCAGCACAATGGCCACAAAGCAGCTCCAGTGTTTGCTCTCCATTTCGTCGAATTTGGGCCGGTGGTGTGCGTATGTATCTATGTGAATCAATTGGTGCTGAATACTTCCAGATTTAATCTCCTGTTTGGGTACGCCGCCCGCCTATCGATTGGTTTTTGGTTGCCAAAATGTATAATTATTTAGCGTTTTCGCGTGCCCGGCACATACGCAGATAAAGCCACACAAAAGTTCACAAATTAAACCGAATTCGCGCTTAAATTGTTTTCCTTTTTAATTTATTGACACTTTTGATTCTTTTATCGATCCGAACAACTAAAATTCGTGAATTTAGGTTCTATTTCAGTGTGTGGCAATTGGTTTCGCCAAGCTTAATTGCAATTTCAATTCGATTTTCATATACTAGCTATAAGCGCTTTTAAGCCGGACATTTGGTGCTGCCAAAAGTTTTTATTGCTTTTTCCGTGCACGTTCAACATTGTTGCGAAGCTCTTTGGTCAGTTATTTTTGGGTGACAAATGGTAATTGAGCTGGTAGTTTGATATGTGGCTAAGGTTAGGGTTCGTGTTGACCTGCAAGAAAAGAAAGAAAGGAGACAGTTTAGTGAAAGTTTAATTGCGCACTCATTGAGGGTAATAAGATTGAGGAATAATAAGTGTATGAAATATTGTCTATTTCTATATAAAAGCTTGTGTGAACAATTCTCTCAGTTGGTCTGTGGTTACGACATATTTACCCAGCCCGTTCTAACAAAGCGTAGTGATTTCAATTAGTTTACAAATAGTTGTATTTTTTTGGATCTCAAACAGACCAAAAATATGCATGATAACACGAGTTTATTCCCACCATGTTGACCGTAGATGGAACTCTGGTAGCAGGCTGTTTCCCTGGCTCCCTGTGAATTTGACCTAGAAATGCGTTTTCGCCCACATTGCCCCCACCCTCCATTCACATAACTCACTTCGTAGCTTCGGGATGTTTTCGAAATCGAATCGAATTTCGCTCTGCTCGGTTTGCTGCACATGCGCGGTGTGGGAAGCCGCCTTCACTCATTCACTCGGACTCCTTTCGCCAGAAAACGGTGTGTGCCAGTGTGCGAGTATGCGAGTGTGCAAGGGCTTTTTGTATGGGCATGCCACCCCCTAAAAAGGCGCACATAGCCATACATCCTACCCTGAATGCGAATGTGTTCGGGCCTCTGTGTGTACTGCGCTGCGTCCCCAAGGATATCGCGTAATAATTTTCATTAAACAGGCTGCAAGCCTTGCCTCCCTCCCGCAACAGCCACATCCACGTCCACATCCGCATGAAATAAAGACAATTTATTGCGGCCAATACGCACTCACAGACACTGGCATGTGCATGCCTCCGCCACATATCTAAATAAATGTGTATATAACCGGATTTCGCACGCTTTTCCGACTCCCTTCGCGTCGCCCTTCCGCCTCAACATCAAAAAGTTTGACAGAAGTGGAACGCCATCCGCCATCCACGTTTGGGATGCGACATCACACAGAAGGCGAGGCGAGTCAACGACTCCACAGCACCGAGCTCTGAACACTATGCAGCTCTGACTAAAGGTTCACCAGAGATGCCTCGCCAGCCACATGGTTACGATTCTCCGGAAAACGAATTTAAATAATCAATGCCCTCACAATAATCTTTAGTAGGCAGGTAATACATATTCCGTAAATAAATTTTCAAATTGAGAGGCATTCCTTTTGTGTTTGTATTTCCAGAATTTAAGTAAGTACTAATTAACTTATGAATCCTAACTTAACTTACTTATTAAAGTCTATGACTAAATAATAATTATATAAGCTTGTTTACTACATTTTCTCTGTTGAAATCATTACTAAATAGCCATAAAATGTGTCATAAAAATATATTACTTAATTTTATTAAACTATCGTTACTTATGACGAAATAACATTTAATATTTAAGACCATATTATTTTTGTAGACTTTATTATCTGTATTTTTTTTATCTATGCTTAATTTGGATAAATAAAGTAAGAGTTTGGTATTGCCAACTAGAAATTTATAATAACAAACTAATTAATAGTTCATAGTTTATTTGAAAGATATCCTTTAGAAAAAGCACGCACTCTATCTGAGCAGATATATTATTTCCGATCATCCCACCAAAGTAGCCATTTTGCGCAAGGGTATCGAATGGGAAAGAATGAAACAAAATAATAGTGATAATAAAAATAAAACCATGTGCAACATGGCGTATACGCAACGTTGGCAGCGTCAGGCAACATCAACCGAGCGGAGGCGGTCCCATTGTTGAAAAGTGAAAGTTTATAGTTGGCGCACGTTCATAAAGTTTTGCGTGTTATACAAAAGATTTATTATATCGCATATATCGCTGCCTCCTGCCGTTCTTTTTTCCATTTCCACATCCTGCGCATACGCCACACCGCCCGTCCCAATTTTTCCTCTTTCTTTATTTTTTTCTTTTTGCCGCTCTGTTTTGTTTGCTTTTTGCCTTTTTATGTTTGGCCTGACTTTTCGTTTTTGTTTGGCCCAAAGCGGCAACGGCAGCACCGAAGGCAGCTTAAAAGCAATATGGCCTTGGGAGTTTTCGTAATGGAATTAATGTGCCTGTGAAAATTTCAATAGGCCGCGTACAAAACTTTTTACAACCAAAGACGGATATGTCTGTGTGTCTGGCCGCACAACGGTTTGATAAGTTATAAATCTGTTCTGTGTTTGCTTATACGCAAGCCGGCCACATGTCATATTTCATGTTTCGTATCCACAGACTCTTTGTTTATCATCTCCTAACGAGATTTAGGTATCAAATGGGTAACCATATGCGTACATAAGAAACAACTAAAACTAAGATCTGCCGATTCATTCAGGAAAAATAAAACGGGAAATATATTATGAAAAAGATTTGGCTAACCTGGACCAGTTTTATAAAAGAGTGACAGTATTTAATTTTCAATTCTAAAAAATTATTCATGATATGATATAAATTCATGACATGAAATCTATGTTATCATATTAAATTATTCATAAATAGATTCAATTTAATTTATTAAGTTAATTTTTCCATAATGATTGATTTATATTATGTGTTTGTATTTTGGTGAAGGACTCGAGATCTCTGCCTCCCTCTTATCCAAAGTTCTCTGGATGTATTTACCGAATGAATTTCTTACAAGCAAACAACATTTTAGCTTCCATTTTTTAAAATCTGTTTTGAATTATTCAATTGTGTAATAGGAATAATATAAATCTTAGCAATATTTAATATTATATATATTTGTATATCTTTACATATATTAATGCAAAAACTCTTGTCAATGTTATTTAAACATCTTAAAGTGATAAAAATACTTGCAATAATTTTTGAGAGATTTTAGGCAGACGTTAACTCATAAGATAAATGGATTTTGCTAAAGATAGACCTATCTTTGGAACAAAGTTTTTATTGATTTTACATCGTTTTTGCTAACCGCGCGAAGTTAACTATAAAAATATTTATATATTTATTTCACAAAGATGACAGGCTTACCGAAAACTAATAGTGCAACACCTCGAAGGTGAAAAGAGATGTTTTATCTGCTGTATATAGAGTTTTTAGCAAAGCTCCTATTATATGGTAAACGGGTTTGGTTAACACATAATAGACCTTGGTCTATGATTAACCCAGCAAACACATAGATATATATTTATTAACATTGGGAAAACCTCTTGCTGGTCTGCAGCTGCAGGACCCCAGGGAGCGGCAGGAGCTGGTGATCGGGGGCAGGAGGCTGCCAAGGGCTAGGGGTTAAGAGGTATTGGTCAAGCCTTGAGATTTTACGCAGCTGCGTAAGCTGCGTGGGGCTGTAGTACACGATAAACCGTTATTATGTGCCATGAGCTGGTGTGAGTGCGTGTGTCGCTGCGAGTGTGCTTGTGTGATGGGGGGAGCGTGCGTAGTAGTAAATAGTAAAGCGGCATAGCATACTTTTTTGGGCGCGCAATCACAGGCTCACACTAACACAAAGACGCACACTCACACACACGCTTGCCGCCCCGACTGTATGTTCGAATTTTGATTTATGCTGTTCGCAATTGAAACTTTGGCTAATTTATGTGAATTTGGTGATTTCGCGTTGGCCTTTGTTAGGTATTTGGCCCTTTGTTTTGCCCATTTTATTGTGCAATCGACGCAAGAGCATTTCGCCCTTCTCTCTCACACAATCTCTCCTATTCTTTTCGCTCTCACTTACTTGATGCTCCCGTGCGCGCCAATTTCGCAATTTCGAAGACGAGTGCGAAAAGCTTGACCAAAAACAAAGTAGTCCTTCAGCCGCTCAGTGGTGGTGGTGGTTCAGTGGGTGGTGCAGCGAGGCGCAGCGAGAGGGCCAAAAAGATTTGCCGACAGTTTTTACTACGCGACTTTCGAACTGGGGAAAGCAACGCGAGAGGCGAGAATCCGAGATTCGATATTCGAGTTTCGAGAAACGGAGAGACGAGAGATTTATTTGACTGCGCGGCTTCGTCTCTTCGGCTTTTTGGCGCTCACAAATATTGCACCACTACAGAGGCACGCAATGACACACGCACACGCACATACATACACATATATACACACACATATATCTGTATTGGATTTTTTCCAACGTTTGGCTTTCGACGGTATATCCTGCGGGGTACAGAGATTTCGAAGTGGATTTGTGTTAATTCTGCCCTTACAACACTGAACTAGCACTGGCAGCGGGTTAATATAGACCGCCCCTCTTACTGTTAGCACTTTAAACTCCACTTGCGGGCAGCGGTTGAAGAAGAAGCACTTGCAGTTGGTTGTTGCTCTGCTCGAGAACGGCTTTACGGATGTTATTTCCCACAGCCCTCTTGCATTGGGGCTGAATTGAATTCGTTTGGTCGCGGTTTCTGCTAGGAACGCATCCACACTCGCCAGATTCTCGCTACGAACTGAGTGGTTCTTGGGGCAAGGTTGCGTGCTCTTGTGGGCTTTCGAATCCGTTTCATTTCTTCTCAGTTCGAATTTTGCATAATTCGTTGGGGGTGGCTTTGCGGCGGTGTTGCCAGATGGCGAGATAACGATACACGATAGCATGTTAACGTTGCAGAGCTATCGATATATCCGATTGCAATATTCGACTATTGGCGGTTTACTTAGCTAATTTCAACTTTGTTTAATGGAAGGCTAAGTTTTACATAATAACGTACAAGTTACCTATACTTTAGTATATTACTATATTATTTTCTATACGAATTTGTGGTATTAATTAATACATCTTAAGCTGCCAACGTGGTTTTCCAGATTAAAGCTGGTACGGAATATATAAAATATAAACATTTATTAAAATAAAATCATAATTAGGTAAACTATGGAACAACAAAATTTTCGAACTTTGTACCTATTTGTTTGTAACTCAAATGTAGTCTTGGTATAATCCGTCAGTATCCGTCCCCATCTAGTGTGGGCAGCGGCGCTTGACACGCTCGGCATGCAGATCGTACAGGACCTTGTTCATCTCATAGTAGATTGGGTTATTATCAATCCCAAGCTCAGGGTTGTAGTCACTATAAGCAGAAGCTGGGCATTCAGCGCAATTCGCAGCATCTACATAATCGCAATTTGTTGGAATGTCACAGAAGCCACTGATGTCGTTGCACCCGTCTTCGTCCGGACTCATGTTCAGGCCTTTGAAGCGCTTCGTTAGGGACGGCAAATCGCAGTTCAGATCATCCATTCGGCGTTTTCGAGGGTTCAAGATTTCCTCCATTGAAAAGCTTGGAATATATTATCTTTTATTTTTTGACTTTTTTGGAAAACTTGCTGCTTGGTTTCAGTAGAGCCTTAATAAGAATTTGAATTGTTCAAAGTCAATGCTGCTAACATTTCAGCCTGAAAGGCCAGCTTAGGGCACCTCTGATTTACCTCAACAAACTCCGAATAAAAGTAAACGATTTACGATTCCATTTTATTTACAAAAATTAATTTATTTGTTGCATTCAACTTGGTTTGTATAGTTTATGATTCTTCCGTATTGTTTACTCACATCAAATCATAAAAATAAGCGTACTTGTGAAAATATTTTTAAAATTATATGCATAATTTTAAAATGGTTATTGCTTTTAAAAACTACAAATAAAACATAAATACATTATTATTTTTTTTTTTTGCTTTTCTTTTAGTTGTTGTTTTTGTTGGTTTTTTGTTTTCATTCCAGCCTTAATCGTATGAACACTTAATGATATTTATGTCTACACTAGCGAATAATAATAATAATAATTTCCTACTGTGCGTCGTTCTTGCCGTTTGAATGTACATTGCATAACATATCTAAGCCGTTCAAAGAAGTATTACACTTATATAATAATATATTATATGCGTTTCAGTTACGGTTAATTCTTGTTTCTGTGCGTTTCTCTCTTTATACGTATATGTACAGGATTCATTTGCTTAGCAAATTATGGCAGATTAGTCTAAATTAAAAAAATGTTACATTGATAAATTTAATATATGTTTCTGTGTGTTTCTTCAATTCAAGTACTTGTCTTCTCTGTTTTTATTCATCAAATGCCATATAATTCTCTTGTTGTCACTCCATGTCAGCTGTGGACTTGTTGTCTTGTTTATGTGTTTGTTTCATGGTTAGTTTGGTTAATTGTCGAATGTGAATGCAAATGCAGTGCTCAGCATTAGTCGATTAAGTGTGTCTATATATGGTAGTAGGCTTTTCCCTCGACTTAGAAACTAATTTTAGTGGATTAGTCAAGTCCTTTTGCTCTGCGCTGTTTTTAAGTTTAGTGTTGTTAATCAAGCTCTGATGAGTGATCAATGATTGATGATTGACTGTCGACAGCATTTGTGCTTTGTGTTTGATTCACTTTCAGGGCTTCCACCAAAGAGATTGAATTTTGCTCAAAAATAGTTCATTCAGGTTTGCCTTGTCTGCTATAAATGTAGGTGTGTGTGGTTTTTATATATATATATATAGTGTAGTTTACATTTAAAATTATATTTCTGATTTTCGATAAATACACAAAAAATTTAAATAATAAACTGAGCAAATAGGGAAATTAAGAACGCGGGTTAGGAGAAACAGAAGTAGGCGCGCGCGGATAATTTCAAATTAAATATGTTTTTAGCATAGGAATTAGGCAACTAACTAAATAACTTTTCACTTAACAAAAATAATTTAAATATAAGAAACACTTAACGTAGAGACTGTTTGGGCGGGTGTGTTATGGTTGAGAGAGAGAGGAAGGGGACCGCCTCAGCGATTGCCCCTGCTGCTACTGCAGCCGGTCGCAGCGATAGTGTTGGTGCTGGCGCTACTGCAGGCGCCACTCCTGGCCACCGTCTCGTCACCATCGTCGCCGAGATACTCGTCGGGCTTGTGACTAGAAGCGGGGGGCGTGAGCAGATTCTCTGGAGCGCGCAGCGCAGTGGCTGGGGAGGCCTGGGTGCGGGCTCGAATGGCTTGGGCTGCATCCTGGGCCATTAGCACTTCGTCCTGGAAATTAAATGAAACGAAATCAAATTAGAATGATGTGTATATCGGGGGTAAAGGGCAATATGGTATATCGAAAATATCCTAGTTTAAAATATCGACATTGTCTTCGTTGCGTTGAGATACTTACATACATATCCATGGTGGTGGTGTGCGTCTGGATGATGTGCGAGTCGTCGGTGACAATGTTGGGACAGATATGACCCAAGCCAAACTTGTTGCTGACCTGCTCGTTCTGCTCGTTCAGCTGCAGATATGTGGCCTTCTGGGAGATGACCCGGAAAAAGGGCTCCATCCAGCGGGCGCAGGGCTGAATCACCTGCCAATCCAAGCCAGAACAGCGCAGAGCGGCCTCGCTATTATTAAAAATAATAAAAATAATTGGTTAGAAACAATCTCAGCAGAAAGGAGGACAACGGTTAAACTCACCGACTGAATGTATGACTGATGGCCGCTGCTGCCAACACCGAGTACGAGTAGTTGGCCATGCCCACATCCAGGGTGCACAGGTCCAGCAGCTGCGAGGTCTGCACGAACTCAAAGCCGGAGAACTGCGGGTAGATGAAGGCGTCGTCAGCCTCCACCGCCTTCTGCCTGCCGATGTGGGCGAACGAGGCTGGCGTACGATTGTTGACATTCAGCTGCATATAGACGCCCAGCCAGCCGGTGATAGTGATGGGGCTGATGTCCCAGTCGAGCGCCTGCAGCAGGATCTTTTCATGGTTGAGTATGTCCTGCTCCGTGCAGGCGCCGTCTGTGACGTAGGCGAACTCCCCGATCTTGGGCGGGTAGATCTCCTCGACCTTGGCGGCCACGAACAGACAGGTGATGCCGATCAGCTGCAAATGGATCTTCTGAACCTTGTGCGCCACGTGCAGATAGCGATCCAAGTAGTCGACGGCCAGGTAGAAGGTCTCCCGGTGGAGCTTGTACACCTCGCAGACCTCGATCAGCCAGTCGAGAAGGATGGCCCGCATGCGTGGCTGCAGTCCAGGATGCTGCTCAAGCATGTAGACGCTGCGCAGGCGCGAGTCCTGCTCATCTCGCTGGCACATAAGGCGCCACACATCCGCCGCGTTAGCCCAAGCCAAAGCGGGCAGTGGGCACTGACGCAGGGATGTCTCCACCGCCGGCGACATACAGCTAAAGGCAGCCGAATCCGAGTCCACCGCCTTGATAGGCATCATGGACACCGGACACGAAGGCTGCTGTGGTTGGAACTGCTGGTTCTGTTGCTGTGGAAGGCCAGGTGTACGCTCTCCATTCACCGCCTTCTGCTGACTGGATACCGAGGAAGCTGGCGAAACGGTGGACGAGTTGATCTCCTCGTCCTCGTCTTCGTCCTCGTCCTCCTCCTCCCCATCGTCTTCGTCGTACGAGTATTCCTCCCAGCTGTCGTCCAATTGATTATCGTCCTCGGGCTGCTCCATTTGCGAGCTGTTGTTGACCGGCTTCACTGTTGTGTCCGCACCGGCGTAACGCACCATGACTGGCGCCTGCTTCGCACCGCGATCCGGGCTCGGCGGACTGTCCGGGCTGTCCGGCAGCGGACTGTGTGGCGGTTGCTCCGACAACTCCTCGGCCGGGGAGCTGCGTATGCTGAGCAGCTCCTGGATGTGCTGGCCATCGGCCGAGACCACGGGCGAGGTATAGACCGAGGAGGCCACTGACGAAAGATTGCTGCTCTGGTCGCTGCCATAGAGAGCGGGCAATCGCTGTTGACGCTTAGCCGATGGTGGCTCAAAACCGAGTTCGGGATCCTGCAATCGCAAGGAAGAGATTGGGTTTTAAAAAGGGAATTATATAAATACTATATTGTGTGTTATGGAAAGATCTTTCCGGTTGATATATTCCTAAGAATACTTTTGTCTACTTCATTCTTTGGTATTTTTAAGGAATATTTATGTGATATATAAAATGAATAAAACCAATCATTACCATTTCAATAAACTTGCGCTTCTGTTCCAACTTCATAGTAACATGAACAGCACAATGAAAATGATATTTGAGTCAGTAAACAGGATCACACGAGTGGCGGGGTATTAAGGACGTGTCTCTTTAATTAGCCAAGGAGGAACGTCGAGTGGAAATTTATGTGGGCACGCCTGTCAAAATTCTTAATCCTTAATAGATGGACCGCTTGTTCGCTGTTCGCACCCGCACAAAATTGAGCCAGGGAGATTGCACACAAAAGATCAAGGACTCGGGATCAGTCTTGGCATATATAGAGGTATAACAATAACACTTTGGTTGGTTATTCTCGTGGGAGCGGGTTTCGTTTCGTTTTTCCCCCAGTTTAATCTTTTTATTGCACTTTTGCTTTGATGTTTCGAATATTCAGGAGCAGCAGTCTTTGGTTATAATGTGTGGCTTGTTTGTTTCTTCTTTGGTGTGTTTAAATAATTGTACAAAATGATTTTTGGTTATAACATTTTTGGCTTTTTGTCGTTTGTTTTTGGTTGGTTTTTTGTTTTTCGTTTTGCTGTAGTTCTAGTTGTTGCTGCTATTGTGGGCTGACGATTTTGGCAAATCCGGTTCTTAAATTAGTTCTTTGCACTCAATTGTGATCCATAAATATTTTTCAGTCTTTACTTCTCAGCTACTTGATCTCGGCTTGGCAGCATTTAGGGGGTTTTGTTATTCACTCCGCTCTTGGCTTGTTCGAGTACCAAACGCGTTGACGTTCGCTGTGCAACTGAGCTGGCTGTGCTCCGTTCCAGATCGCCGATCCCCGGTCCCCGATCCCCGAAGCCCGATGCCCGATGCCCGATATTCGTTATCCTTGTCCGCCGAATGCAACGGTCGCGAATAGGGGTTGCTTTTGCCCCGACAGACGTTGCAACACGTCGACAGCGGTAAAAACAGGATCGCTGGCAGGCAGCTTGCCGTCTCTTTTCCCTGCTCTGGCATTTGCTCAGGGGTAGTTCCCGGAGATCTGGTCGATCTGGTATCCGGACTTCTTGAGACGCTGCCGTTGTTGTTTTTGCATTGCATTTTTCGCCTTTGGGTGTTTATCAGCCCAACAACAAATCCCCCGACCCCGGTCCCTTTCACAATTATTTTTGTCAACATTTCTGTGTGCGTGTCCCCAGGTAGACAAGACGTTTGGAAAATCACTGCCTTAGGTAGGTAGTGTGTGTGTGAATTATTCCTGCTAGTACCTTGGCCATCGGCTGCATTAAAATCGCATCCTGCATCTTGGAGGCAAACTTCTCTAATAAATTTTCTTTTGGCATGGATCTGAGATTATTGTGTGGTGCGGGGCGGGGCGAAAGCCAAATGTAGAGCGAGGCTAATGAAACCTCCGGCCCAGACTCCTCTACTGAATCGCAAGATTACAGCACGAGGGAGCGAGAGAAAAAGGAATGAAGTTGAAACGAAAAATGCAAACAATTGAAATCCTTGACCATTGTTCTCGCAGACAGATGATGGAAAACAGAAGCCAAGATCAGAAAGTCCATAAAGTAAGAAAAATGTATACAATATGGGATGTTACGCTCAGAGATTGCATTATCCAACAGAAAACTCCACTTAAGACCCAAGGACAGTGGTGCCCAAAGCCCTGACTCGAGAGTCAGCTAATTTTTCAGCCTGCCCTGTGCCGGAACGCACAGTTCGTGGCTTAGTTTGAACTTTTTTTTGTGATAAATATATATTTTTTAGACATAACTAATGTACAAAATAGTTGTTAAGTAATTCTTAACGGTTTGATATATTTTGTCTCGTAGTTATTCTTTTTGTAATATTCTAAAATGTAAATGTATTGGCTTCCTCAATCTAAAGAAAAAGTTCGGAATAATAATAATATCGAACATATTGTGCATTTTCCGATTATATTATATGTGAAATAGAATATAGATTTTTCGCACATTTATTGCAAAGTTAAGACATCGATTTTTGTATAAAAATACATTTAAAATAATAATTATCAAGAATATAAGCTGCTAGCTCTGAATGAAATGATTTTAATTGAATTTAAGCTGCTTATATAATAACTTTTCTTGGCTTGGACATTCCATTGATAACTTTTCTAACCTTTATTTTTCTTTCTTTTGTTTATTCAATTTAACGACTGCAATTGATCTTTGCTTTTGATAGAAAAGGAATGCAAGTCGTATAAAATTGTGACATTTATCAAATTTCGCACATTTCAAAACTAGATGAATTTCCGTCAATTTCTTAACTGACAATCTCACACGTCATAAAAGCTTAACAATAATGTGCGGCAAGCAACCCTCCGCCGGAAAAGAGACAGATTCTCATTAAAGATTTTCACATAATTTGTTGTGTAAAAATGAGGGAAAATTTTACGATATTTATGTGACAATTTTAATTGCCTGAGTAGGTTTGCCTTCCCGCCAGGAAAGGGAGGAATAGAGCTTCCCTCCACGGAGCGATTCCAAGTAAATAAATTTTGGCATCAAGACAGGAAGAAGGTCCAAGACGCATGACAAATTTAATTTCTTATTCTTCTGGCCAACAACCCTCCGGAGCCGAGGCAGATGATGTAGGTAAGAGAGAATGGCAATCGCAGAGCATGAACACGAGAATGGACATGGATATGGACACATGTCAAGGCACCCAGATGCAATGCAATTAAAATCAAAGCGTGCAATGGCCTAAGAAGCCATGGTCCACACACACACAATGGCCGGGCATTCCTCTAGCCTTATTACTTCACTTTTTTCCTACTTTTTGGTGCGTGGACATTGCATCTGCCAGAGGGACTTGGACAAGCGTTAGGGAATCGGAAGAAAAAATGCCATTTCGCTTTATGACATGACGGATCCCGACGAGTGAGTGAGTGAATGGGAGTGCGAGAAATTAGTGAACTGTAAAGTGGGCTGGAATCTGGACCAGGGCGAGAGAGGGTTGCATCCCAAGTTTAACAAGGGTTAAACTGGGTTGTTGCCCTTAAGCCGCCTCAAGGATTTGGGCCCAAGTCCAGGCGGTCGAGGCAGCTGCAGCAAATCTCGATCTCCTCAGCCCACAAGACACCCAAACATCTCTCGAGATCTCGCTGGGAGGGAGCAGATGATGCAATGCCTCAAGTTATGGGTACATACAAAGCAGTCAAGAAGCGATTGTTATGCGACATCAACCTCAACAATATCCTGCTGCTGCTGCCCCATTGTGCCATAGCCATATCTCTCTCTCTCACTCTCTCTTGCTGTCCCCTCACACTTTATAAAGTCCTGCGCTTATGTGTCGTAATCTTCGACTGCCGCCGTCTGCTCGAAACCGAAACACCTTTAGTTTTCAGACCCCGGCGTGGGTCCAGGTGTAACTTTTTTTTCGCCGTTGTCGTGTAATACGCTGCATTGTTGTTTCGTTTTTTTTTTCCTTCTTTCTTTCCTTCCTCTTCCCCCGCCAGGGTCTTTTGATAACATTTAATTTATTTTTTCTATGGCGGCCCTCGATAATTGTTAATATTTTTTCATTCAGTTGAGGGGATCATGGAATTAGAAAAAGTTATCTTAAGGGATAAGAGGAGCGTTCCTGGAACTTCTGAATCTAAAAGCAGAAGTAAAATCATCATCGCAGCTGACAAATTACAACTTCCTTAATGATCGTGACAAGCTAGCTCAAGTCCTGACCACTCTCGGGACCCCATTTCGCTGCTCTCCTTTTAATAAATGATATGCAAACAACATGCCAGCGGACAAATCCCAGAAGGACAATAACAAACACTCATATTTCCTAGCTGCGCCACTGACCCTCGGTCAGTCCGGAAGGGGTTAATCCAACACAATCCGTTCGCGGTCACTTGGCTGAATTTTTCATTAGGGAAATATAAATGTAGAGGACTCTCGGACATGTAATTAATCATTCAATTGGTTAGATCCATGACCAAGCGAATTAAAGCATAACCCCATAGCTGGAAACGGGAGGAGGGTAAGTGGACAAGGGACAAACCGCGAATGAATTTCGGATGCGAAAAATTTAAATGGTAAATTAGATGCAATACAAGTCCCTGACAGGGATTTGTTTTGAGCTTTGGTTTATGTGGATTAATTGAAACAGATTAGAGCTTGAGTTAGCTAAACAAAGCTCATATTATATTTATAGATGATTTCCTTGAACTTTACTATATTTAATTTCATATTACTATTAAGATTACTTTATATTTTACAACATTTTATATAAGTGCACCTTTAGCAATTGAATCACAACTGTCAATAACCCTAATGCTAAACAATCCCGGCTATATCTCTTGTTTACCATCAGCTAAATTAGATCCGATTTGAAATTATACAAAAACTTTCAATTACAAAACAAGCTGTCCCTGATCCCGTCTCGGGATGCACAATCTGGGAAACTCTGGGAAACTGGATTTCTGTTTCCCACAATCTGCCGAAACTGACTTGACAGAAATCAAGCCCCGCACTTGATTGCGCTGCCAAGGATCCTGGACTAACCCTCGGTGGCAGCCCGCTCCTGGACGGTTTCGGGATAAAAGAAACAATGAAGTTTCCCAAAAAAAAAAAAGAGGGGAAAACTTTCAGCGATTTCATGCTTGCCATGTAAAAAATAAAAAGCAAGAAAAAGGGTTTACATTACACTGACAAATTGGTAAAATAATACCATAATTTTGATCCTTGTGCCAGCAGCAAAACAAATATTGTATAATATTTCAAGACCGCATTCCGTAGGAGCAGCAGCATTATGCGTGTCCCGAAAACAGATGACACTGGGCGCTGCTGCAAGGAGCCGAGCCGGATGATTTGCATAAAAGTTTAACGGAAATCTAATGAGCAGACGCCGGAGCTGGAGGCATTTGCATAAGGATAACACGTCCTGAAACGGGGTAGCAAAATGCAACCGGGTCGGAAACCATTTTTTATGCGATGGCGCGCACAACTTCTTTGGGCAGAAGCAAATGTCGTCTCGATGAATATTTAATTAGGGAAGACGACGGAAAAACTCCCGGCCCAGTGATCCTTGAAAAGGATAAGGCGTTGCACAACCCCTCCGTTCTCGTTCGTGCCTGCGGTTGCGGCTCTGTCCCATTCCGGTAGCCGTCGATCCCCTACCCATCCCGACTCCCGATCCCGTCTTGATCTAGTTCCTCTGCCTCAAGCTAACCTATAACTATCGCAATTTCAAATTCTTTCTTAACGGACATTTGCGCCTTGACTTTCGGTTTCTGGCGCTGGAAAACCCACCCCTGGCGAGCGGGAGACGTGTGCGCGCATGCGCAACGCCGCCGTCTGTCCTTGGTCGCCTTTGTCCTGTCGTGCATATGCTCAGCATACTGCCAAGACCCCTTCGGAATTCTTACCCAATAACAAGCGCCTGACAAGGGGGGCAAACATTACCTTGCCGTACATTTTTTTCGTATGAAAATGACATTTGTTTGGCAGGGAAGTAAACGCGGAAATATTGCAAAAACAGAAAGCAACCCAAACTGGATGGCAAAAAAACAAACACAAGACTTGCTTGGTCGAATAAATAGATACCCTTGAAATGAGGATATGTATATATGGGAAAGCTTATATTATAATGCAGTGGGGTTATTTTAGGTATTTAATAAAACCATTCATTGATCCCTTAAGATCCCAAAACTGTATGAAATATTACTTTATACTCCTTAGATACCCCAGGGTATCAAACTACCTTACTTTATGCTAGTTTATTTCCCCCTTCAATATTTCATTTGGCACTGGAAGAAATCCTTTGCACCAACACAGCTGCCCGTCGCCAGGAGCCGACGTAGCAGGGAGAAGAAACCATTGTTTCCCGCTTTGATTGCAGCTACTTGAGAGACGTTATTCTGACTCCCGAGGCAGAGCAGCAGGAGGAACTACCGCTTGCCAAGGATGCGCTGCTGCTAAATGAGCCTTTTCGGTAAGTAGCGTTTATTTTTGGGCTCATCCTTGGATTGTTCGAGAGCAGTGCCGAGTAGCAACTGGAAACTACGTGCCCAATGGCTTATTTGGCCAGCGAGCTCAAGCATCAAAAGATCAAATGAGGTTCGGCAGGCAAACCAAAACGAATGGAAGCCATGAAAGGGCTGGGCAATCAAATAAAAGATCGATCTCCAAACAAATATCAGAGGCTGCTATTTGAGGAAATCAATGATAACAAACTAGGAAGTCTGAGAAGTAGGGAAAGCGGGAGCTGGGAGTGCATTCTTTTAAAAAATATATAGTAAACAATAAAATAAGCTGAAATCAAAGGCAACGCTGATGGCGAGTAAGAACCATGTCCTGCAAACAAAGCCTACTTTTAGGGGTTCCAGAGAGAAAATGAATTTAGTTAAAGGTCTCTAGAACATGAAATATTTAAGGCTTTTATGTGGTATTTAATTATTATATAGTCTTATCTTCAAGCTTATATTATAATCTGATCGACAAACCACAAATCAGAGCTTCAAAAATTACTATAAATCAATTTGAAATTCCAAGCTAAAGTCCAAGGCTTATTTGAGGCACTATTAAGCCATTATTTTGCAACAAAGTAGCTCGATCATCGCCATTCAAGATCGTTTGGGTCATTGGCTATCTTCTCCTCCTCATCCTCTCTATCGCTCTTGGCGTTTCCTTGATAAGATTGCGAACACTCAACGAGGTCACATGCCCACCAATGATAATGCAACTTCATTCATAAAACTTATCGCGTACAAACACAGACATTTGAGCAGCGGATTTGCGTACGAAACTCACCTTAACGTCATCGTTTGAATCGCTCGTTAAACGCCGTTTTCGTTTATTGCCATTGGAAGTTGTGGCCGCGGATGGTGAAAAGTTCTGGTTATCACAAGAGCACATCTCGACTCCTTTCTTGGTGGTCGCCACAGTTCCCGGCTGCCGGTGCTGGTGCTGAGCGGATGATGAAACCGATGATGCGGTGCTGGCGGTTGGGGCGACTGAAGACGATAGGATTGGACTACTACTGCTGCTGCTGCTGACGACGACGACAATGTTGCTGCTGGCTATGCTTCCATTGGGCTCAGTGCTGCTGGTAGAAGAGACACTAAAACAAGGAGAAAGTAAATTAAATTAACAGTGGTTTTAGAGGTTTTTAAATTCACTGAAAGTAAATATATTTACTTAGATTAGAGGTAGGACTCTACATTAAATAAATATCTAAAAAACTCGGAATTAAATTAATATATTTAGAATTTTCAAAAGTATATTTCCAATTTCAAACTGACAAGAAATATTTAATCTATTAAAGTCTCCCCAGTAAAATGTGCCCTGATATTTCTACCAACCAAGACCACTGTGCGAATTCCAGGGAAACTGCCAAGAATTGCTTTTTAAAATTTCTCCTCATTTGCGAAATAGAGAAATTCAATATGCCACGGAGGCAAGCAGCAAATCACATAGGGGCGTTCGCGTTCTAAAACAGATACAAACGAAACGAAATGAAACATAAATTCATTGAATTTTGACACGGCATTCGATGAATCGCGATGCGAGGCTCGAGATTAAGGCGCCCGGCGGATACATTAATATTTAACATCCGGGAAATTGAAATCGAGATGACTGATCGAGGGAAATAAGATCGCGAGGGTTCGCCGAGGAAAGCCTTTCCTCCTCTAACGGAAAGATTGAGCAATTTTGGCAAATTTGCATGCACATTATGCATAATGCATTGGAGGCTGGCGAGAAGGGAAAGAATAGTTTCCCTCCTTGAACCGAGGCAGATGTTCCTGCCACATCGTCGTCTCAAGTGCCGCCTAGCCAGGGAACTGCACTTCAAGCAATTCGATGCGCGAATTTTTGCAATTTGAGCAAGGAGCAAGGAGAGGAACTGAAGGAAAACGGATTGTAACCCTTCTTTGGCAACAAGGAAGCTGAGCAAAGGGGATAAAAAACCTAAAAAGGCCTGCCGCACACACACACACATCATTTCAAATGCCAAGCCACTGGGATCGCAGCCTCTTGTTTTGATCCTTGCCCCGGCGGGCCCTGCACTATCGATCGCGTTTAATGGTTTAATGAACAAGAAAAAGTAATCACATTGTAAATTACGAGGAAATGAAATCGCTTAAAAATGAGTTATGGCAAGAGAAATGTCTCTCAGCCAGCAGCCAGCGGAGAAAGGACTAATGGAGCGTACGTGCACGCGGCCTTCAAGTTTCTTTCTTTCCCGCTTTCCCATCCTTTCCCTTCATTTCTCTGCGCCGCTACTCGGGGTCAGGGTTCCCGCTCATGTCCGCGGCGAAAGGTTCAAACTGAAATTTGTCACTTCGAGGTGAAAGTTTCCTTTCAAGAGGAAACCTGGCATCGGTGCGGTTTCCCCCTTCACTCGGGTCGAATCCCTGTAGGTAGTAGCATTGGGCTTAGGGTGATATGATAAGGATAAACCTCCACTAGACCGTTGTAGTTGTAGTTCCAGGAAATATGTGGTCCAAACTATCGAAGGATCGATCTTTCTCACATGATAAATTATATCAAACTGTGAGCCAAGGAGTTACTGATTTATTATTTCAGTTCAAAAGCACGTAACTGATGCTAGGAGATGGTTTAGCGATAAGGATGGAGATTATGGAAATCGAATGAGATGGCATGGGAGCATATTGGTTCAGAAAATCATGTAGTTTATTAATGCGCTCCTTCCCTTCCCTTTTTTATAAATTCCGTTATAGATGGCAGTGAAATTGTTTCGCAACACATACCAATAATTATGTCGCACACATGCTGACCACGAAATATGTCCATAAAATGGACTATCACTTAAGTGATCGGTCGGTGGGTCAGTGGGTGCTGCTTGCTGATGATGATGATGATGTAGAATGCTAAGGGGACGCAACTGACATAACCAAATGACTGGGCAATTATGCAATTATGGTCATGCGCAGGCACCCACGAGCAAAAAAAGAAAGAGGAAAATACATAGGAGAGGGCGAGTGAAACATATTAAACTCAATTAATTTCTGTCCACCAGGACATTTTGCCTGGAAAAGCCACAGAAAGTGCGCGGCAATGACAACATTATCAACCCATGGCAACCCCCTAGGTGCAACCCTCTCCAGGGGAACTCCGAACTGACCAGAACCGACCCACAACTAAACACTTTTCTAATGACATTTCGCGCGCAATTATTTACTAATCACACGCAGGACATTCGGGCCCAGGAGCGAGTCCTGTGAAGGTATGCAGAGTGTAGAGGAATGCGACACTTGGTTATCAACACCTAGGAGCCATCTGTTTCGGGCCCGGAGAGGCAGAACTTTTCTGAAATTGACAGTGAAAATGCATTTTAGATTATCGCACTTGAGTCCGAACAGTAGGATCCCGAAGGTTATAGCTCCTGCGGGTCTCTGCGTTTCCCGTTTTCCCGGGGGGTATTCGGGCATAACCAGTTGGGCCCTGTCACTTTATAATTACGAAATAGCTATTAGATAAACATCACTTTTGGTTAGGAGAATTAAAGAGACCCGATGGATGGTGGAGACACTACCAGGATGGTTGGTGGTAAAAAGGAAGTCGATCGGATGTCGCCGCAGGAAGTCGCGCAGCGGCATCGAAAATTTGTATTAGACAGTCGCCTTTTTGGCTTTCATGTGGGGTGTTAATTAGTTTGGCCAAGCCAGCGAAGGAAACTGCAGACACGAAAATGTGTGTTGATGGGAAAAGGAAATGAAGGAGACTAAGGAAACATGCAGGTTGATTGGAAGGAACTATAAGAGGTTTAAGCAAGAGGCTAAAACTCTTGAATATAATGTGTAATGAAACATTACCAATTAATTCCTGAAACACTGAAAATCATACAGATATTTAACAAGTAAAAAAGATTTACGAGAACTCAGTTATTCTTTATATGCAACATTGGAAATATCTTTATTGCTTTTAAGTATTTTTTTTACAATGTTTTTTTTTTTTTATAATGTTTACCTAAGTGTAGAGAGGAGTTCATATTATTTGTAAATTAGGAAATGTTCAAAATATATTTAACTTAATCAAAATAATTGTATTACTTACCTCTTGGTATCCACACCCATAATTGTACGGCCTTCAGAAGCCGTTGAGGTTTTTTAGTCCTGAAGTTTAAGTAGAGTGCTACCTAAAAGCACTTAAGTTTTTATAAATTTAAAACTATTTAAAGAATCTGCAAAGAAACACAGAATATATTAATTAAATTAAATTTTATTAAAATAGTACTAAGAGTACATAATTGAAATCAAAACTTCTTTCCACCAAATGCCCAGGATATGGTCATCACATGTGTTCCGTTCTTCAGTTTTTACGACTTGACATAACCTATCAACAGTTAGTCCCGCATTATCTCCATGGGTCCTTGGAGGAGAAAAACAACATATGATCCTTAAGAGCAGCAGAGAGTAGAGCTCGCACACACAGCATGTGGTCTTAGGAAGTTTCCCAGTTTTTCCCGTTTTTTTTTTTTCGAAAACCCAAAACAAATTTGTTTACGTGAGTTTTTCTTGAAAAACAATACTCATATACGAGAACTTTTTGCTTTTAGCAACACACAAACGTAAAGTAAACATTTTCCAATGAGTGCAAAGATATTCAAATTGCGGGACCAGAGTTTCTGTAGGGGCTGCCTGGTGTTGGGTCATCTAGGACAGGTAGACATGGGATGGTCATTTTTTCTTATTATAATCGAATTTCCACGAGTCTCGATTGATGCCTTCTGCTACAGCTGCCCTAGACCCCAGCTCCTTTGAGTTACTTTTACACTCAAAGAAATGTCTCCAAAATGTATATTATGGAAAGATAGTGATTTGATAACAATATAAACAATAAAAATTTTAATTTGTGTTGAATTTTGGGGATGATAAGCTATCTTCTTAAAGGAATTATTGTGTATTTATTTTAGATCCTAAAGTTACTTTTTGTCAGTGTACGAGTGTCAGGTGCTTGGTGCATTCGGCGCATGCGCAACGTCAACCATTTCCAGTGGTTTATACAACGCTTAATTATATCGAGGAGCCGGATCCCGTCGCCCGTAGATCCCCGTCGATGCACCTGTTGTGGCTAGAGAGTTGATCGCTGGCCTTCTGTTCCAACTCGGATGCGGGCAGGTGAGTACTGGCGAGGGGAAGAGAGCGGCAGCTGGTCGGGGACCTACCCCACACCTTAAAGGATTCCCGGCTTTGTGTCTCTGCAACGCGCTGCTGTAACTTCAATTGACTTCCCCCTCGCTAATTGAATCCTGTCGCGTTTCCTTGCCCCCCTACCCCCTGCTTCCCTGTACTTCCTTCATTTATTTTCCTTTTTTTATTCTATTTTCCTTTCTTTTCAGTCGGCTGTGTGACATATGGGCCTGGCGTTATATTCGACACGATTTATGGACCTCCCTTTGGTCTGCCATTCAGTTCGACACCTTTTCCTACCCCATAAACGAATGCTTTTTAGTTAACGACTTTCTTCTCTTGCTTTCTTATTCTTATGCAACGGACCGTCATTCGAATTTTCTCTCTATTTTCGCTTGCTTTTGTCGGGTTTTCCCATGCACAATATTTTGCTTTTTCCAACCATCATTTTCACACTAATTGCGGATATGCCTTCTAATTAATTGGGTTCTTCTTTCCCGAAGTTGTTTCAGAGCATTCTGCTGCGTGTTTTCTTTTAGTTTCCAACCCTCATGAGCTCGGTGCCTTTAAAAAGGTGAAAAACTAGGTTTTCTACTTAAGAATAGCTCAAAAGATCTGCAAAGTATACCAAGAAAATAAGTGCAATAGATACATAAATATGTGCATATAAATAGGGTCAATATAGATTAAGATCAACCCTCGAGATCTATTTCTAAACGCACATAATCTCAGTAATAAACAGCAAACGAAGCTCAGCCTCTCTAAATATTTCCTAGATCCTTTATCTTAAAAGTAATCAATTAATAGAAGATTTAACAAACTAAATGCTGTGAAAGACACACTATAGTGGAAGGAGAGGAGATAAAACTTCATAAATATATAGTGAGGAACATTTTTCCTAGCATTTGACAGGGGTAAGCTGCAAACAAATGACTTTATTTATAACGTCAATGCCTCCTGTCTAAATACCACCGACTAACATGGATAAAGGACTAACTAATTGCATGGACTGCCCACACGCAGGCTGTGCACTCGAGCAGCCCAAAGGAACCTGCGCAGCTTCCTCTAATGAAGATTAAGTGAAGAGCGCTGCGAGTTCCGAGGAATTCAGCGGCGACAGGTATACAAATATGAATAATGCCGGCAAATCGAGCGGATGGTAGGGAGTGAAAGATATCTCGAGAGCCTGGCCAGACTTCCCAGGGCTTCCTCTCAGCGCCTAATTATGAAACGAAGCATGGCCAAATCTGTTTACCTGGCCGGGGTCCAAGGTCATTCAAACACAAGCGCGAACGGATTTAACTGGAAACTGGAGGATTTTCGGCAAATCCAAGGGCTCCTCCGCCGAATTTTGTATTTGTTTTGCGCGGAAGATTTCCCACAGGAAAATGGACCAGAAGGAAGCTGAGATACAAATACAGACTCTTCTTCTCTCTTGAAATGCAATGCAACTTGAGGCAATGCAAAGAAGAATGCGCAAAATGTGCAAAGGAGAGCGAAAAAAAAGAAAACAAAAAACACAATATGTATGTATCTGCGTATCCGTATCTGTATATAGGAGGAAAACAGGTCTCGAGTTATCCGGGGGCCCTCTTGAGACGCCCTCTGTCCTCCGTCCTCTGTCCGTCTGGGCCTGCGATTTTTGTGCGTCCTTTTTTCGGGTCGTCCGAGTGTGTGCGAGTTACATTTTGGGCTCTGCACATGCGATACACGATGAGATACATTCCAGAGATACTCGAGATAAATGCACATTGTGTCTTGGTGTGGGTAACTGCTGCGTTGTCAATGCCAATGCCGCCCTGCCCGCTGCCTTTTCGTTGTTGTGGTTTGGCTACAACTCTGCAATTAGTTGGAAGTCTGAGTGCCGACGACTGGGACTCCAATTCCAACCAAAAGGGAGTGCTCGAATTTTTGTACTAAAAAAGATACCTAGTGTAGCGAAGTTTAGGGTATCGAAAGATATAGTGGTTTCCGATATTTAAAATAATGTTGCATACTGTAGGGGGTTCAACTGATCAAATATTAACGATAAATAATATAAACTTGAAATATTTATCGATAAATAAATAGATCTTAAAAGTTTATCTTCAGAGTGATAAGTAATTACAAAATTAGATTTTTTTTTAAATGCTATAATGCCTATATACTTATCTATAGTGATAGCTTCAATATTACATTTTTCAATTAAGTTCATTTTCCTCTTCGAATTTATAGGTTTAGATCGAATTTTGGGTTTTAAGATCCAACTATAAAAAGTTTAAGCAATTTTAAAGAGTCTTACAAATTTATTCAAAAACTCTTTAATATAAATATCTATGGCCATTCACAACTTACAAAGCTTTAACTTAGGCATGACTGACCATCTAAAGTACTTCAATACCCTGCTTTCGTACAAATAAGGGAAACAGAAATCGAAAACAGGAAAGTCGATCTCTTTGAGGTCTTCTCCTCTGCGAGTGTGCATCGGTATCAGTGTATCCCCGAGTATCTATGTGCAAGTGTATCTGCGTATCTGTGCGTCTGGCATCCGAGGAGCGCCGTCTGGGCAACGGCGTGTGAAAGTAAAGCAAGGAAAGGGACTGTGAGGAGAGCGAATCAAAGTTCTTGAATGGAGCGGCAGCGGCGGCGGCGGCGCGGCGTTCCAGTTCCAGGAATCGACGGCCTTGAAGTAGCCGTTAGGACACCGAGGCGCGCTCAATTGACTATTTAGTTTATATTTAGCAGCGTCTAAAAGGATGCCCACTGGCAGCTCAAGTGGCCTGCGTCCTGTCCTGCACCCCCCTCCATTCACCCGCTCCTGCCCCAACTCTCTCGGCCGGACCGGGCGACTATCCTTTGTTTGCCTGGGAATAACTGGAAACTGTTTATCATTGTTGTTTCTGCCCCGTCGTCGTCCCAGGGCTTCTTTTGATTTCCACTCCGACAGCGACTCTGGAGCGGATCTTCTTCTGCTGGAAGATCTCCTCGGAGAGCGACAAAAATGCGGCATAAATTTCGATAAACATATAGACAATAAATAAAATGCCTATATGCTCCCATTTAGGTACGAGGAGGCACTCGGTAGTCACAACTCATCCTTGGATAGCTTGTAATATCTGGCCAGGCATTCCGCACTTGTAATTGAGAAATATTTTTGGTATTTTACCAGGAATTCGGGTTAATATGGGCAGGTGATATGTGTGACTACAAAGGATGAGGAGGATCTCGTGTGTGATGAGAAAATATTACAAATGACTCTTTGCTTCCCATATCATCCACAAAACCTTTTGAAGGCCTGCCGCTGGCCAAGGTGGGAAGAGGCACTTGATTGGGACAAGTGTTGGTCCGGCCTCCACAACAAAAAGAAAAGGAAAAGGTGTTGGCCAGGATTTGAATAGATTATGTATACCAGAAAAGAAAACCAGGGCTTGGAGTTGTTTACAGATAAAATTGTGAATAAATGTTGAAGTATTCAAGGAGTACAAAAAATGAGCAAAACGGAGTCTTTTGTGGACCAACGTCGGCTGCCTAACGCTTTCCTAGTTCAGCTCACGGCCCGTCTCCCTATGTCCTGTCCATGTCCCGTCCGACGTCAGCAAGTTGCAGTATGAGCGACCCCTGCCACAATATAAACTTGAATGCATGCGGAAGCTATTCGACTCGGACAAGGATTCAGAACTTGAGGATCGCGCCAGCGCCCTGGAAAATAAGCGCAAATCCTAAAAGATGAAGGACCTCCAGGAGCAGCAATACAAGGTAAATCAATGCCTACAGCTACAGAAGCAAATTAAACCTTCGGAAAGACATACCCAGGACTTCAAGAAACGAGGACCGCCCGTCGCCAAGGACCTTGGCCCGTCAGAGAATCGGAAATCATAGGTTTTTGCCCATATCCGGAGGGAACACCTAAACAAATTCCTCTGACATCACAACGCTGCTCCTCGCCAGCATGTTCCTGAATAAACCGTTCAGGTTGCACGAGGCTCAGAGATCAAACTGAACAAGAGCTACACCGTCAACAGGAAAACTCCGAAAATAATTTAAAATTAACCTATTTAGTTTTTCGGAGTCTAAAAAAAACATTGATGACTTAAAATTCTGTGGTATACATCATTTAACCGGACAAAGGATAAAAAATAAATTTAAAAAAAACCTTTGAACTATTTTTTATGTTTAGAAATTTAAAATAGAAATGTAAATGTGCGATATTTTTGCAATATGATATCTTCTCTTTAATCAATATTTTTAATTCCAAATCAGGTTCCGGTAATTTTAATAAAAAATACTATTTCATATTATAATTACTTTATATAGTATGTCTCTTCTTCACCTTCCACTAACGAGGCCTCTTCAACGGCTAACGAAAAAGCAAATTTCGGCCGATCATGACATAATCCAACACGAAACACAAAACAATTAAATATACAAAAACCAACCCCATCAACAATTTGCCACCCACCACCGCTCTCCGCCCCGCCACTCATTCAACAAGTTTTTAGCGGCGCAAAACAGCAAAGACGCAAAAAGCTTGCCAAAAAGAATGCGAAAAAGCGCGCAAAAAGACAAAAAAAAACGAGTAGAAAGTAGAAACAGCGAAAAAAAGACAACAACTAAAGAAATTGTAGCAGGTAAATTGGAAGTAGAAGAGCTGACAAGAGGCGGAGGCAGAGAGGGAGTGGGCGAAGGAGAAGCAAAGCACAGAGAAATATCAATGAACTCCATTCTTGACTCTGCCCCTCGCGCCATCTCGTTTCCACCTCGCATGTACATAGAGTTACTACCAACGTCTTTTGCGCCACTTTTGACATAATTCTGTTTCTCTGCCCGCTTTGATCGCTGCTTCTTCGCCGTCGCGTCTTCGTCAAGTTTTCAAAAGGTTCCAAGTTTTGCGTTGAACTTTTCCCGCCGTCGCAGCGACAGCGCTGTCGCAGTCAACACCGGCAGCGCTGCCCAAAAGGTTTTTGTTTGTTGTTGCTGCAGCTCGCACACACACACAGGCACATTCAAGCTGGAGAATGGTGAAAGACGTAGGGGAAAAAAGGCAGACTCGCTGCTGTTCCGATTGGAATAGAACGGAAGAGCGCGCTTCACGGTGTGCGTGTGTGCACGACGAAGAGAAAGACGGAGAGAGAGAGCGCGCGCTCTTAGTGGGAGAGCGGCTCCCAGTGTGTGGTGTGTGTCATTGGAGGAGCGTATATAAATGAAATGAGCATGGGGGAAGAATGGAGAAGCACAAAGTGGCGCGAATTAGGCGTTTGGGCTGGCGCAGTTTTGTTTTACCGCCCAAAATCTATGCGAATGGCGGGAAAGTGCAATTCGGGCGGGAGAAAGATTAGAAAGTTGTCCCCTCTCCCCTGGGCGCTGCGGCGCAAAGACCAGCAAGCTTTAGCCAGCGCCACACTATTTCGGCAATTGGGCTGCATATCCAGCAGACGAGAAACCAGTTCACTGAACTCGATATTCCATCTCGGACTCGAAACGGCCCTCTTATTAGGATCTCTCCAGCACTTTTAGTAATGGCCTAGTCTGATTAGGATATCGTCAGCGCTTTTGGGCTCTGCAATGAGGCCCAAATGCAGATCCGGGGACTCCAATCAGAATCCAACGGTTAAATCCCCTAGCGTGTCAATTTTCTTATGAGCCTCCTCTTCGCCGGAATGTGTTGTATTTGTAGCAAAAAATGCAAAGACACGACGACAACCGCACGCAGCCTTCTCTCCCACTTTCCCCCGCACGTACCGCCCACTCACACACTCTCCCCGCTCAGCACACACACGAACACTTGTCACACACTCGCGTCATAGGTTTTTTTTTTCACTTCTTCCACACTTTTTCATCGTGGAATTTGTCGGAATTGTGCAATTCTTTTACCTTTGAAGAGATAATCGATGTTGGGAAAAAGCGTTAGTTACTTTTCCAACTGATTCCAGATAGATTGAACCGATTTTTCGCCGTCGTCGTCGT
Source organism: Drosophila seguyi (assembly GCA_008042675.1). Lineage (NCBI taxonomy): Eukaryota > Metazoa > Arthropoda > Insecta > Diptera > Drosophilidae > Drosophila > Drosophila seguyi. The sequence goes on from VNJU01003365.1 coordinate 69,733, forward strand.
CGTCACACGCCGGCCACGAAAACTTCACGAGCGACGGCAGCAGAGTGATCCCCCAAATTGTTGGAACTGCCGCCTGTCGCTGGCGCTGCTGCTTGCTCTCCGCTCTGCCGGCTGCGACGTCGACTGCGGCGAGTGTGCAAGAGGAACGCGCCAAAACAAGCTGATCAGAAGCGCCAAAAACTGCAACAACCACACGGCGGCCGTGTGTTGTAGTTGTTGGTAGCTCAACTGACATTTCCAGAGGAAGAGCGCGGCCGAGCGGCGGAGAGAGTGAGAGCGGGCGATTCTCCCGCGCGAAGCAGCCGCACAAAGCGAAGGAATGCGTAGGGTAGAGCGAGAGGGAGAGCCATCTCCGCTGGTGGCAGGCTTCGCATTTTATTGAATGGAGTCTGCAATTGGAGCCTGCCATAAAAAAAATGGGGACGCCATCCACCAGACTCCAATTGGATGGGGGTAAACGGTTGAACAGCTGACAGCGCTGCCAGCAGGGCGGAAATAGATGGTCCAATAATTTAAGTTTATAAACTATTAAAAAATTATTTAAAGCCATTTCTCATTTTAAATTACTTAGAATAATTAGAAAATAATATATAGGAAGAAAGTGTAAAAATAAAATATTACAACCAAGCAAAGACCTCCTAATATAAAACTTAATTGACCAGAATCCTTACCACAATTATGGCGAAGAATCAATAAAATTTCCCTAATAACATTACCCTCTTAAAACTCTGTCAACATTTAAATTTTAATCAACTAAACTAACTCTTTAAAATATAACCTGCAAAAACACATGATCGCCACTCTTTGTGATACCCAGGTGGCAACTCTGCACGACACCCAAACAAACCGCTGCCACTTTGTTGTTGTCATCGATTACGATTTCATCGTTTTTGGCACCAACTTTGAGCGCCTGCCAGGCCGCTAAAATGACTGAAACCCCAATCAAATCTATATGCAATGGAAAGGGGAAAACCCACAGAATCAGATTCTGCAATGAAACCAAAAATCAGGATAGAGACGGAGAAATCAGGAACATTCTAAGTTGGCGATTTCCCGCGCGCGGGAATGCCGCGCTGCTGACAGAGCACTGACAGCTGAGGCCGAGTTGCGCGCGCAGAGCCGAGGTGCGAGAGCGGCGAGAGAGAGCGAATGAGCGAGATTAAGAGAGCGGACGGTGGCAGAGGAAAAAATAAAACGTGAGGCAGCAGCGACGTCGACGTTTTTTCACTGGTAGAATGTGGAATAAAGGGCAAGAAAAAATGTTAAAACCAACGGAATCCGTTGGGGAATCCGGCGGCCCACACCTGTTCCCGCACCCGCCCCACGACGGCCTGCCAGGTGGCGATCACTCACCTGTTCCTGGGCTCCACTCCACGGAACAGCACGGCATTTAGCAAACACACGCGGCTCGGATCTCAGACTGGGGATGATGATGAAAAAAATTGCACACCGCCGCGCCGCGCACATACACCAGCACACTCAGCCACGTCCGTCCGCAGTTTCAGTTTTCGGCAGCTTAACCTCCGGCAAGTCAAGGCCAGATCGCAGGGAGTTCTTTATGTCGGTCTGCCGATCAATCTGTCTGCGGTCCGGAGTGGTTTCTGCCCGTTTTTCGGCGACTGGAGCGAAACACACTATTGGCGACGTGCGACGAGAGAGCGAGATCGATTGATCGAGATCCCCAACACTCTTTTTTTCCCAAACTCACAGACTATTTACAGCTATACCTCTGCGAGCGCCGATTCGGAGAAAGATGCAAAAACATCGATGGAAACATCGATGCATCGATGTTTTTCGAATTTTCTAAAACACCGATGTTTTTTTTACCATCGATGTTCTGTGCTACGATTAACAACTAATTTCCAATCGGTATGTAGAAAAGGCGTATGATTCCCAATCGGTATGTAAAAAAGGTACTTTTGCGGTCGAGTTCCCAATCGGTATGTAGAACATGTACTTTTTGGGGTCGAGTTCCCGATCGGTAAGTAAAATGTGACCCAATCGGTAATTGAGCGGCTCTCCCAACTTGAATTGCTCTCTCTCTTCCTGTATTAGAGGCAAAAACATCGATGTTTCTTTTGACAATAAAGAGCGAGAGCGGACCGAGCGCCGATTCGGAGACTAAGTTATGAACAATCTATAGTTTCGAGTGTGCAGCCGGACAGTCCGATAGCCATCGGAGCTGCTACTATCGATCGAAATTTGAAATTCAATAACCGCCGTCTGTTTTGCTGGGATAAATTGCCACTTTAACAGTTCTGCTTAATTAGGAATTCTAGCTAGAATTAAAATAAAAGAGCGAGAGTTATCTCGTGGACAGCTTTGCCATTTTAGTTACCATCTCACTTGTTCCACTATTTTCCAATTAGAATTATAATTACGATGAAAATGTAGAATTTCTGGCAACGCTGGTTGATCATGAGCACCCAGTACGGACGGATCTAAAAAAAAAGGTGCTAAACATGGATAGTTAGCAGAGCAAATTGACAGTGTTCATAATAGCGCAGCGCTGCCACCTGATAGAATATGGGACTTTTATGATAACGAGCGGAATTTAAATTGGATACGGCTTCAACACAGCAAACTGTATATTATTAATGAATTGTAATTTTATATCTTTAATTTTAGGTCTTCACTGCACATGGTAGTACTAGATATGATAAGCACTGACTACTTTGATTCTGAATTTCTTGTCAATTTCATTAAAAGGAAGCGCACCGAGCTTGATTTTATATATTTATGACTGTAAATTAGGTCCTCTTTATTATAAAAACGTCATTTTCGATATTGAATAATATCCACACAAATTAATTTCACTAAGGCACTCTTTATGTATTTAAATAATGATTTTTCATTATATTATAGTTTAAAGAATTTTGTTTCACTTTCAGAATTATGGTAAATTGTATTTGAAATGCTCATTTTGACGATTGTTTTTACCAGTTTATAATTTTTTTTTCTCATTTTCAGACTGCAAACAATCAATTTTATTTGTTTAATTATTTTTTACTATATTTTGTATTATATTAATTTATAAAGCTTGTATCTCCTTGAAATATTTAAAAGGGACTTGGTGTTAAATGAGTTTTTTATATTCAGAGCCACTTTCTATAAGTTTATCAATTAAATCAGGCTAATTTTCAAGCATTGTTTAAAAGCACTTGAACGCATATATCCACATATTGTTACGTTTTTTGTATTGTTTACTTTCAAGTTATTCACTTAAAATAATTACAAAATCAATATTTTTTACATTTAATTTTCACTATAATTTTATGATTGTTTTTTATTTACTTTGTATAGAATATTTCTCGTAATGTAGAAGGGTTATAAATTGCAATGCTCTTTTAATAATTTTAAAAAATGTAGAGATTTTCTTTTATCCGAATATATTATACACTTTTCTATTTATTTTTATTATGTTTGTGTTACTTACACCACACATTTATTAGAAATAACCATTTTTGTTGTATTGGCTGCACCGTTGCTGCCTTGTTGAGCTCGAAAATGCAAATAAAAGAAAGTGACCGATAATTAACAATTCAACTGAATTGAGCACACACGGAAAGTGCTGGGGCAGCTTTTCGACAAAGTAAAAGCCAACAAAAAAGAATATCCGCCAAACGCAGCAGAAAAACCTCTTTCACAGCAACGCCTCGGTAATGACAAAACTTCAATCCAGACACTCTCTATCACCTTTCATTCGTCTTCATTTGTGTTTTCGTTTCCATATTTATTGCGATTTTTGTTTTGATATCATTAATTTACTTGTTTCAAACTTAAGAAAAATCACTAAACCAGCTGTAGAACGATTGCAGCCTATAAGGGCGACTGCTTGAATCCGCGAGCCGCGTAATCTGAGGGTGCAGAACGATCGGAGACCTTGGGATATCCCTCATCTCCGGGTACGCATGCCCTTCGGGAGGAAATCACACGCCAGCCACCCTTGCGGGTCCAATCCTAAAAAGAGAATAAGTTTTTATTACCTATTATGTCAAAAAATAACAACTTTTAACTAATGCAGAGATATAAACAGGGGAATATTATCAGAATAAATGTAAAGCATCGGAAAACAAACAAGATAGTAATTATTTTTTGATAGTAAAGGTACTGCAAAGTTATTTTACGTATCCTTGCTTAAGTTTCTGTTACTCTAAGTTAGTTGTTGATATTTACATGAGGCTCTGGTACTAATCGCCAATTGGCATAACTTAACATCTCTGGAATCTTAAAAACAACCACTATTTAAGCCAAAACCAGCTGCATTCACTCACATTCTGATTGTACTTGAAGTAGTAGGCGCCGGCGTAGATTCCGGTGAGAGCCAAGAGTGCCTTTCCGGTCCAAAAGCGCACCGTGTACGCACGCTGGAAACCCTGAAAGCCAGCAAGCAAAAGTTACTCCTCCGTACTACGGATCCGCGTCCAATCGAGCGATTCAGCTCGTTTTTGGCTTGATTACATAAGCGGGCTAAGCGGGTAAACTCACCAGGACAGGCGTCAAAATGTTGCAGACCTTGTCCAGAGGGGCGCGGTAGAAGCGCTTGATCGGGTTGTTCAGTTCCAGCTCCAAGGCGGGCACCTTGCGCGGCCCGTGGTGCAACTCCTGATCCTTCAGCCACTTCTTGCGCCATGCGCGCTCATCGGGCGACATGCCGATCAGGCGCTCCCTCTCGCGGACCATGCGGCCCGCAATGGCCATCGGCTTCACGCCGCCCGTATCCGAGGCACCACCAGCTACCATTTTCAGCTTGTTGTTTCTGGGTCTGCGGAAACTGTTGTTAAAAACGGCAACAAATTGTATAATTTTATCACCGAGCAAAGAAAAAACCAGAACAGCTGTTCGGTAGTGTGACCGTTTTTGTGTGGAAAGAAAAACCTACTTTTTAGCTATTTTCTAGAATTTTAATTAAACTATTTAATATAAAATTCAATTTATTTGAAACTATTTATTTAAAGCATCATTAATTTAATTAAAAAAAAAATAATAAAGAAATGATTTGTTTGACCCACCTTTTTAAAGAAGTAAGCGCAGTTTAATTACCAAAATGTATAAGAATCAAATACATTTATAAAAGTTTTGGCTTAAAAACATAAATTGTTTATATAGATTTACAGTGTTACATTTTTACTGAACCTTTTAAAAAACTTGCATTTGTTACTAATTTAAAAGTCCAAAATATATATACAAAATAGCTACATTCCGCAATATATTCGCAGCAGAAATCGATAGCATCTGCAGTTATCGGTAATCGGTGGTTCACATGTTTTGCGGCGTGCGTTGAAATATTTTATTAAAAACAAAGAATACGCGCGGATTAAGGCATGGACATAGACGAGCTGTTTGACTGCTTCGACGAGGTGGCGCCTGAGAGCCTGCAGGCTCCTCCCCCCGCGCTCAAGAAGGAGGTGAAGCCAGCGCTGCAAAGTGGCGACAGCAAAGACGTGAAAAAGACGAACAAACGCCAAGCTGAGGAAAAACATGATGCGAAGGCTGACGTTAAAGAAGAGAACGAGGGAGAACCCACGAAGCGACTGAGGCCGGATGACAAGGCCAGGGACGAGGAAAAGGAGGAGTCGAATCCGGAGGCTGAGGCAGAGGCGGAGGACGACGATGAGGAAGCAGAGTCCAAGCTCGATTTGGAAGACTCGGCTAACCTGGAGGCCTTGCGCACGCGCATCGTGACCCACCTGCTGGAGTCCCCCGAATCGTGCACCCACGAGGTGGCCGTCCATCCCGACCAGGAATACATACCCCTGCAGCCGTTCAGCGGCGTGCCGGCCAAGGAATACCCCTTCGTGCTCGATCCCTTCCAGCGCCAGGCGATCCTGTGCATCGACAACAGCCAGAGCGTCCTGGTCTCCGCCCACACGTCGGCGGGCAAGACCGTGGTGGCCGAGTATGCCATCGCCAAGTCGCTGGCCGCCAAGCAGCGCGTAATCTACACGACGCCCATCAAGGCTCTGTCCAACCAAAAGTTTCGCGAGTTTACTGACGAGTTCAAGGACGTCGGTCTGGTCACGGGCGACGTGACCATCAATCCCTCAGCCTCGTGCCTGATCATGACCACTGAGATTCTGCGGAACATGCTTTACCGCGGTAGCGAAATCATGCGCGAAGTGGGCTGGGTGATCTTTGATGAGATTCACTACATGCGCGACAAGGAGCGCGGCGTTGTCTGGGAGGAGACGCTCATTCTGCTGCCGGACAATGTGCGCTATGTCTTTCTCTCGGCCACCATTCCGAACGCCCGTCAGTTCGCCGAGTGGGTCTGCCACCTGCACAAGCAGCCGTGCCATGTTGTCTACACCGATTACCGGCCCACACCGCTCCAGCACTATATGTTCCCAGCCGGTGGCGATGGCATACATCTCATTGTCGACGAAAAGGGACAGTTCAAGGAGGACAACTTCACCACAGCCATGGCCGTGCTGTCTACTGCGGGTAAGTCGGGAAACAGTAATTTATCTGGTTGCCATAACTTAAATCCCTCCTCCACTAGGTGAGGCTGCCAAGGGCGATCAGAAGGGACGCAAGGGCGGCATGAAGGGTACGAATGCGGGGCAGACGAACATCTTCAAGATCGTCAAGATGATCATGGAGCACAGATTTGCACCGGTCATCATATTCTCGTTCAGCAAAAAGGACTGCGAGCTCTATGCCATGCAGATGTCCAAGCTGGACTTCAATTCGCAGGATGAGAAGAAGCTAGTGGACGAGGTGTTCAGTAACGCCATGGACGTGCTAAGCGAGGAGGATCGCCACCTTCCGCAGGTGGAGAATGTGCTGCCTTTGCTCCGACGAGGTATTGGCATCCATCATGGCGGCTTACTGCCCATCCTCAAGGAGACCATTGAAATTCTGTTCGGCGAGGGCCTGATCAAGGCCCTGTTTGCCACCGAAACCTTTGCCATGGGCCTCAACATGCCGGCCAGAACGGTGCTGTTCACAGCGCCCCGAAAGTTCGATGGCAAGGACTTCCGCTGGATCAGCTCCGGCGAGTATATCCAAATGGCTGGACGTGCCGGTCGTCGTGGCTTGGATGACAAGGGCATTGTGATCCTAATGATCGACGAAAAGGTATCGCCAGCCGTGTGCCGTGACATTGTGCAGGGCAAGGCGGACCCCATCAACTCGGCCTTTCACCTCACATACAACATGGTGTTGAATCTGCTGCGCGTGGAGGAGATTAATCCGGAATATATGCTGGAGCGGAGCTTCTACCAGTTCCAGAACCAGGCCGCCCTGCCCGGACTGCACGACCAGGTGGAGCAGAAGATGCTCGAGCTCAACAAGCTGAACATCAAGGACGAGCACAATATTGCCTCCTACCACCACATTCGCTCAGAGTTGGATCTTCGCGGCAAACAGTTCCGACAGTGGCTCACAAAGCCACAGTACTTGCTGCCCTTCCTTCAGCCCGGTCGGCTGGTCAAGGTGGCTGCCGGCTCCCTGGAATACGATTGGGGCATCATTTTGAACTTCAAGAAGCAGGACCAAAGCCGCAAGAACCCCTTGAAGAGCGATCCGAGCGTCACCATCGACGTGCTGCTGCATGTTAGCGAAGCGGCTGCCAAGGCCGGCGACACGGTGCCGTGCCAGCCCAACGAACGTGGCTGCATGGAGGTGGTTCCGGTGGCCAATACACTGATCACTGAAATAAGTTCGATCCGCGTATACTTCCCCAGCGACCTGCGCAGTGCTGATAATCGGCGAGCCGTGCTAAAGACCATCCAGGAGGCCAAGAAGCGATTTCCCTTGGGGCCGCCAGTTCTCAATCCCATTGATGACATGAACATCAAGGATCGCGAGTTTCGGGAGATTGCTGATGCAATCGCCCTGTTCGAGAAGCGGCTGGAGGAGCATCCACTGCACCACTCGCCGGAGCTAGAGCGCATTCATCGCCGCTACCAGGACAAGGTTAAGCTGCAGGCAGAGCTGGTCAACCTGAAGGCCGAACTGAAGGCCGCCAGGAGCTTGTTGCAAATGGAGGAGCTAAAGCACCGCAAGCGCGTGCTCCGCCGGATGGGCTACTGCAAGCCGGGCGATGTCATCGAGTTCAAGGGCCGCGTGGCCTGCGAACTGAGCTCTGCGGACGAACTCCTCATGACCGAGATGATTTTCAACGGGGTGTTCAACGAACTCACCGCTCCCCAGGCGGTGGCCCTCCTCTCCTGCTTTGTCTGTGACGAGAAGTCCACCGAGGCGCCCAAGAGCGCCACTGAGCTATCGGGGCCACTGCGCTCTATGCAGGACCTGGCCCGACGCATTGCCAAGGTGTCCACGGAGTGTAAGCTTGATTTGGACGCCGACACATATGTGGACAAGTTCAAGCCTTTCCTGATGGACGTGGTGTTGGCGTGGTGCAAAGGTTCCAGCTTCATGGCCGTCTGCAAGATGACCGACATCTTCGAGGGTTCCATCATCCGCTGCATGCGCCGGTTAGAGGAGCTGCTGCGGCAGATGTGCCAGGCGTCCAAGACCATCGGCAACACGGACCTGGAGAATAAGTTTTCGGAGGGCATCCGTCTGCTCAAGCGCGACATAGTATTCGCAGCCTCGTTGTATCTGTAGGACCTTAGAGATACGGACTTAATTCCTCTAATCTGTCAGAATCATAATGAAGGAATAGACAGACAAGCAATGTATTTAGAGATACATCTATAAGCAAAGTAGAAAGTTGGACAAACTTTAGTGTAAGCGGCAGTCCCCACTATGGATTGTTGAAAATTTGGAATTACTTTGTATATTTTTTATGTTTGTATGACAACCGAAAAAACAGAATAAATAAGTAGAAGGATCCGTTTCAAATAAAGTTGTTTGCGTTTTGTTTTTAAGTTATAAGCATTCAAATGAATAATCGACTCCTGATTACTAGAACTCGGTTCAATATTATTGTCCAACAGAATTTTGATTATGAATGTTATTTTACTTATAGAAAACATGTTTGATTATTAGAGGGTTACACCTGTAATTGAAAAATATATTTATCGAGGGGAAAAGTAAAAAAGGATATATCGAAAAATATATAGAGCTCAATACATCGAAAAACAGAAATATTGAATTTATAAATCTTAAAATTTACGCATTCAAATTAAAATATAGATATCAAATCTAGTCGAGAAATATATAATTTTTCCCCCTTCTGTATAATATATATCGCATATCGATAAATCGAGATTATCTAAAATCTCTGGCAGTAAATAAGAAAATAAAATAGTCAAGGAACACGCCACCTTTAGACGACATCACAAGACAGCTTCACCAGTACATTTAGAATATAATTTTTATTTCGGACAAAACACATAACTATAGTACATATAATAACATATAAAATGTTAAAACAATATGCTTTCGATCATGCAAAAATATGAGATATGTACAGAAACTAACTTTCACACGATGTGGATGAAAACATAAAGTTATTGGACGGTTCACACTGAATTTGTATGGTCTTTTTTGGCTTATATGCGACACATAAAACATATACAAAATCTAAAAATTAAATTAAATATAGATATATATGAAAGGCACACGCGGATGGTGGCACCATTCGTTTAGAACTAGGTTTGATCCATCAAAAACGATTACAATATTGAAGGCACTTTAGGTATTGCTCTTGATGATGTATGGGAGTGGCTAAATTCTAATGGTTTACATGATAAACTATGAGTTATGGAGATATGATAAGTTAAATAAGGTATTTTTTAAATAATTTAAATATATATGTTTATTCTTTTCGTTGTTAGTTTAGTTCAACTTTTTGTTCTCTTTATATGATGATTTGATTCGATACAACAGAGAGCAGAAAATTGCTTCTGATAAATATAAATATACAAAAATTATAAACTTGTATTATCTGTGTTGTCTTAATATTAAAGTGTTTAGTTACAGAAGATTAGAGTATATCCCTAACTTTAATATAACTTTTGTCTAGCTAATCTCTTTGAAATGACCTCTTTTATATGAACAATTATATGCCCCAAGCTTATCTAAACATTTCTAATATATATATTTTTTTAAAACTTATTTTATATGTACACTTAGAGGCCAATTCTAAGGCTATGGAATGTCATTGATATGGATTTGTATTCGTTGGGTTATCGAACTTAAAAACAAACTTAAAGAGAACTTAAAAAACTTATTGGAAATTGGTTTCTAACAACTATAACTCAAAACTGAGATCTTAAAGATCTGTTCAAAAACGTCTTAAAACATAAACTAAAAATATATTTTATGCAAAAAATTAGTTTAGATGGGTTCCATGAAAGATCTGTAAAATAAATGAAATAATTAATTATGCATGATCTTTTTTTTTTATTATGTTAATGTTTTAATAACGGGACATACCTTCTCCATTACTTCCTGGTACCAGGCTGTGTGATTGGACGATTCGGCTTACTCTCTAAGCGCATCCCGCGCTTAGAGAGCGGTTACTTAGACGGATGTCTGAGGGACGCCCTCCACCAGCTGGGTGCGTCTGGGCTGTGCCGCCGGCTGTGAGCTCAACGTGGCTGTTGTGGTGTGAGTGGTGCTCCGGGCGGAGGGCACTGGCGTGGTGCTCCGACTGCTGCCGGAGACGCTGGCCGCGGCGGGGACCCGTTTCGCTGGCTCCGCCTGCAGCTGGGGCACCGGTGTGCTGGATAGCGGCTGCAGTAGACGCTTTTCCTCCACGGGTACCGCCGCCTTCGCCGCTGTGACGTTGCCATTGCCATTTGGCTGGGATCGCGGCGTCGCTGACCGCTCACCGGACTTAACCAGGTTGCCGTTGGTCTCCTTCAACGAGATGCCTGATTTTAGTGATGCCTGGCTGCTGGACTTTTGGGTCATGGCCAGTGAGCTGGGCGAGCGCAGCGAAGTGGTGTCCGTGTGCGCCTTGCTGGCCAGTGTCTTGGAGGAAGGCGAGTCGCGGTACTCGTAGATGTTGTCCCTAGAACGCAGGGCATGGTGGTTGGTAACCATGTGGGCATTGTCCACGCCCCGAGCTTCAGGCTCTGGCTCAATGCCCTCGCCGTTAATGAAGACGTCCTCGTCGTAGAAGCGGTCGGATTGTCTATGGAATTATAATTTGAGTTAATTGATATACCCAGCTTAGTTGTCTTCTGTGATAATGGTTTTCTCATCCCTCTTTCCTCCACTAACCTCTTGGCATTGCGCCACATGATGCAGCAGATAACCACCAGCACGATAAGGAAGAAGCAGGTCACCGACATGCTCCAGAAGGCGATCTGCAGGGGCTCCTTGGGCTCCCACCAGTACTCCGTGGTGGGTGGATAAGTGGGCACCAAGACCCCGATAACCGTGGGCAGGTATTGGGTCCAGAAGGCGCACTCAGTCTGCCGGTAGTTTAGCAAAATGGAAGAATTGAAAGTGGTGTTGATGTTCAGATAACGAATCTCGCCCTGATAGGCTCGCTGGAAGTGCATGCCCAGTACCTGTTGGGGCGTCGGATTGCTGGAAAGAGGGATTCCCCAGGTAAGTAACTAATAGCAACTTTTTTTTCCAGGACTCACCCGTATCTGGCAAAGTTCGAGTAGGTCTGCATGAAGAAGTGGCTCATGTTGCGATCGTTGTCCGTCCACATGTTGCGCTGCAGGTGCTCCTTCTTGGGAAAAAACTCAGTGTCCAAAAAGGGTGCACCGGTGAGGAAGTATCGCTCGATGTCGTGCGGATACTTGCGCCACTGGGGCAGGTTTAGGGCCTCCACAGTGGTGTTCAGCACGTACATGTACACCGGCACCTTCTGCTCGAGCATCAGCTTGACCATTTGGTCCACCGGTGCCCGGTAGTAAAGGTCGCTCAGCATGTTGACGTACTGGTCGCGGATGATGGTGTTGTTGTTGGGATCCGGCCAAAACGTGTACATGTACTTGATGGCCTCGTATACCCCGTTGGGGTTCAGCGTGTAGTTGTAGCGGAAGACGTGCTCGCGAATCTTCTGGTCGAAGAAGCGTCCATCCAGCTCATAGTACGGGCCCAGCGACTCGTTTTGGGCCACAAAGAAGGCCGCCTCCTGCGTGGTCACACCCGTCATGTACTGGATGTTCCGGTTGAACTTGCCGGCCCGGATAAGGGTCTCGGGCGTTTGGGTGAGGAACCGCCAGTCCCGCTCCCGCCAGCCCTCATACCAGTCGTCGCCGGGCAGCGTAAAGTTGTGGTCCAGCACGGGACCCCATGGAAAACTGCCCACCTGGGGGGCGAATTCGGCGTTTCCCAGTTCGTAGAAGCTGCGGCCAGTGCGCAGGCAGTTCACCAGCTTCCACGACGACTCGATGGAGCAGCCGAGCAGCTGGCCGAGCACTCGACTCGTATTCATCGCTCTGTACTTGTCCTGGATTAGAGCCCAGTCCGCCAGCGCTGATCCCGACTGGGCGATCACCCGCTTCACTATATTCCGCGTCCTTGGCGCCACCATCAGCAGACCGGCGGAGGCTCCACCCGCGCCCGGGCCAAAGAGCGTAATCGAGTCCCGGTCGCCGTTAAAGAACTCGATGTTGTCGTGAACCCAGCGCAAGGCCATTGCCTGGTCCAGAATGCCGTAGTTTCCGGGCGAGTTCTCATCGCCAGTGGAGAGGAATCCCAGGGCACCCAGGCGGTAGTTGAGCGTGACCACCACAACGTCGTAGAAGGAGGCCAGCACGTGACCCTGGAACAGGTTGGAAGCTCCGCGGATGAACTCTCCACCATGAATGTACACCATCACTGGGTATTTTTGGGCCACGCCAGCTCCAGTCTTCAAAGGAAAGAAAGAGCAAAGGATAAGGATAACTCATTCCAATTCCATTAATATCTTATTACAAACTCCGACTTACCTTGGGTGAATACACGTTCAAGTAGAGGCAATCCTCGTCCATGTCCATTACGCCTTTGGTGGCTCCCGTATATCGCACGGGTTGGGGACAGGCGGGTCCGAAGTCCACTGCCTGGAGCAGCTGCCAGCCACGATGGATGCGGGGCGGCTTGAAACGACCCTCGAAGGTGGGCGGCAGGGCATAGGGTATGCCCAGGAAGGCGGAACACTCGCCCATCACACGGTCCACCGTGGAGTGATAGGGACGGTAGAAGGATTTCGGATCGGGATTGTCGTACATGTACACCTTGAAGCCCTGCACTTGGCCATAGTTGGTGGTCACAAACACGTCCCGCTCCAGGGTCAACGAATCGCGGCGCTGCTTGCCCTGCAGGTCCTCACGCCAACCGGCCAAAACTCCCGGGAACTGGGTCCGTGCATTGGGATCGTTCTGTGGAAGAGGGGAACCGAAGACAAGACCATCATTAGCACCATTCCATGGATGAAAAAGTGGGGACAGTGAGCCGATCAGCGAACGGGAAACATGTGTAATTGATTAAGTCGCCTTTGGCTCCATTCGCGATGGCATGAAAACTCAATTAAGATTATTGCTTTGATATTGGAGCGAACTGATGATCGGGGCGAACTCCCCATCTCTCAATGACTGGTCATTGTTCGTCTATAGATCGCCCCGGTTCAGTTCTTAACCGATGACCGATTTTTGTGTCAAAGAATTTAATTAATAAAACGCGAGCTGGGGCTTAGGTGAGCAGATCAATAGGGGACTCAGAAATTGTAAAAGCAATTTATTTTAGATAAATAATGTGACGATTAATCTTACCGGATCAAATCGAAACCGATCCTCGTTTGGCATCCCCTGTGGATATTGTCCGGGCGGATTCCTTCCTGGATAGTTGGCCCCAAAGCCATTGGGCTGATAATGTCCATATCGGCGATCGTTAAATGTGTAAGTTCTGAAAGGAAGTGACTTGGTTGTTATCACAATTGATAAGACACGTTGTTTGCCTTGACTCACCTGTAGTCTGGATCGCCTGGATTGGGCCAGTGATAGTCGACGCCGGGACGTGAATAAAATCTGGGATCCCTAGTCTGTGCCCCGGCAAATTGGCCAAGGCAGGCGCAGATCAAAAGAGGAAGGGCCAGCAGCCAACTTAACTTGTCGCGATATTTTAATATGTGCATCATGGCTACCTGAAAAAACAGTTAAATCAATAACAAATTAAAAAAATACACTACAATTGAATCTTTTTATTGCTCAAAGTATTTTAGCTGGTCAGTATAATAAATTGATTGAAATGCTGACTAATTAGTTCCATAGTTCCCTCTTGGTTCCAAATTTTAATGAATCATCGAAAAGGCTTAAGAGTTCCGAAATTCCGTAAATAAATGGGAAGCTAAAGTTTCAGAAATGTTTCAGATCTCCGCTATGGTTCCCCAAGCAAACAAATCTCCAACTCCATAAATGTATAAACAAACAAAGAATAAAAACAGATCTCGGCTCTGGGTACGAGTAAGAGTGACCAAACTGGTTTTCCATTACGTTGTTTCGCTGAATTTTCTTGACTCTCCGGCATTAGAAAAAGCCGAGAGACCGACTCAAACCCGTTTGAATGTTGGCTCGAAAAAATGCGCTAAAAATAAGTTACAGCACAAAGTGCGACTCCAATTTGGTGGCAATGCGATGGGGAGTTGTTCGAATGGAGCGATTACGTGTGTGCATTGTCTGGGGCGCTGGTATAGGCGTCAATGGGTTAATTGCAGCAATGAAGGCGAAAGGTCATCGGTGTAAATTGGACCAAGCGCGAAGGGAAAACTAGGGTAGCAAAATAGCAGGGATTGTTGAAGTTTCAACAAGTTCAAGTGTTTCTGGTTAATTTTTGAGCTTTTCTTGTAAGCAGATTTATCGGGTGTCAAGTCGTATGAATGCTAGCATCATGTGGACCTTATTGTTTATATATTTTGAATATATTCTGAATGAGCAGTAATATTTTGAGTGTACTTATGGGTGAAAGAATGTGACACACTCAGCCAAAATCGCGCTACTCCATTGACTTAATATCGAGTTAAAAAATAGCATTCCTAGGAATAAACGTAGAAAAAAAATAAAAATAATATAAAATTGAATTTTCTACAGCCCCAGCATAAAACTACGGCTTGAGAGTCGTCTAACCACATGAGGTCACTGCGAAAGAGAGACAGAATGTTGCAACTTTGTTGCCTAAAAAGTCCCATGAATTGAGTTTAAGCCAATGATAAGATTGTACGCAAATTTACAAAGTGCGTCCGCACACCTGTATCTAATTTTGTATAATTTTAACTGAATTCAAAACTATTGCTTTGTAATCAAATATTATTTTAGTTAGTTTTAATTGGCTCTGTCATCTGTCGTCTCATACGGACCGACGTGCTTGGCTAAACAAATAATTATCAATTTTTAAATAGAAAATAAATTCTCTTTCGCTCAACTTCAGGTCTACTTTAAAGTTTCAAAAAGTATATATTTCAATAAAGTGAACAAATATATAAAAAAAAAAATATTGACTTGTAGATTAGATAGAAAAAAACACTCTATAAACCATATATAAAACTGTATTAATTTATACATTATCCAGGTACTTCCTGTAGCTCCAACATTTCGCAACGTGTAAAAATGCAACAAAAGAAAAAGTCAAAAAGCTGAGACACCTGGTAATTTCAAAGACGGTTAAAATTTGAATTTCGCTATTGGCATTTTAGATATAATGCAGTATCGATGCAACTTTGATGTCGTTACCCCGGTTACAAATCATGCACAACATATACAATGACGGTCATTTAAATATGACATCATCAAAATTAAATTACTGAAGATTGTTTTTAATCTAGGAAAAGTAAAATAAATACTTGAATCCAATACGGCAGCGTTCTTGAATGTACATCTAACCAAAGGTTATGCCCAAATTTTAAATTTCAGTATTTTTTTAAGTGTAGATAATGTTCTATATTCACTAATTTGTAACATTTGTACTTTTAAGTACACTTCTTTTAAGTTATGATAGTTTATGTAAATATTTTTCTATTTCCTCAAATATAAAGCTGATACCAACTCTTTGGTTTCGAAATGTAAAGTTATGCACCAAAAGGAAATGACTAAAAAAATGTTATATCCCAAGACAATAAATCAAATTTTATTTTAAGTAAATGAAAATGGCACTAATTACGTAAATGATTTTAATGCAGAGATATTTGCATAGAGTCATATTTGATGCTATCATCTTGACTGCTGCTGTACGCTAACTGGCACAAGGACTCACACAGATACGAGACCCCTTCATGCCACTGTGTGAGTGCGGTGCATTAACCTGCTTGCGGACGCCTCAAGTTACTCCTCGATTGCTGAACCCTCCGAATGGGGTTCTTATTAATTTACGGAAGTGCAAACGCCTGCACAAAAAATGCGCCAAGCTTAGTTTCCAAACTCGAGACTGGCTGGGAACTTTCATATCAAATTTCGTGTCGAAATTTCGTTTGTTTTCCTTCTGTTTTTTGTCGCTGGGTGAATCATGGATTCGTAGTACCAGTTTTTAGATTATTTTCTTTATTTTTCGCAATCACCGAAGCAAACAATAAAACGCAACGATAACGCTGAAAGTGAAGCGCAGGTATGAATGCTTCTAGTGTGCGTTTTGTGGGCCACACTGCACAGGTGTTGCTGTTTTTGCTGCTGGCTACACGGAAAGAAACAAACACTTTGGGTTCAATACTTGGGGTTGTTTTTTTCTGTCCATTGGGGGAAGTTTTGTTTAATATTTTATTTAAAAATAATATAAACACATTTATTAACTGATATGTTGATATTTGTAACTGAAATTCCTTAAGCCATTTCAGTTAGTGGAAGAGTTAAATCTTCAGTTTATAGTTTGTATTTATTGTCACAATCTTTTTCTCTGTGCTTTAATCTCACTGCTTTTTACAGTTATGCTCCAATTGATGACGTTGCCGTGGCAACTTGTTGCGGCTTCTAGCCTTCATTTCACTATCTAATCGCGATTTTCCAACCATTACCACTGCCACCATCATCGCATCGCTATATTTCCATGTTTCACTCACAATATAACTTTCTTAGCCAACGCCCCGAAAAGGTAGCAAAATATGGGAACAAAAAACACACAACCAGCGAGAAGAAACGTAACGCAGCTAAAATGACCGTTTTTGAGTCACAGGCCCAGGTAGACCAGGTAGCGTAATAACGTCAAAAAAGTCGGCTCACGCACACACACAACTCGCCCACCGCTTTGTTAACACTCACACTCAGGGGCTGGCTGTTACCAACGCTCACACAGATACACTTGTACTTGTCGCAGTATGGAGCGCGCGCAGCTCGGAACGCTCCTCTTTCCACGTGTAAAGTAACAACCGACTCTCCCGAACGCTGCCGCTGAACTGAGGCCAGAAACCAAACTCGATTCGTAGCGAGGCGAATATAGCGGGCCAACAGATGCCGGGCTATGGGCACGTCGAATATATCTGCGTACAGTGGTTCTCAAAATAATAGGAGTGCCTTTGCGTATCTATCTTATACGAATTATTGTCCCTTTTCTTTTTTCTTTGTAATTTTCCTTTAATTTTATTGCTTGTTACTGCACTTTATTTAGCAGCTTTTGCTTTTGATTTCCTATTTTTCGATAATTGCAACTTTTTCAAGTTTGTGCAATTTTGGCACATTTAGTATAGTGTATATATATTTTTACGAGCATTCTGGGCTTGCAATATATAATATACAATGCTCATATAATCTCAGGAATATTTTTATTGCGCATATTTAATTTATTAAACATATGGGTTATAAAATATTACATGGTAAAAATGCAACTTACCCTGCATTTGATAAGTTAATTACTGAAATGAAAATAAGGAATAGTATTTATTTGTTAGATACTGGAATTGGATTAATAACAAATCTTAGTTAATTAATTAATTGCTTAAGTATTGGATTTATTATTTATAAGGCAGGTATTTTTTATGCTTTTAGGAATTTTCGGTAATTTTGTTGTTGTCTAAAACGAAAATCTGTTCTTCTGTTTTCTCTTTCATACGTTTTATTTTGAATTGAAAAGTAACTACATTTTTTATATTAAATTAAAAGAAATAAGTAGTTTTTTATATTAAATTAAAAGAAATAAGTAGTTTACTCATTGATCTATTGGAATTTTTCACAGCTTCAGTAATGTACATATTTTATTCCTAAGATATTAATTTTATAAAACTAATTTCACAAATTTGTACTCAAGGTAAAGTCCATATCGGGATTATTAATTCAATTGCAATGTCGATACCGAATAACCGAAGTTGGCTGAGCAATTAACACGGCGTCGCCTCTATACAGTGAACGGGAACCTTTAGACTAATCTTAATTTGCCATAAAATAAAATATAAAACATAAAAAAACAAACAAATTGAAACATTAAAAATTGTGCCAGTTACAAAAATATCACAAGTGCATTCATTCTCTTAAAGCAACTAATCCATTTTCCGAAGTAATTTTAAACCTCTAAGCAGCTTCCGTTCTTACGACGAGGGTTTTTTTGCATGACAAAACCGAAATGTGCTTTGCATAATTTCCAATAAATTTCTATTAGGAGTCTACGTATCCGTCGCTGGCAAGAAGAAGGGTCGTGATTCACCGAGCTCAAGCGCAATTGGAGATCAGTTCACATTTTGACCCCGACTTATTGAGCGGTCCGTTCGCAGTTGGGCGTAGCTGCTAATTTTAATTATGAGCGAAGTCGAACGACGGCGGCGGCGACGGAGAAGCTTCCGATGTCAGAGATGCGGGAAGCAATTAAAGCACTTGGACGTGGACACGCTTTGCTTACAATGTTGACCCTTTCTTTATTAATGAAGTGCTTAAGTCAATTAGGATGAAGGAAAACTGAAATTAACTATTAAGAAGGGGGTGGGTTTGGGCGATTTGAAGTAAGCTTCAAGAAAAATAACAATGATTGATTGGGCGTTGAGTTACTCTCAACCTTTACCAGTTTAACATTTATTTATTATATTAACATATTATTAAAGAATATTATATATATTTGTGTTTTAAATTTACCAAAGTTTACACTCCTATTGCGGAAATGCTTACTCAATGCCTATGCTTCAAATTATGGTTAAATGAGTTTCTGTAATCAGGCTTGACACAAAAATTTCACAGAATAAAAAATTAAGAGAAAGCTTAAAAAGGGAAACAGTAGATGATCGCATATTGTGTGACACCGAAAACTATATTTAAAAAAGATAATAATAAATAAACAATAAAATAAAAATGAAAGAATTGGTGTCTCGTTGTTAAATAAGATGATAGAACTATTTTAAAAACGTTTTAATACATAAATTGCGTTTTTCATTTGACTCTTATTTAAATTAGAACCCCTATTAATAGAGAATATTTTCATTAAGACCTGACTTTACGGGAGTTAATCTTTAGTGATTAGAATTTCTGTAATTTCATTTATAATAATATAAAGACAACAGGATCTGAGATAAAACTACTAGTGTCTGACAGACTTTCAAATGCTTAGTCCAAATTATTTGCGCCCCCAAACGTACAGCAATCAACATATCGGGCGTTGGTAATCGAAAGCCCTGGCATCGATAGCACGATACAAATCATAATCGACTCCTGCAGCTGTTTACTATTCCGAGAAAAAACGACAGAGGAAAACACAAATTTTGGGAGGACTCGAAGGACTGACTGCGGACCAAGTCTCGACCGAATATATCATCTCACAGCTGCAGCCGAGCCATGGAGCCGCCATCGACTGGCGGAATTGCATCAGGTACCGGCAACCACTCGACCCACAAGTTCCATCCCTGCGACGAGGCGGTAATAGCCACCAACGACGATGCCAGTGACTGCAAGCGCTGTGCCGTGCGGCTGGGCTACTGGAAGGACGACTACATCGGCTACTTTGTCCGCAACCAGGAGCGGAAGGCGCCGGAGATCAATCGCGGGTACTTCGCCCGCGTCAAGGGCGTGGAGATGTGCGTCGAGAAGTTCCTGAAGGTCAGTTTGGGGAGGCTGGGGCTGCAACGGTCACTGAGACTGGCAGGGGGTGGACGGGCGTCCAGCTGTCTGGCACGTGCCTAGGTCAAGTGCCAAGGAACGCTCCTCTTTCCACGTGTAAAGTAACAACCGACTGTCTGGCACGTGCCTAGGTCAAGTGCCAAGGCGAGACCGCGACCACGAAAGCCACAGTGTCCTGTTGCACCGCACGCCAAGGCCACTGGCATGCGCATGTCCGCGCTGGCTTGGATGGCCTTGTCTGCTATACCCTAATCCAGCTCCCTCTGTTTGTCTTGTAGAAGACGTCTGGGAACTGCCAGATCATTAATTTGGGCTGCGGCTTCGACACGCTCTACTTCCGCCTGAGGGACACCGCCCACCAGGTGAAGAACTTCATTGAGCTGGACTTCCCCACGGTCACTGCCCGCAAATGCTACACAATCAAACGCAACAAGGCCCTGCTGGCCAAGATCCACGACGAGGATGGCGAGGTGCGTTTGAGCCCCACGGATCTGCATGGGCCCAGCTATCACTTGATGGGCGTCGACCTCCGCAACCTCGACGAGGTGGACAGTAAGCTGCAGCAGGCCGAAGTGGATTTCTCCCTGCCCACCATCTTCCTCGCCGAGTGCGTGCTCGTATATATTGAGGCGCAAAACTGTCGGAATCTGCTCAAGTGGATAGCGCAAAAGTTTCAGGCCGCCGTCTTCGTCAACTATGAGCAGGTATGTTCCTTGGATGAGCAGGTGTTCCACTAGAGTGCCCCCCCCGTTTTTAGTAAGTTTATTCATATCTTGTACTTTCACAGGTAAATATGAACGATCGCTTTGGCGAGGTGATGCTCAACAACCTTCGCGGACGCGGCTGCAGCCTTGCCGGCGTGGAGTCATGCCTGTCCCTGGACACGCAGCGAAATCGCTTCAAGGAGAGTGGCTGGAGCGGTGCCCGGGCCTGGGACATGGTACAAGTCTACGAAAGTATCTCGGCGGCCGAACGACAGCGCATCGAGCGATTGGAGATGCTCGACGAGGGCGAGCTGCTACTGCAGCTCTTCCAGCACTATTGTCTGGTGGTGGCCTGGCTGGGCGTGGCTTTCCAGGATATAGATATCACGTGCGTGCCAGTGTAAAAATTCGTGTCTGACCCACGGGTAGCAAGGGATTTTCCTTAATAATAAATACTATCATTTTTTCCCCCAGTGTGGAGGAGCTCATGTCTTCGTTGAACATTGATTAGGAGCGATGGAGGAGCCAGTGGATGTTCTGCCTGGAGGTTATGCCAAAAGTTTTTTTGCTTCTCAACGTGTTAAACTTAACAAAAACTTAAAGAAAGGATTATGAAAACAATCGAAATGGAAACATTTAAATAATTAATCTACACAGAGACTCACCATACACACTCATGTGCGCTAATTTACGTGTAAACTTGTTTTTTATTTTCATTAAGCCTTATTCTCTTGTTAAAATATTTATTCCCTAATTGCGTGGTTTTCTTCAAGTTCTTACATTTGCTATTTTATAATCAATCGTACGTTCATTCCCCATTTTTGTGTGCATTGAAAAAATGTAAATGTATTTCGAAAATAATTAAAACAAAACGTAATTGGAAAACTGAACTGCAGTTTGTTTATTAATTACTGATCTTTTTGTTCTAGCGGAACTCTCGACTAACAGGATTTGTAGATAAGTACTTCAAGTCTATATATGTATATAGTTGGATGGGGGTTCAACTGCAACAAAAATTAGCTAAACCTCTTTTACATTTAAATTTTTCTAAATTAAATTTCTAATATAGAGAATATGAGGAATACGCCTTAGAAGGGGTGTTGTGAAAACACATTACTTCTACCAGTAGTTTTAATCGAATTTAACCAATTTTCCCAGTTCTACATTCCCTATGCTTCTTCAATACGATTTTAATTATTTTGTTTTGTTTTATTTTTACATCCTCAAAGTGATAAAAAATTCAACTTTTCACAAAAAAAAAACGTATATTTACCCTCTTTCCAACACAACTTTGACCAACTTTTTCGCTACACACGTTAAACATTTATATTTTTGCAAGTTTAAGCATGTACAGAAAATAGACTTAAATTCCGGGCGCGTAACCAGAAGACCATCTTAATTTAGTTTGTTGAAATTTTGTGATGCAATTATAAGATATTTTAAGCCAAAGAAAAAACGTAAAGTTCGAGTGTACGTAGAGCAGAAGATTAACTAAGCTTCTTTGTTGGTTTTCGCCATCTCACGAGTTCTGAAAATAAGTTTAGGGAATAATTAGCCGAGAATTCAAAATAAAAAAAGTACTAATTGCAGAAGGATGAATATATAGAGAGTATCGGTGCAAATATATCTACGACCAATACCATATTTCGTAGAACTTTAATATATCAACATTTTGTATATTAATATAAATATAAATAAATAAAGCGTTTAACTTAAGATTATTGTTTTTGAAAAATACAAGTTTTGTTTTCCATATTGTATCACAACTTTATCGTCAAATATTGATATAGTTTCATTCGATACAACAAACTTTTCAACTTTTCACCCGTCCCTACTACAGCATAGGTTTCTCAATTTAACTGTTTACATTGATTGATCCTTTCGTTATCGGTCGACCATCGATACAATTCGAAAAAATCTATGCGCTATTAAAAATTCGACTTACATGGCACGCAGTTCCTCCAGCGTTGGCACAGGGATGCGCGTTGACTCGCTTTCACCCTCCATGGCCGTCTCGCTCGGATGCTTCTTCGACTTGTGGGAGCGACAGTTGGTGTTGCTAGCGAATCCCTTGCCGCAGTACTTGCAGACATACGGCCGGAGACCCGTGTGACTGAGCAGATGAAGCTTCAGTGCAGTGGAATTCTTGCAGCCGGTGCCGCAAATTTCGCAGCTGAACCTCCGCTCCTCCGTATGCACGTACTTGTGTTTGTTGAGGTTGGCACGGGTCTGCAGCTTTTTACCACAAGTTGTGCATTTAAATCTAGGCTCTCCATGCGTCTCAAGGTGTACCTGAACAGGATATTCTGTTTTTATTGAGATCATAACTTGTATAGGGAGAAACACACCCGGAGTCTGGCCTTGTTCTTAAAACCAGCGTTGCATACCGGACAGATGCAGGGCTTGGCATCTGTGTGCACCAGCTTGTGCTCCGCTAGCATGGTGGAGGTTTTTAGTCTTTTGCCACAGCAGTCGCAAACGAATCGCTTGGGACCGCCGTGCATATCGTGCTTGTGTGATCGCAGGGCCACGTTGGAAATGAAGGACTCGTTGCACTGCTGACAGGCATACTTATTGCTGATAAAAGAACCTCCTGTTTTTGAAGTCAGCGATGATGCGTCCTCCAGTTCGGTTTGCGCAATGCACTGGGATTCCAAGGTTCCTGTGTCTTTCGTATTGACCACCACTTTTCGCAGCTGATTCCCAACGCCTTTTGGCCGACCTCTTCTCCGTTTTATAGGCTGTGGCGGCTGTGGGACTTCCTCATCGACATCGTCATACTTCTCCCTCTGCTTTTCCGCCTCTAGTTCGATCCAGCTGGGCTTATCTTTGCCATCCGGGGATGCCTGGGATAATATCAACTCTTCGTCAGAGTTTAAGTCATCTTCGTAGTAATTTGGCCTAAACTCCTGCTCCTCATCGTAGTTGATGGAAGTTGATGAAAGTCCGTATTCTCTTCGCAGAGCTTCTACATCCAAATTATCTTGTGGCTCCGAGTGGCGCAGCAGCTCAAAGATGGCCTGTACTTTGTTGACACACTCTGAAAAGGTTACCAGCTGTCCAATCTCCGAGAAGCACTCGTCGCACAGCATACTTCCCAGTTCCGGCTCCTCGGAGGTCATCTACGGCAAACAAGAATCAGGGATCACGGTCAATACGGGAACCATTAAGCGGGGATTACGCGGCTTACCTCCACATCAAAACACTTGCTTATTATGGACACCATGTCCTGATCCCGCACCCTAATACGGGCATCGACGCGAGCACACAGCCGGCACCAGTGAAGCCATTCGTTGTTGGGAATGCCCATTTCTTAGCGCCAATCAGCCAAATTAGGGCTTAAGTTTGGGTTTCGATGAGAATATTTATAGTTCGAACGCCGACCAAAGATGCCACAGCTGTTGAGTAGAGTGCCCCTGTTATGACAGTGTGACCAGAGTTGTGTGTTTTGTGTAACCTAAAAATGCTGCGCTTGAGAAATTGAATATAAAATTATAATTTAAAAAAAAATATATATAAATTAAAAAAAATATAATTTTAAAAAATATTTCAAGATACTTTGTTAATTTGCATTATAAAAGAAATTCTTTTTTCTTAACAATTTTATTGTAACTAACAAGGAATAATAACATTGACAGATAATTAAAATTGTGCTTAAGATTCTAGGATTCCGCTTCCACATCATCTTGCTCCATCTCCTCTCTCCAATCTACGATGGCATAGTAGGCTTTTAAAGCCAATTCATCGTCAAGTGTGGGTTCGCCTAGCACCAGAGGACCCAATTGCTTGTCCATGACGACTTCCTGCCAGAACGTCTTGAGGTTCTTTGCCAGCACAACACCCTTAAGCTCCTCCGCAAACTTGTCGTACTCAAGGAACGCATTGAAGTCCATGCAGCTCTGGCGGTAAAGACTTATGACCTGGCCCAGCTGTTCGCTGTTGAGCTTTTTGCGTTCCAGCAGTGTGAATATGACAACCCGCACCTGGGCGGCAAGGGCCTGGAAGCGAGCATCCTTCTGGGTGGCATTTGTGATGGAGCGAACGCTGGCCAGAATGCGGCTGAAGTCCTGGGCGGGATCGGACAAACCTACGCCATCGCTGGGCATAGGAACTTCCTTCTCTGGTGGCTCCTGCTTGACGGGCACGCCGTTTTCAGCCTGCTCCTTGGCCTTCAGCTTCTCCAGCCACTCGCGACTGTAGCGCATAGGGAAGAGCTTTTTAACGGTAGCAGCAGCCTGCTTGGACTTCTCCTCCAGCGGCTCAGGGACTCGCCAGAAAACATCCGCAAAGTTCTTGTCCTTTAACATCTCAGAGAACTGCTTGTCTTCCTTTTCAGATTGCTTAAGCACTTTTCGCTCCAGGACGTCCATTACGTTCTGCTCAAAGATGCTGGGCAGGCCGTCGAAAGGAAGCAGATCGTTTTGGGGCCACGGCCTTGGCTGCTGCGTGTCCCGTAGTGAGCACTCCAGATCCGTGTTGTCGATAAGTCGGTCGATGGCCTGAAGCTGCTCCGCGCTACTCTCCGATTTGGCGGTTCGCAGTGCTGGAAAGTCCCAAAAGTGGTGCTGGGCTGTGTAGGACACCTCCAGCATGTAAAGTGTGGCCGGATTACAGTCATCAGCCGAACGGGGCAGCAGGACTACCATGCGCGGTGTATTGAACTTGGAGCTGTAGATTTTCCAGCAAAGGATAGCCCGATCCGAGGCGATCAAGGCGCGTACCAGGGCGTCCAGTTTGTTAGCAGAGGCAGTGTTCCCCTTCTGGTGTACCAGCAGGTACAGGGAATCCCCGCAATAATACTCATCCGGGACAGCATCGCGCTTGATAAATCCGAAGAAGTGCAGGCCCGGCGGATGCGGCTCCTTCGGCTCCAGCAGAGCGTCGTCATAGGGCACAGGGGTGCCGCCCAGCATGTAACCGGTTACCAAGTCCTCCGGCAGCGGCGTCACCTCAGTGCCCTTGATGAAATGCCGTGTTTCGCGGGAGACTAGCTCGTTTTCCTCCCCCCAGACCTTTTTCAGCTTGACGGAAGCCTGGTTCTTCATGGCGATCACGCCTTGCATGTTGATGCTGATCTTGCTGCCTATATGCAGCTTGGCATTCCACGACCAGGGTCGCCTGTTGGTCACCTTGAAGGCGGTGCGCAGGGCCTCCTTGAAGTTGCACAGTGTGGCGTTGCACCGAGGCACGAGGCGAAGGGCATACTTCTGGTTCTCCAGCTCCTCGGGGCTGGACTTTCGCGAGAAATTGAAAATGGCCTGAGGTAGACCGCTCTCAGAGTTGTCGATGAAGGCTATATTGTGGGTGCTGTGGGAGAATATAGAAGAAGTACATTCAGTGGGGGCTCATGAGCTGCTCACCCCACAATCAATTCAATATCGTCGTTGACCAGGGAGTCGGTAATCGTGTTGAACTTTTCGTAATCCTGCGGAAAGGCATTGAAATCGAAGAGCAAAAGGATCCTTCGCCTTGCGGGTTTAAATCTGCAGGGAAATGTTTGTCAACTATTTGGACTACATCAAGTCCTGGATTGCTTTACTCACGCCAAAGCCTCTTCTTGTAGGCCTAATGCCACTTTCAGTCCATCGAGCCACTGTCCCTCCTCACAGGCTGTTTTGTTTACAAACTTGAAAAACTCCAAGAGAAGTTTCCAAGAGCAGAGTTGTGCATGCCCATACTGCACCACATTTGGCGCCTTTAAATCTTTTTCACTGCTGTCGCAGCCCACCAGGACAAAGGACACTAGATCCTTCTTGTCGCACACGATCTGAGGAACAGAAATTAACGTCGTCTAGAAAAGCCACAGACGATTTTACCAACCTTTTCCTTTAGAATCTCAGCGGCACACTTAACCGATTTCAGTTTAACGTCCTCTGCGGCACAGGTGCGCACATCCAGCACGATAATAAGACACTCCTAGGAAGCACAAAAATCTACGATTTCTTGGGACAATAAATATGTATAAGTTTACCTTGTTAGAAGCCATAAATTAGTTTATTTGAAGAAATACTGCGATTTTGAATAGCGACCGGCGCAGAAATTTCACAACAGTATGACCGTTTTTAGTACCCAACATAAATCCAATGCTAAGAGTTGCCAGATTGGACAAGAACAATAAACTTATTCTAAATCTGTTTAGTCGGGGTTTCTTGGCACCATCGAGCTGGGTTGGAGCCGTGGAGCCATGCGGAAAAATATATATATCTGATGCAAATTCCCCAACAAGGTTCACGCAACGGAATAAATGCTTATGCTGACCACGCGTTGCCAACTACAAAAAATATATTCTGGCAGCACTGCAATTTAGGCGGTACATTTGAATAATTTTGGTTAATAAAATAGGGCTTGTTATTTTAAATTAATACAATTATGGGTGTCGCCAAAGATTTTTGCTCAGACGTTCATTTATAATATACATTTTCATCTTTATTTTCCTTAAGGTCTTAAATTTATATTGAACTGTAATACTTTACAGCTTCTTATAGTCCTGCAGCTTTTCCAGGTACTTCGCATTTTGGCTCAAGTGGTTGAAGATCAAATTCGTGTCTAGGACATTTGTAGCAGGACCGCCATATTCCGCTGGCAGGCAGTCGTAGCCCACCATTTCACGCAGCTTGCTGAGATGTCGCCCGTCATGGGTAAATATCTACGAAAATATTATAATTTTAGAACATTAATCGGTTAAGTTTGGATCCAAAGTGCATACTCTTTCCTTAAACTCCTTGTTCATGAAGGGCATAAAGAGGGTAGAGGTGACATGCATGAGGAAGCCGCGCTGTATGATGTGGACAACGCGCTGACTGAAGGGCAGGACTCCGTTCTTTTCGTTCACCACCTTCATAAAGGAAGGCGAAAACTGACGCAGAAAGTTTCTTGTTGTTCTGAAAAGAAACAAAGACGAGATCACAAAGCTAAAAAAAGACTCTTTGAACTAAACATTTTTTTATACTTGGATCTATTGTGGTATTTAAAGACGCACCCTTGTAGGTCACAGATGACCGTTATGCCGTTCTCCTGGACTCGCGGCAGGAGCAGCAGCGACTCGAATATCAAATCGTCAATCTCCACAAGGCTCTGCAAGTAATCCGGATAGTTCTGGAATCCGTCCACCGTCTTGAAGACCACCAGCACCCGTCCGTTACGATCCACGTGTGGCATCACATAGCGGCAGTGGGTGCCGAAGAAGAGCTGGCGGTAGTGCTCGATGGGGTGCCTCGCCACCCAGGTTGGGTGACGTCTCTTGAAGTCATAGTAGGCATGGATAGCCTGGTAGGCCTTGATCGTATCCCAGTGAGTATAGTGCAGGAACTTGGTCAGCAGCGTGTCCTCCGTGCCCACTCGCAGCTCGTCGCACTCTGAAACAGTTGACTCTGAGTTCTAGGGATTTGGAATTTGGCACTAACGTGCTTACTCTCCACCAGCTGCCTGAGTTGTTTGATTTTAAAGAGCTGCTCGGCCGTGTGCTCCACCCGGGTGGTAAGGAAAAGCATTTTGATTTGGAATTTTTACAAACTGTGTATCGAGAATCTGTACTGATTAGCTTTGCAACGGCCGAAGTTTCACTTTTCAAATCCAACCCGCTGACGATGCGCACTCACAACGCGACCGTCACTCACTGACTAAGGTAGCCATGAAGTCTGTTTTGGTGCAGACTGTTTGGCTTTATAACTCGCGCGTGCCCAAAATTCTAATGGTCGCCAATCACTCAGAAATACAATATATATTAAATTTGTCTTGTTAACTTGAACTTGGCTGCCTGTATAAGTGTGTTTGTTAAAGTTTGTTGATTAAAACTTACATACTTGGGACTGAAAATGAATTATGCAATCAGACAACGGATAAACATTTATTTTTTGGAATATTAGACAGTATTAGAAGAGGCATCTTGCTACACACAATATTTTATAGAAATTCATTTCGTAAATTACTTATTTAAAATTGAAACAGCTTTGGGATCCTGAAATAAGGTTTCTCGATTTAAATCGATTGTACAAGTTTTAAAACAGAGGGAGAAATGATTGTAATTTAACCCGAAACCCGAAAAAGAAGTGTAAACACTTATTCGCTTACAGTTTTAGAACCCCCATGTCTATTTTTTCTTCAAGTGTCCGGTTGGTGAAACGTCTTAAAGTACCAGCTTCAGAGAAGCCATCAAGTTGACCTTACCACGTATCCCGACCACAATTCATTTAACCCGAAAGGCGGCAAAAAAAGAGACAGGGAGCGAAGAAGAAATGTCGACTCGGAAAGTAGTCAACAAAACGCGAAAGGAAACTATAAGTACGATAATTGAAGAAAATGTCAGCTACACACGCTGCTACGTGACTTAATAATGCCCCTTGTCTGTTCATAATAACGGTCACAACGTGTTGCTCCATTCCTACAGCCATTCCGCACTTGGCCCATCATTTCGCCACAGTTTGCCGGAAGTTCTACAGTCTCATTCCGTTTTTTTTTTGGTTTTTTTTTGTAATTTTCCATTTCATTAAGGCTTATCGATCGATGGGCTTGAAAAAGCTAAGTTGGACCAAAATCTAGATAGTATTTTAACTAACAAAGTGTGATCACATTCAGAGGGAGATAGATAAACAGGGAGAGAGAAGGGGTTATGTTCATCAAAGCAGTTTCCATAGGAGCTTTACGCGTGACTGTGATGAAAATGTTTGAATTAACATTGCACTATGAATAGTCAATTAATACGAATGGTTTTTTGCTATCGTGATGGCATTGTTACTGCTCAAATTTACATAGTATATGCCTTTAAACTGGTGTGTAATTGTTTATATATTAAGTAATTATTACATCATATATTTATTATGTAACTCTGACAACTACTGACAAATTCCTTTCTTTTACAATACATATTTATATTTAAACAATTTATTTATTGAACAAAATGAGCTAACAATCCATTTTTGGTTTTGACATGCGTGTTGGTCTAGCGAAATGCAATTTAATTCATTTCACTAATTTCGCCGTTGCTCCCCCTCTTTTGGGGGTCAATAAATAACCACAGAAACTGGCCGCTCTACTCGATTTCAAGCACTTGATTTTATTTAAATTGGTAGTTTTCCCATATTTTTGGGACTTTTTGTAATTATCCAAAATCTATAAATAATGCATTTAATTTGAATGCTGAATAATAAACATTTGGTTTGTGTGGTTGCAAATTCGGCTCTGAGTGGCGATTGTTTTGTACGCTGATTACATTGCGGTTACCTGGACAGGAGGTCCTTGTGACAGTAACCAAGAGGTTCATTTAATTTCAGAATTATTTGTGTTTATTAACGAAATTAACTAATAAAAGTGGGTAGTTTGATTTTTACAAAAATCTTTAATTGTCTAAATAAACAGATTGCACTTAGGAATAATTTGCAATTAAAATTGTTATTTTTTTCGATACACACAATTTTTTTACGTTTTCAATTAAATAATTTGTTTGAATTAAGCGCCTTATGCAAAGTACCAATCTGGTAACTTCTTTTCTTCGGGCATCTAATAGTAATAGTAACTGGCCACACTTGAGTTACCTCTGTCTCTTGTCGAACGTTATGCTAAGAATGGGCTGATCTCGCGCGCACGGTTTTGTTCCACATACATATTCCTAGAAACGAATAAACATTACATGTATATATATCCAGAACGGATAACGTGCACTTATTATTTTGGGATACTCATGCACCTGCGTTGGGGGGAAAATCCCAACAGGTTATGGGCCCAGGACGCGTAGTATCAAAAAGACAAAATTCAATAAGTGCAGAAGTGGTGAAATAAGAGACGCTGTGAAAAATGGCGGGTACATTTATGCGCATCGAGCCGCTAAACGCGGAGAACTACGACACGTGGAAACTGCAAATGTGTGCTATACTTGTGAAAAACGATTTATGGCCATATGTTAATGGTACAAATAAGTGTCCCAGTAATGAAGAAGATCTGGCAGAATGGGCCATAAAAGACGAGAAAGCTCGAGCAGATATACTGTTGTCGATAAGTACATCTGAGTTAGGTCTCATAGAGGATTGTACCACATCGAGAGAATATTGGTTGAAATTGCAAAATACATTTCAATCAAAAGGGCCGGTGAGAAAGGCCAGCTTGTTAAAACGTGTTGCATTGTCGCGAATGAGTGAAACAGACGACGCGCGTCTCCATATCAATGGTTTTTTCGACGCAGTTAAGAAACTGAAAGAGATCGGAGTAACAATAGGAGACGATTTGCTCGCAATTCTCTTATTGTACAGTTTGCCCGATTCGTATGAAACATTTAGGTGCGCAATAGAAACGCGAGACGATTTACCAAGCCCAGACGTGCTTCGTGTCAAAATATTGGAAGAATCTGAGGGACGGAAAACGAAGAGTGATCGTGAAGAGCAGAGTGCTTTGTACGCAAACCGAAAAGGAATCAGCAAAGAGAACAAGGCTCAAAAGGAAACCAGAAAATGTTTTGTGTGCAACAAAATTGGACATATAGCGCGAAATTGTCGTATGAAACCGAAAGAGAACGTTAGTGTAAAAAGCGAGGAACGCGAGAATCACGGAAATCGATACAAAAAGGAAATGACAATGAATGTAAATGAACACGCATACATAGCCGAAGGGCATAATGGTATGTGGTGTCTAGACAGCGGTTGTTCGGCACATATGAGTTCCAA